>BMAV01012852.1:0-60000 GCA_019973955.1 Trichonephila inaurata madagascariensis
AAGTAAATTTCTGTATTGTAATTTTATCTGTATTTATAAGAGCTGATCTGTAATTCATTAAATAATTAATTTAGTCAATTAATTTTAATTAATTATAATTAAATTATCGTATTTTATTCAAAACAATAGTGTATAGAAAATTTCAGCCCAAATGAGCGCTTTAAAATGCGAGGAAAAACCTTTTAAAGTTTTGACACGCCAAAATGGTCGCTAAGTCGCCAAAAATGATGCCAACGGGGCTGTATTTGTAATTCTCTGAATAATTCTTTTTAATCAATTAATTTCTATTAATAATAGTTAATTTTAACTGTATTGTCATCCAAAATAATCATGCATATAAAATTTCAGCTCAATTGAGCGCTTTAAAATGTATTTTATTAACGATTGAAAATTCCACCAAGATAAATAAATAAAAAGATAGTGTGAGTTAATAGTAGGCATTGAAAAACATCTAAAAGACGATGGTTAGTTATCACTGTGTCACCACAGTTTACAATTTAGGAGGCATTGTGTTTCAGTCTTCTCAAATCACCTTACAATGTTCAAGGAACATGGATTTTTCGTATAAAACATTACAAAATTTTAATAATCTTTTCTTGATGTCCTAACAAGAGGGAACAGTACCTTCTTTTCCAAGTTCCTGGTGATACTCCTCTTGGTTTTTCGTCTTGAATGTGGGCATTGTATCTCAGACATTTCATGAATCCTGAGTCCAAATGAATGAGGCACTTGAATTCTACATTCAGACCGTCTTCACAGGTGATCTTTCAAAAGTTCATGGTCTAGTTTTCTTAGATATGGGCACGAAGATCTGAGTAATTTTAATTCCTATATATAGATATTCTGGAGCTCCTACCAGCCACATTGAGAAATTGAATAAAATACAATCACTGGCTAGGCGTGCGGCATCCCTCAGATGTATCTCAACTCCCGACAAAAAAACAAAAACCCTACTAAATAGAAGTCATAAAATATTTTTGTATTTTTTTTATTTTAATGGGCTACGAATCGATCGTTAACCATTGCAGACCTAGTACATCCCCCGGAAGCTAGTATCACTTTTTAGTGATGTGCCCTACCAATCGCTGCAGTAATTTTGACACGCAGTTTCCTCCCCAGAGGGAGGCATCTGCTAACGATGCGAACCTGTACCAGGATTTAATTTTCCGAGAGCATCCAAGCCAAATAGACACTCTATGGATCTTTTACAATCCGTATAATCATACGACATTGCCGCTGTCGATTTTCTGCATCATGAAAATCCATCGGCTTGGCCGGGGTCGAACCTGCAGCCTTCGGGTAAGAAGGCCAGCGTCAAACCAACCACACCACCTAGCCGGCAGGTCAAACAATCTTTTGTTTCGAATTTATTTTCGTATATAAAACTGAAAATTACTCTATTTTACAAAAAATTCAAAATTAACGAAATAGTACAAAGTTATAAAAATTGACGTTGTTGGGCGCGTGGCATCAATGAGATTCAATGGCCTCCGCCGCCCGAAATATGAAGACATCGTCCACGTCCTTGACACTGAATCCTAGGGTGAGTGACGAAAGGTAGAAGAGAAGGGGCGTGTTCCAAGCCACCATGTGAACGCAGTACCGAAACTTTTTTACTATGCATTAAAAAATTGTTCTATAAATTCTAAAAACAAAGTATTTTACAACACAAAAGAATGGGTTTTTTCCTTAAAACAGTGTCTATTTGAAGAAAAGTCTGAATATAAAATAAGTTTGTTATGATATATATATATATATATTGAATATAATGCAATTTTTGCATTCTCACGAGCTCTGTGTCTCTTTTATAAATAAAAAGGAATGATTTATATAAAATCGTATGACACACAATCTTTAGTTTCAAAAACCGATTCTTGGTTACGTTCTAACCAAATCGAGTTAAGATGAAATCTTCCTCTTAATTCAATATGCAAGAATTTTGAATAGGAAGAAAAATAAAAGTAGATACTTATTCAATTTTTTTTTAATCCCAAGATTATTTTATACTGGGTCTAATTTAATGAGTGATCTGCCTTCAGGTTTTAAGGAAAAGTGGCTATTGACTTTAGCAATTGTGGTAAGAACTAAGTTTAAAAGGAAGACACTAAAGGAATCTTAATCAATGTTTACTTTGCTGCGACACAGCGTTTCAATTACTTTTAAAGAAGTATTGGGTTCTATTTAGTGGTTTCTTTCATTTATTCGATAAGCACTTAGTATTGCTCTACTGCTAGAGGGTAGTCAATTCTCTTTTCTAGGGATTTTAATGGTCTTTAGGAAATGGTACAAATCATTTGCCTTAGCGGTGATTGGAGTTTAAAACCAATTTTTAAATTATTTTCCATTGATTATCCTATAAAAGTTTGTTCTTTTTGAATTCATGTTCAATGAGAAAAAAATCATGATATACTAATTAGGTCTTTAAATGTTAGAAATTATAATATTACATTTAGAATGCGTTTATTAGATACAGTTTGTGTGTCTAGAATGGCATTATTACGGCATATTGCTTCCTATTTATATTTCCCTTCAAAAATTTCATTCCTATTTTAAATAACTATTTTTGCATAACAGGAATGGAACGTATAATTCTTTCTGCCAGCTGAAAAATATACTATTTATTAAGATATATTTTTTTAATTAGAAACTTTTACATTATTTAAATAGAAAAAAATTATCTTTCACTTCCGATAAACTATTTTATCCAAATAATGCGTTTTTATTTATGCAATCGTTTAAAGGCTACTGAATATGTTCAGAACCCTGATTTTCAAAAGCGTACAAGTGTATATTTTTTGTGATAGTTAATATCTCTTGAATTAGAGAGAATATGCTTGTTATTATAATACCAATTATTTAAATGCAACTTTTTGTCAAAAATGAAGAAAAATAGACATGTTTTCAAAACATTCTATTTTATAATAATTTTTACTTATGTATAGCTATAAATCCACTTCTAAATTATATGTTTCGAAATTTCTAGCTCAGGCTTTGTACAGAATCATTACCTATGTATAGACAAAATATTATTATCGTAGAAGCATTTTCCATAAATAGAAAATGTTTTGAGACATGTAATTTTTTACCAAAAAAAATTTCTATCAACATAATTTTTTTTTGTAAAAACTATTCTTAAAAAATTGATTCCTCCTCTTCGTTTGGTTGAGATGGAGATCTAGCTGATAAATGAGGTTTCCGAGAGGATCCAAGAACAGTAGGAGGATCATGAAGCCATTAAATAGAACAAACTGCTATTCACAGTAATTCACTTTTCTTAATTTAAGTTTTAGAACTAAGTACTCTATATACAGAGAAGACAGCTAAATAAAAAAAAAAATATTTCTTATGTCAAAAGAGATGCAACCTCTGAAACTCGCCAAAGAGAAATTGTCCAATATCTTCTAATAGCGACTATAATTCAGGAATAAGAGACTGTAATTCAGGAAATCACTAGTAGTTTCTTTTTTGTCCACATAACAGTTATTCTCTATCTCACTGACTATTCATATGTTATTTAGTATGAGGATCATTTTCGGAGTTGTTCCATCTCAAAGTGTTAATTTGGGAGACAGAAAAAATCAAGTTAGTGACGATAGGCATCCGTGGATGGCTTATTTTTACGCAATTTTACATCCATATTCATTTTCCAGTAAAACTAAATATCAAAATAATTCTTCATCTTTACGCTTTTAAAAAATCACAGTTCCGAACGTGTTTGTCAGATACCTTAAGGCAGTGGCCCGCAACCTTTTTATCTCTGCAGACCGGATGTTATGTAATTTTATGTTTGATAATTTTACCGCGGCCCGCTGAGGGCGGGACACGTTGATTGTTTATATTTTAGATTGTTTTGATTTAACAATTCTAATTTAGTTACATTTAAATATGCCTTCAAAATAAAATATAGTTACACCAAAAATGAATAAAAGTGACTTAACGTGGAATAATAAGTGAGTTCCGTGGAAAGTTACGCAAATCCGAGAGAAATGCACCACTTTAAATAAAATGGCAATAGTTTAATATTCTTCAGGCGGCCCGGCACCATTTGATCCACGGACCGGGGGTTGCGGATCACTGCCTTAAGGTATCCGACTACCCTAAAATCATGACTTTTTTCAAAAACTGAAAAAAAAAATTATGATTTTATTTTATAGACCATCTTATTAGCTTAATCAAAATACCAAGCGCTTTTTATTATCCATTCACTAAAACAAAACTACAAGTATTTTAATAAAAGAAGATGCCATAACTTTACCCAAGATGTCAAACTTTAAAATGCGTTTTACTCGAAATGTGTTTTTTTCGAAAAACTCTATCGGGACAGTGATTGCTCAAAAAGTTTTGAAAGTAATTTGTTGAAATTTTTTGTGTATGTTTTGTACAAAAGTAGAAGTGTTTTGACTTTCAAATTTATCAATCACTGTTTTATTTCAATATTTACAGTCCTTTATGTGAATATAATCACTATTTTTAAAGCTATTTCATATAGTCTCTAAGTTAGAGTGCTCTAGTTTTTGTAAAAATTAATATATCAATTATCCTGAAGGTCATTTCACAAACATGAATAACAAAGTAATATATTAAAATTGAAAATTTGAAAATTTGTTCAAAAAATTTGTGTACAGAGCTGGCCTCGTTTATGTAATTTTTTGTTTTCACCAGTTTTTTTCCCTTTTTAATAATAATAATAATAAAATTTCTGGTTTTTTTTTCAATTTTACGATTTTTTTCCTCAAAATATACTAAAGAAATCTAAAACTCACAAAAAAATCCCCATATCTTCATTTTTTTCAAAAAAAAAGTTGTCGCAAGTAGTCGAATACCTTAAGCTCTTGTTATTGTTTTTCAACTCATCCATTGTATTATAAAATGGCGCTTTATTCGAACATTCCATAGTATTAAAAGGTTTCAGTGATTTCAAAACAGGTACAAATACTATTTCAAAAGCAAATTTGGTATAATGTATGTACTGTTCGTCAATGTATTATTTCACTGGCGATAGTCAATTCGCCACTTCTTTGCTGAAACCAGTTCGCATCTCAAAAGCAATTCACACATTATCTATTAAAACTGAATATCAAATGCCATTGCTGTTTTTTGATAATATATGTGTATGTTCCTTATTTACAGCGAATCCTTTGTGCGAAACAATGCTTTAAATTTAGCGCTTGAGAAACGAGTATGAGAAACGAGACCTTTCTTGACTATACATGAGGAGTGGAAACCAATGGTCGGACCGGGACAGTTGTTAGACAAGGAAATGCTGCAGAACCGATTCACTGGTAGTACTTTGAAAGATATGTCTTTGCTGATTTTCTTTCTTTTCTAATGCTCATCTTTAGTTACTTTCTGCTTAATTTGTTTCCTTTAAAGTATCAGATTTTTCTTTTTTTTTCTCATTTTTTTTTTCAAAATTTCTATTTACTCTTTAGTTACAAGACGCGGATCTAGATTTCTTTTTTGTTGTTACTTAGTTTAACAATTAGGTATTTCTTTCTACTTTCACTTCAAATGAAAAAAAATAAATAAATAAAGTTTGGAACATACATAGCATCCGGCTGTAAGAATTGATTAAATATAAGAAATACGATGGACTTTCTGAAAGTAAGTTTCGTCAATTTTTTCACAAGAAAGACATACAACCTCTGAAAATAAAGTTCGGTGAATTAAATGGGAACGGCCGATCTGGCAACACTAGAGAATTACAACGCTGCACATGCGTAGCTGCAGGTGTTAACCATCAGAACCCTGCAGTCAGTTGAGCGTCGTTTGTGTTCCACAAATTTGTTCCATAAGTTGTGTTCCGTGAAGTTTTGTTTTAAGACCGAAAAAAAACTTATGCGATGCTGGTACTTGTTCATGAAGATCAAGCACTTTCCATGAAGTGTGTGTACGAGTGGTTCCCCCGTTTTGGAAAAGGCCAGGAAAGTGTTTCTGACAACCCCCGTAGTGGAAGACCGGCGACCTCCGTCTGTGACGAAAATATTGAGAAAGTGAGGAAAGTAATCACGAAAAATCACCGATTAACTGTGCGCATGAAACTTATGTTTATCCGTGCGACAAATCGTTAACCAGTATTTAGGGATGAGAAAAACGTGGGGATACGTAGGGTACTACCCCAGTACGCACACAACAAGGTTCATGTTTTTTTTCATGACAATGGTCATCCTCACACAGCCAATATCATCAAACAGTTCCTTAGAAAAAAAGAGGGTGGTGCAAATTAAACATCCACCATACTCGCCAGATCTCAATCCTCCAGACTTCTTCCGATTCCCACGACCCAAACTCGCTTTGAAAAGAAAAAGATTTGATGATACTCCTGACATCCAACAAAACGTGAAGAGGCTTTTGAACTTCATCCCAAAAAGAAAACCTTCTTGCAAAGTTTCCAGGGCATGTATAGCAGATCACAGTAGTGCATATTTTTGGGAGGTGACTATTTTAAAAGACCGTAAGGTAATTTGCTTTAATATTTCATCTACGTTAATGTTACAGGACGGTTCACCGAGCTTTATTGTCAGAGGTTGTATTACAAAAACAATACACCATGGCATCATGAGCTACACACCTCGCAATATCTTTCGACATACTCATGCAATCAGTTCCAAGAAACATTCTTGTAAAACTCGGTGTACACCGATGCAAGGAATTGTCACACAGCCTGTTTCACCTCTCATCATTGTTTTGAAATTAACGTTCCTGAGAATTCGAGTTTCAATGCAGGAAACAGGCAAAATTCTGATAAAGTATTGTTGTTTTCATTTGTGAATGTGGGTATGCCCACTTCGACCTTCGTCTTCCATAATCTATCATCCTTCTCTGAACATGCAACACCAGTGACCAATTATGATGAGACTTAACATCTTTACCATATACGGTCTGTAAGCGTTCATGAATGACGGGCACACTAATCTCACGAGCTCAATCATACTGGACAACAACAGATTCTTCCATTGTTTAACACAATGTCAGCGCTTGTCTTCCTGCCATCGTGATATGTACTCGGATAACCTTGAAAACGCCTATCTGCTGCTGCTCTTTCTTTTTCGACGTGTCTCGCATGCGTCATTTCTCATACGCTGACGCTCCTTTCGTAGTTCAATTTGCAAAGAATGTGGCTTCTTACGGCCATTGGCTTTATCCTCTGGTGGCTATTCTCTCTTTCAAGAAAAATGACACTTACTTTCGGAACGCCTGGTACGATTATTGTTAAAAGTATTATTACATTTCATACAATAATCCAGCATACCGCACATTATTAAAAAATATTGTACTGCTGAAAAATGTGATTCCATTTACTATGTGCATCAAAATAATCAATTCACCTAAAGCTATTTCCTCAGTAATGGAATCATAAAACAAGATATATATTTCAAAAAATATTAAAAACTTTCAGTACCAGGAACTGTGGATATCAATTTTTTTGCAAGATGAAGATAGAATGGTATCAGTGAAAGAAAACAAAATTGAGCTTTGAAATGTATAAAAAGAATTGGTATAAAAATCAAAATGTTTGGAAGATTTATGAAATTCAGGTAAATAAGTGAAAAATATATCAATGGTGAGTCTCTGAAAGAGTTTTTCATGATAATAAATTTATACAATTAAATTGTTCTTATAATGAACCATAAGTTTATCACTACAGAAAATATATTTTAAAAATATGTATAGAAAATATATTTTTTTTCCTGCAAAAATATAAAAATATTTAATTGTATATATTTTATAGCCCAACACAACTAAATCAAAAAATTTAAACATAATAAAAAAAAAAGAATTTCAAGACTTTTTCTCTTTTGATGTTTCAAGAAAAGAAAAATATTTAAAGCTAATACTTTAGCACTACTAATAGAGCTTTCCACACAATACATATAATAACCCGTTTTTGGTGATAAATTAAATTTACAAGTTTTGTTTATTTTCTCATTAAATTACTTTGAAGTGAAAGTGAATAAATGTTGAAAATCTTATTTTTATTTTCAAATACTCAGTTTTGTATTTTGAAGGTCTGGCCTATGGTTTCTGCTCACACATGCACGCTTAGAAAAATTTTGCAAAATGATCATTATTTTTCGCACGTCTTTCTCTCTCTTCCAATGCCGAAAGCTTTGTTCCGTAATATTGCACTATATTTAGCAAGTTAATCAGTATAAAGCACATTTATCTCATATATGCATACATGAACATAGTGACAAAAGGAAAGATGATAATTTAAAATAAACAAAATAATTCAAAGAAAGCCATTAAAGTATTATGAAATAGTTTTGTAGTTTATATGTTAATGTTTCTTGTCATTTGAAAAATGGAATTCAGTATACAATTTTCGATTTTTTGAATATAAGTTTATTCGCTATAATGCAGTTCAACTATACATCTTTTTTTTTCAACTTTTTTTACATATATCTATATTTCTTCTTTTATCTATTTTTTCATCTAGTTACATCTACTTTTTAAAGCTTAAAATTAAGAAAAAATTACTTATGGTATGGAGTATGAAATAAGAATTTTGAAAGTTCTAAGGTTTTTCTAGAATATTTCAAGTTCCTAATACATATTTTATATTTCAATTAACTGCAATATGATTACTAGAAGAAAAAAAAGAACACATATATTTTTATTACTGAACATTTTTACTAAGACTGTATAATTCAGGGCTAATTAAAAGATGATACAATGTGCCCTCTAACATAGCTGTATTTAATTTTTAATAGGTAATTTACATTTAGTTTTTTATTCCCATCTTATGCTCTTAACAAGATTATTATTATCTAATGCAGATTTTTTTAATCAAGTATTTATTGTAATGAAAAGGAAGTATATTCAAAACAACTTTCGTTTTTGTATTCCTATAAACGTAAAAAATATTTAGATTTATTAAAAAGGAAATTTAAAAAGAAAATGTTTTCTACTTTATATAGAGAAATGACAATAAATGTTTAAGCAAAATGAGCTAAATGTTTTAAATGATATTTTGAAGATATGTGTGTTGTAGCAAAAATGTGTAATTAATTTAAAGTAACATTTTTAATTAAAAGAATTAAGGATAGCTTAATTAATTTTTCGTGAGTAATAATACATTATAAGGGATCTCACAAATTAGAATGAAATAAAGTGAAGTATGAAGAAGATTAAGGGAAAAGAATAATTCATACAGAGAGCTAAGTTTGAATTTTTCAGGACTAAAATATCTGTCACAAACAGAAGAGATCGTTTTGATTCAGAATTTTTTAACTGTGTATCAGTTTGAAAATCAATTTACAAAATAGAACTTCGAATGTTCTATCAAAGCAAAAAATAAAGAATTTGTTAGATTAATGATCAAAATATGTCATTGCTTACTGTGTGAAATAACCCAGTAAAATATTTATACAGCTAACTTATAAACTGCTAATATATTAAAATTAGATCCATTTACTTTTAGCAAATATTAGATGCTTATTTTTCTAGAGAAATCTTTATTCCAAATAAATGACAATTTCCAAGGTACCACATTTATTACTAATACTTATCAACAACACAGATGGCTTGTGAAAATAATAAAAAAATAATCCGATGATCATACATCTGTTATTTTATTCTGAAATTTAGATTCTTACAGAATATGAAAAATGCTAAATAAATAGTTTGTAAAGCAATCTGAAACCAAGTGAATAATTTATTATTCATCGCAATCTCAAAAAGAACTATATTGAGTTCATTTACACAAAAATAATACTGTCTTCTCAAATAACCGTCAAGATCTGCATAAATATTCTAAAAGTTTCTAAAAATATATAGATATACAAGGAATGATGTCACTTTTTTCTGAAAATAGATGCATCAATAAAATATCTTTTCCTCTTAATTACAGATTTCTATTTCAAATAGTGTATCATCTAAGTCGTCAAAAAAAAAAAGCTTAGTACTCTTTATCAGTTTTAATTTAACTCTCTTTTTCAATTATTAAACTAAAAAAGACGAATTATTATTTTAGTAAGGTAAACATAAAATACCAATATAGTAAAATTTTTGAAGTTTGACTAGTGTAAAAAATGTATTTATTAATCTTGGTCTGAAAAGTGATACGAATAGAAGTAAAAGACTTGAAAACATAACACAGCCTTGCTAGTAGTTTTGAATCCCTTTATGAAGTTAATATCGATTATTTTTAAGAAAATAAGACACGTTATTTTATATAAAATTACTGAATCTCTAACAAAGTGCCAATTAAGTTCCATAAGAATAACACCTGTAACTGTTAAGTGAGTGAGTGACAGTTATATTAAACCTTTATCTACCGTATTATGATTTAATGCAGTTTTTTTTCATGAAATATTTTTTTTATCTCTACATTGAAAATTAGGGGATATACATAAACAGAATACTCAACTTTGGGAAATTTAATAAGTTAGAGCTAATTAATTAATTAAATACATTTAACTGTAAAATTAATTATATACATTGTTCACTTAAAATAAATAGTCAAATCGTTTTCTAAGGTCTTCATTAACATACAAAAAAATAATATGCTTACCTTTTGACATTAACTATTTTTTCGGAACAAAAATGACAATCTTCGCAATCCGTTAAAAACGATGTCAACTGAAAACGCAATTTCTGCTTAAAACTATTCGCCTTCCCCAATAAAATACTCATAATAAAACCCTTGCTGCCGTACATCTTGGAAGAGTGGATTTAAAAAAATGTTCCTGTTAAGTATCGTCAAGGTATCCGTAAAAATGATTATTCTATGTAATTTTAAAGTGAGTTGTACTTATAAGTACCGTCGGTAGATAAGGGGTTAAAGTAGCAGTATAAAGCAAGGCGAGGACTATTGGGGATGGATCTCGTAATTTTGAGACTCAATTCGAAATCTGGGCTTGAAAACTCCAATCAACTATACCATGCCAACGGTAGAACTTAGGGCTCTACAGATTTATCGTGCTTCAGCAATCTCTACACGGAGAGACTTTAGTTACACCAGGACTCGAAACCCTTGACACGCCGCACACGAGTTGGTGACCATAACCACTAAGCAACCGCTGCCAAAATATTGTGAAACTGAAGAACGTATTACAAGTTATACAAACAATATAGCTCTTTTCCACTATTCCTGAATGAATTTCGATCCTAAAGCCATCATGAAGTCCTTAACATTTAACGTATATCTTCATGCGACCACATTAGTACTCAAGAAAAGTCCATCACACATTTTACCAAACATAGTATTTAACTCCCAATTATGGCGAATAATTGCTCCAATCCTCCACCATCTCATCCGTAGTACTGGCCGAAATCAGGAAAGAAAAAAAAAGCTTCTAAATAGAAATACCAACTTCTCGGAACACTTTCTCAGAGGTTGGTACCTCTATTGAAAGTAGAACGTGATTTGAGAGGGTAAGCAGCCCGATCACTGCTTCCAGTAATTCCTGTCACACGCAACTTCTAACGACGCTGAATCCGTTAAGTAATAATGTCGAGCACTTGTTCTGATTGGTTCTTTGTTCTGGTTGGTAGGTTCTAGATCCCTCCGCTCATGGACTGAGCAGGACAATAAAAATAGAACTCTGTTATTTTTATCCTCCGTCCGTCATGAAAAAGACATGTTTGTGTGGTATTATATCTTTTCATTTCAATTGCATGGACGTAAAAGAAATTGCGAAATGCCGGTACTGAAAATCCTTTTTTTACAATCTGGATTATTTCGTTTTTCTGTTGGGAAACTAACACCTTCAAATTACTTAGAGATTAAGAAAATTAGAAAGTTCAAATGCGCGATAGAAATATGTAACAGTGTAATTATTTTCTCATCACTCCCATAAATTTAATCAGTATCGATTAAATTCATCACATTCAGCCATGAGAGAAATAAAAATTGGAAAATGATAATAGAAATAAGTTTTAAAAAAAAATATTAATAATGGTATTTTTTAAAATTAAATTGAAGGAAATAAATATGATATGCAGCTGTACTGTCTAGCTTACAATTTGATATACTCAGCTTATTGAATGTATAAAAAAATCAGAAGAAAAATTTTATTTATCTCTCTCCCTCCGTTTTTGAATTGGCTTTTCAGATGAAATACAAACATACATATATATATATATATGTACATGTCGCAGGATAAAGACAAAATTAGGAATTTCATGACGGGATCAATTGACGGGAGATGTTAAAATAACGTGTTTCTTCAAGATCATTTCCATGATAAAGGTAAGTGATTTTATCAAACCCTGAACTGTTTCATTGAAATAATGAAATGAATTAGTCAGGATTTGCATTGGAAAAATGCTGTCCAGGGGTGCGGGAGACACTTGGGGGCAGTCTTTGTACTTCTTAACCATACAGTTAGTACTATTAATCCCTTAAATATCAACCCCATATCTTTACAAAAATGGCACCATAGGATTAACATAGGGATTGATATTTTAGTGCGTATGTAACCGAGAGGAAAGATGTTACACATAAAAAAATACCAGCCTAATTTTCTAATTATTTGTTAATTAGTTTCAAATGAATAATTTGTATTTCATTGACTATTGTTGTATTACTTACTTTTACGTTTAATAATGCACCCTATTTGATAAATAAACACTTTTAAACTCTTGACAATATTATTTCATGATTACACTTATACATGTCAAAGATTTGTTCAAGTCCCTTACTTTTATTAGGGAAATGACCTTCAAGAGACGTCATTTTAACATCTCCCGCCAATTGATTATATCCCTTAGGGATTTGATGAAATTCCTAAATCTATCATTTTCTTGCGACATATATACCGACATTTACTTAAATAATTGTTTAAAAATGTATAGATTACATTTATAAATATATATATATTTGAAAAGTTCAAACAATCACATCAGTCGGCCCACAAAGACAAAGAATTTTGATTTTTCCTTTCTCCAGCATATCAATTACACTACTTCTACTACAATTGTGATGAAATGGCCAAATGAAAAGAATGTACGGTTCTAAAATAAAGGGATGATCCTATTTTAACATCTTTTTAAAAGCTTCACTTGTATCTAACGGAATCTTTAAACTTAATTTTTACCCACTTTAAAGGTCAGATTAATTCGAAATTTTGCTCACTTGTTCAGAATCGATGACAATACAAAAATTTAATAATTTTGTTAAATTGTCCTGATCGGGATTATCAGGATTAACGATTTCCCATTTTCAGATCCCATCCAGCATCTAGCGACTAATTTCAGATCCCATTTCCAGATTTGATGACTAATTCCAGATTTGGCTCGAAAGAGATTAAGTTACAACTTAGTTAGAATAACTATAAAATGGTGTTCTTTTAGTTTTTAAACTATAATTTATTCACAGAAATTTTTGGACGTTTAAAAAATTCAAAAAAAAAAAGTATATAAACTTGACTTTAATTAATTCTCTTTACTTTTTTGTATTTAATGTGAACAACCCTGAATTTTCAAATATAACAAGAAACCATTCAACAAAAAGTCTTGTTCTTAAAACTCCAGAAATGATTCTGTAAAAGATTTAAAATTATATTCGAGGTACATTCAATAAAAAAGAGACATAGTCCTTTCAACTACTTTTATGTTAATTCATTTCAAAATATATGCTTTTTAAATAATGCTTCTAACACCACTCTTTCCAGCGTCCCAATGATTTGAAAGGCAGCAGCAAAGCCTACGTCCTTTTTACGAAGTGCCGAAAATTTCAAAGTATTACCTGAGTTTAGTATAACATAAAGTGCAGTTTCAAACTTCTCTTGACTCCTGACATTATTCAAAAATGTTTTATTCAATTTTGGAGGCAGTTTGTGGCGAATGTTTTGCCCTTTCAGTGTTTTTCTTTTACTTTTTTCATTCCCGTATTTTTTTTTCTTGTTACTCTTTCCATTTTGCATAATGTTTGCATTTTTCTTATCCTGCATACATTTTCGTCTCCTAACACATACGGAAACAGTTTTTTTGCTCGGTACATATCATCAAGCCTTCTTTTAACGTATGGGAGGTCACCTCTTAAGTCTATTTCAAGATTTCTCTTTTTTCATGGCAACGTATTTGAATTCCCTTTCGAGTGCTCTGGTCCCGTGTCAAAGAATGGCGAAATACTGTCACCTGGTTCCAAGAGGAATTCGAGGAGAAAGTGATCTTAAGATCAGAAAACGATACATACATGAAAAGTAAAATGCACATGAAAAGTGCTTCTTTATATCAACATGCAACATAAAAAAAAGTATTTGAAAATGTGTTCGATAAAAATGATTCTGTGTAACAGAAGGCTGTTGTACGACTGTGGGTAATGTTAACAACGCAAGAAAGATTTCTCTTGCAATACAAATATGGATAATTTACTTCTTCTTACTTCGACGATCTGAAAGAGTTTAATGAAGCAAATTTGTTTGAATTCATGTCAATGAATTTATGTTTGTATGTTTATTTTAAATAAGTAATATAAAAAAAAATTAGGTCAATTCCTATTTAGGTCAACAAAGAAAAATTGTATATTTTAGTTACTTTTTATAAAATAGTTACAACTAATACAAATATGTATATACATATGACAGAATCACAATATTAAATGACAAAACAGAAAGCGATTTTCCTTGCAATTTTCTATTTTACTTTCACTAATTTTTGTTAATATTTATTTATTAATTAAATTTAGTTATTCTAATAAAACAGTATAGTAAAAAAGAAATCGCATTCTCAAAAATACCGCTACCCAATGTGGGATACGAACCCACGACCCTTGGATTAAAAGTCCAACGCACTATCCATTGAGCTACAGGGACACAATGAATAGTTTTCCTTTCTATATATGGTGTTGGACTATTATTTTTGTTACTATTTATTCTATTTTAATTTAATTAAAGAATTAATATTTGAAAAAACCGTATTAACATCAATTGTACACCACTACAAGTTTAAAAAATTGTATTTGAACTTGAATGGATAAATAGAATGTATTTTATTAATGATTGAAAATTTGAACAAGATATACATATATATAGAGAGAGAGTGAGAGAGAGAAAGAGTGAACTATATATAAATAGTAGGAAATGAAAAATAACACTAAAATATAAAAGATATTTGGAAAAGGAGCAATAGAAAAAATACTAAGAGAAGGCAATGGTTTTGTAATTCGAAGATAGGAATAATATTTAGTTTTACTATTATAAAAATAAGCGCAACATTAGCATTCATTAGAAATGAATTTTTCTAAACGTTCAATTATTTTTTATTTGATTATAAATCTAAGCCATAGAGTATAACTTTATAGTGTTGCTTCAAGGAGAAATCATCATGCAGTTATGTTAGAGATTTGCGGATTTACAATATTTTAAATACATCCGAGTATCCTTGTTTTTAAAAAACACATGCAAAATCCTTTTATTTATTTATTTTTTCTTTTACGGATGTTTTCTTAAGTTTTCATCGTGCATTTATTTTTTCATTTAAATAATATTTTTAATGTTTACAAAAATAATAAAATCATATTTCAAAGTTCCATAATCAAATTAAATAAATATCTAGCTCGAAAAAGGGCAGATAATCTATATCGCACTATGTAAAAGAAAAGGTTATTCAAATTGACTGTAGAATATTTTTATACGAGTTGTAATAAGTGCAATGAGTAGTATACAGTAAAATTTAAGCATTTATTTTTATTCTAAAAATACACAGTTTTCACAAAATAAAGATTCACTAAGCAATAAATTCATACCTTTCCTTAGAGTATAAATATCTTTTTGTAATTATCATATCTGTAACATAAAATGAATATAAAATGGTCTTTGAAATGCATAGTTTTAGAACAAAATCATATTAAATTTATGACATTTAAGGAAATAACGCTTGAAACATCATTAAAATACTGTAAGAATACTTTTTTATGTTTCTTCAGACGAAATGTGTGTGTGAGATCCAATTTCTTAAAATTTTATTCCTATTATGCACATGCTAATACTGCTAGAAATTCCAATCACGTGAAAAGAAAAAGCATTTCTGTAGGAATTGGGAATTTAAAGCTATCACATTGAAAAGCTTAAAATAAAAAATAAGAAATTCAAACAGCAGATTGATTGATTGTTTATAGGTATATTGACGTCATATTAGAAGCAACACGAAGTCGGTTGTTGTAAATCATTAAAACTTTAAAATATCTTCGGAATTAATACGTTCTCAGAGCTGGAACCAGATCCTTCTAGCTGCCAAGTTACGTCAATACGAAGACTTTCAGCATTGTGGCGTATAGCATACGCATCAGTCCTACTTTTACGACTATCTTTAAAAAATCATGGATTATTGATTACTAGTATGTATTTCTATTAAGAAGACTACCAGAACCCCTTGTAAAAAACAACAAAAAAATATAATAGATTAAAGTAAAGTAAAGCCTTTTCTAAAATTTTTATGCATCACAACCTATTGTCGTAGAAATTACACTTTTATGTCTTCAACTTATATTGGAAAGACTTTTTTGAGAAGTTGAAATAACAAATAACTCAGGCATTTCTTGAACAATAAAAGTATTTTAGAACTGATGTATTTTTAGACTTGAACTTTTTTTTGCGGGGCATTTAAAAAGGGTTTTTTGATGTATAGCTTCCACCCAAAATTTATGTTTGTTATTTGTCTTTGAAGCTACAAATTGTCTAAAATGGTTAAAAAGAACCCTTTTCTTAATTTTTTTATCCCCCTTTGTCTTATAAATTAACTTTAGCTTCAATTAAATTAAAACTTTTTGGGTTGAAAAAAATAAAGGTTTTTGAACAAAAAATTTTTTAGAATATGTACTTTTTAAATTTATTTTTTCAAGGACATAATTTTATATTAATGTTTTCTGTAATATTTTGGATTAATTTTTGTGAATAAGCAAATATATTTGTTTTTAACTAGAAATATATTAATTTCTAATTGGTGTAAATTGAACACTAATACTTATAGAATATGATTCAATATAAAAATTTTAGTTTAAGAAAAACTAGTCGGCCGCGGTAGCCGAGTGGTATAGGTATCGGACGTAGGGCAGCGATGCACGCTAAATCTGTCGAGAGCTGAAACGTCCTCCCTTTGGTGTGGTGTGGTAGTTAGGAGAGGGGGTCAGCTCAGGTTCATCCACGTCACTTGAACATGGTTCAAAATTACGTGGTCCGTCGCCAAAAGCCCTCGTGTAGCTGAACAGTGCGACGTTAATATTCAATCAATCAATTAAGAAAAACTAAAAAACACGCTTTTGTAGTGAATCGAACTAAAAAGTGAAAAACAATTCTTAATATAAAATGATTAGCAAGAATTAATTGTCATTGTGGGAAAGGCGTACGGTTCTCAATATCAATTGTTGTAATTTCTTATTAATTCTATTCCAAAATGCAGAGGTGGCTGCGGTAGCCCAGTGGTATGGGTATCAGACCGTGGCTTGCCTTGTCGCGAGTTTGAGCCTGTACCACTAAAAAACCCGCCGTGGGCAAAGGGTGCACGTTAAATTGTCGAGAGCTGAAACGTCCTCCCGTTGGTGTGGGGTGGTAGTTAGAGAGGGAGTGCAGCCAGGTGTCGTCCACGTCACTTGACCATGGTTCGTAATAGTGGTCCGTCGCCAAAAGCCATCGTGTAGCTGAACAGTGCGACGTTAATATTCAATCAATCAATCAACCAAAATGCAGAGTTAACGTAAAAAGGTAGAACAAATCACCCCACGCTTTTACCACAATCGTATTAATTTTCTCGTTAATCATTTTATTCTTATATTAAGATTTATTTTTCAATTTTTAGTTCAATTCACTATAAAAGCGTGTTTTTTAGTTTTATGTAAATTATATATAATTCATTTTTCATTTTTTAGTTCGATCTACAATAAAAGCGTGTTTTTTAGCTCTTTTTAAACTATCATTTATTCATTGATGAATTAATCTTAAATGCGTCATTTTTACTATCTGGAATACCCATTGGCATCCTATCAGTGAGTCGATATGACCTGGTTTGTAAAATGTAGGATCACCCAACTTTCGAAAATCTGACTGAGCTAAGTTTGAAATATTTAAGGGCAAGAAGGTGTAAAATCAATGATATTTTTCACTAAAAAGAGCTCAAACTTTTAGTCGCCTATTCTGAAATGGGATCTGGAATTAGTCGCCAAATCTGGAATTAGGAAATCGTTAATCTTGATGATCCTGATCAGGACAATGGAACAAAATTATTAAATTATTTGTATTGTCATCGGTCCTTGGCAAGTGTACAAAATTTCAAATTAATCTGACGTTTTAAAGTCGGTAAAAATAGAGTTCAAAGATTCTGTTACATACAAGTGAAGCTTATAAAAGTGTGTTAAATTAAAAATAACTGCAATCGTTCGAAATACATGTAAAGGGCAGGTATTTATTTTGTCAATTACGATATGTGATAGTGTTTTTCTCTATTAACATATTTCTAGACAGGAGTTATCAATCATTCATTAATCCTCAAATTATATCTGCATTGACTGCAATTAATAAATACTATAATTATTATCATTGGTGCTCTAAGTTACGTTAAATCAAGAGATTTTTTTTATGATTACAGTTTTAAATAACAATGCAAAAAATTTCGAAACAGATGTATGCATATAAAAAATACGGCATGCAAACCACAGTTTTATTCGTTAACCCACACACACACACACACAATACTTAAATAAATAATTCACAATCACAAAAAAAAATTTATATTTAATGTTACATTTTATGTAAGTAGTAACTCTCCTCAATTGATAAATTCTGATTTCAACACACGACTCAATACTATGAAAAAGGAGCGAAAACTGTGAATGATAAGTCTTTTTATAGAAATTTTTTATTCTTCTATTAAAAATTATACTCTAGCCCGGTTTCTACTCTAATTACCCATAAGTGCCAAGAGAGGAAATTATACTGAATCGACTAAGAATCATAACAATGTTCTTAAAGATTATTACATTTTTGATGCTACATAAAGGTTACCTGAGTGTCAAATGGCGAGGTCGAAATCTGATTTGGCATCCCATTCTCCTAACTTCCGCACCAAATCAACCTGAGGGCTTGAGCCTAGACAGATTTAACGTGCTGCTTCCTCTCTATATGGTGAGTCTTAAATGGTAGTAATGATTCGAATTCATGACTTGATAGAAACAAGGTCGGTCACAAGCTAATGACCATGACCACTTGGCTTCCGAAGCCTTTTATGGTTAAGGTGGCGAGTGAATGGGTGCTTATTAAAGTCCCAGTTTATGGCAAAACGAGGGCTATTGGTGACGCGTTCCTAGTAATTTTTAACCATGACCAAGTGATTGGAATGACACCTGAGATGGCACCCCCTCTCTGAACTTACACCTCGCCTTTAAGAAGGAGCCTGAACAGATTTAAAGTACATCAACCCCTACACTGTGGGTCTTTAACAACATTAAAGCTCAAAATTTTGATGTGACGACCACGAGTTCATGACCTTGACCACTAGGCTACCTTGGCCCTTCTGTTAAGGTAGCAATATTGTTGATTGTTGAATCTTAATAGCCCATTGGCTAGCGTTTTGTAGTGAACCCCTTATAGTATGTAGAAAAAGCTTGTGGCAACAGTTAGTGTTTTTTGTCAGCACGTAAACACAAACTTGGAATAATAGCCTCTCTGTTGCTCTATATCCCACAAAACCTGAACTGAAGACAAATTTGCGAATGGGATAATAGCCTTCGTTGATCCATATCCCACAAAAATAATAACTTGTTAAACGTGGGAAATATTTTTTTCCTTGCGCAATATTCTGTAGATTTTTTGTACTGTGAAATATAATTTCAACGATATTTAATTGAAGTCTGATTCATCGTTATGTGTATTTTCTTGCATTAAACTGAAAATCTGTTAGTGAAGCTGTTAGACTTTATCTACTTCTATACAGTTTTCTTTTTTATCGTCTGTGCTTATTTATAATTTTGATTCAGAACCTATGGAAAAAAAGTTTATTCTGTGCGTGAAATTTAAGTTTATTAATGAGAGATATATCGCGTTCCTGCAGATGAATTAAATGTGTGCATTGAATAAACTGTGCATCAGCGTTCATTCAATAAGTGACTTTGTGACCTTGAATAATTCCGTTGGTTTTCTCAGGAAATTACATTGGGTGAGTCATTTTATTTGTAATTTGTATTTGTTGAAAATTTGTGTATGCTTCTAGGTCTTTTTTATTTTAGTGGTCTCTACTGATTTATCTAAAGTTCCTTTTGAGTGTTTGTCTTTAAGTAGACAAGCAATGTGATTGAATTCTGAATGTAAAAAAGCAATTGCTACTTCATTTAGTTTCATTTAAGTATCAATAGGAGGAGATTTCTGCTGATCAGTAACTTGTTCAAAATTTTAATATGGAAGCTAAAGCTTTCTTAAACCAGAAAAAAGCCTTTAAATCGTCACCACTGCGCTTAAAAATAAAACATTAGTGGATATTAATGAACTGGATTCTGCTGAGCTCAAAATAGAAGGTACAGATTTGAAACAATAGGAGAGGGGATTTAAAACTATATTTGACTATTTATTGTGGTTAATGAGAAAACTGAGACATTTATAGAAAAAAAACAAGAGCTATTCAAGGCACGAGAAAAATGTTATACATTTAGAAAAATAGGTCTTGCATCTGAATAAGAATTTTCAAGTAATTTATTCATGTAACTATGCTTCTACTGAGATTAAATTTCTTATTTTGTCGCTTCCGACATTTTTTGGAGTCATAGTTAATCTTTTTATACTTGTTTCAGGCAGCCGTTACAGACAAAATTTAACTGGTACCCCAAAATTGCGATATCTAAAAGTGGTTTTAAAAAAATGAGCACAAAAGATTATCCCATCAATCACTTCCGATAAGAGATAATTTTCAGTTTACGGATCTTCAAATTTTTTAAAATTTTTCACGTTTTCATAAAATTTAAATATTGCGTTTTTAAAAAAGGATGGTATTTTTAAACCAGGGGGAGGAACAGCGTTCCCCAAAAAGTTATGATAAATTTTGGGGCGGGAGTGTCCGGTTCGGCCCTGGTATTTAAAGAAACCTATCGTATAGAGAGGATGAAGTATGTTAATTCTGTTGAGCTCCCCTTGGCGTTGTGTGATAGTTCGAAAAGGGAGGTTCCTGTGTTAGGGCATCCTCGTTACTTGACTGAGGTACAAAATTAAGAGTTACATTACCAATAATCATCGTTTACTTTATATATAATATGTGTCTCTCATTTCCGTATTGAAATAAATGCTCTTTCCCCAAAAAAACGATGAAGAACGTCAGATTATGTGAAACTTAACATCTCAAGATCGATATTACATTAGATACAAATCTTTAGTGTTTATCATTCAGTTTAAGTTAGATTCAACCGCTAGAGGGCGGTGGGAAAAGTTACCAGATAGTAAAAAAATCCTACAATTAATGTGCAACAATTTCTTTCGAATCACGGTAGATCACTAATGGCCATATAATTAAAAGAAACATTGTAAAAAAGAAAAGTAGTACCATAGTTGCTTCGTGATTTCTATTGTATTGTGCTTACTGTCAGAGTACTTGTAATTTGAATAATTGTAATGTAACTCAAAATATTTCTGTTCAAAAGAGTGAATTTTGTAAAATCAATATGTTTGTTTCTTTGTTTGGGTTTAAAGGGGGTGAAAGCCAAAAGAATCAGAAATACGGAAAATCGCATCACGCACTTTTTTATTATGTGACTCTCAGTGAACCAAATTCATGCATTGTAAAATAGTTTCTCTACCCATTCACAGAATGTTGCTTAAATTTTGGTAAATGTTGAGATAAAAAAAATCGATGCAAATATTTGATAATATAGGTAACATAGCTTTATAATCTATGTGATTTTGAATCATTAATTCATAAAATTTTAATCTTGTGACATGTAGTTATTTAAAAATCTATTAAAAATATAACACATTTAAAAAAAAATTTTTGGGGCTATTTTTAGGTAAAAATTTCGCATTTTTTTCATTTAAAAAAAATAAAAAGATTGAAAAAAAAATAAACTGTTAAAAGTAAAAAAGGTAAAAAAAAAGTATTTAAAGGGAACAAATTTCTGAATTCTTAATTTTTTGAGAATCTTAAAAAACCCAAATCGAAATTGTAAAGAATAATTCATCAAAAAAAAAAAATGTTTTATGTAAGAATAGAACTAATTTGTTGGAAACAAGAGTAATTAAACCTAAGTGGTGACATAGGGGGGGGATGAGTGACATATTGAACATACCCAAATTTTTTAAAAGTTTTGGGGAAAATTTCACGGTGAATCCAACGCGTGAACCCCGAAAAAAGTTTTCCCGTCTCAAGATAACGAGCAATTGATTAACCGGGAGTGATGTTGCCTCTCTGTAAAGCGACAAGATTAAATTTTAGTCATATTGTCAGCTACATATTACAAAATAAATTTTCAAAAAAGCTTCAGTTTCGATACCATCCATTCCGAGTCAATATCCTTTTGTAAGGAAGTCCTTACAAATCTTTTCGATTAAAAGAAATCAATTTATGTCTCGCTTATCCGGTTTTTAAACTACGTAGAAAAAATTTTGTCGGTAAGAGAACTGATTTTTAACAGATGGTTCACTATTTTCATTTTTTTTATTCATTCAGGTTGAACAATGTAACTTAACTAAATACAAATTAAATATACAGAGAATTTTTGTTTGGATATATAGGGCCCCCCCATGCCCGGTTTTTTTGGATAAAAAGCTATTAAAATCCCCGAAACGTTGGCGAAACTTCCCACAAAAAAAAAGGAGGGTTCACCGCCTTTTCGTTTAGTTTTTAGTGATAAGTTAAAAATACACCACTTTTTTAAAATAAAAACGTTTGAACTGTCAAAAGGGGGGAAAATGCTTAAAAATTTGGGGGCGTTAGAGCATTGTGTTTCTTCGTCAAATCTTGTGCCCGGAATGCAAGTTTGACCCCCAGGTGGGCAGCCCCGGGGGAGTGTCGGATCATGGCACATGCGGTTTCCGAGCCCAACCCCAAAGAACCCCGTGTAGGGAGGGGTGCCGTTAATTTGGGAACTTAAAGTTCCTTCCGTCGATTTTGGGGTTGGAAGGGGGGTTATCCGGGGTCGTCCTCTCACGAATGGGTTTAAATCCAAAGCCCCCTGGCTGGAACGTGGCGTTAATTTCCTCACCACTTGAGCCTTAGTGCCACCGAAGGTTCCTTGAAATAGCTGATGCACTCAAAAATCTTCGAGGTCAAACCTCCCGTTTCCGTGGTCTTTTTTGGAGAAGGGGTTACCAGCTCAGGTGTTATCGTCCCAATTTGCCCAGGGATCAAAATTAAGATTTCCAGTGGCCCCTGCGTCCCCCACTTGACCAGGGTTTAAAAAAATTTGGAGGTCCGTCGCAAAAGCCCCTTTACCTGAACAGTGCTATTCACTCACTCTCAAATGGCCCTAATGTTGCTTTATAGTGCGACGTTAATGAACACTACTCACTAAGGGAACTTAAATTTAAGATGTATAAGGAAATTAATTTTTTTCTGAACCTCATGAAGGATTAGTGACAAAATACATGACAACGCTTAACTTTACTAAGAGTGCGTTGAAAACCACATCGAAAAAAGAAACAAAAAAATGAAAACTTCTGACTGGGCTATTAGGCCGCATCGCATAAGAAAAAAATTATCTTTTTTAAAGTTTTACTTGAATCCTTTGCCAAATATTCTCTGTATTTTAAAATGTGCTAATAATCTGATAACCAACTTGAAGCTTAGTCTTCAAACCTATCTGTATCAAATGAAGGAGAACATATCCCACACGAAGAATACCCTTTAATTTTCTTTATTTAAAACTATATCTCGTTATTCGTGTGTTCTTGAAAATCACATTTTATTTTCTTCTGGAAGTACAAGTAATGCAAATTCAGCAAAAGACAATACGCTGATACTGGATTTTTTCTTTACATTTCTACCTTATTTTGTTTCAAATTCCTACTTCTAACATTTTGGTTCTCTAACTTTTGGGGAGGATACAACTAAAACCCAAACAATGATTGAATTTCTTTAAAATTTTACAGATTTCAATTTTTTAGGGAACTACATATATTAAACTCTTGTTTTTGTTCTTCCAAGCATAAGAACGCACCAAAGTTGCTTTATTCCTGTATTTTTGAGGAGGTAAAACACGTTTCTCTGACTTTGTATACGAAAAAATACCACTTTAAAATATCAGGTATGGTGAAAAAAAAGCCAAAAAGTCCCATTGCATTATACTACAAGGCATTATTTTCGAGTCCGCCGCGCATTTTCCCTTATATGTATCTCAACTGAAATCGGACATGCATAACAGGAAACTTCCGGAATTTTCCCAACCGTGATCACCGTAAGTGTGGCATCCTATAGGTAGTCCTGTTTGGTCGACAAAAAAATTTATTACCGGTTTTGGTTCGCATCCCACCCTCAAAATTCTAGAAAGAGTCCAATCCTAAGTTATTGCTTTTTGTTGTGGACCTTTCTATTTTTCTTCATGGCTTATACTCAGCGGAAAGTAGAATAAAAGCAAAAATGAAAAACAATAAAGGAAACATACGAGCTCGGAAGTACCATAGCTCTCATATCCGCGTATTGAAGGGTGTATATATATACAGACAGAGAGAGAGAGAAGATAGATATAGATATATACAAAGAAGTGGGATGTAGGCTGAAAACAACTGTAAAGTTTCTTTCAGATCAATACACTTAAAGGCTCAAAGCTGACATACTTTCGTTTTTCCACATTATGAGCAAATTTAAAAACTGGTAAAAGAACGAAAAAGGTAAGGGGGAGGGGTGAAAAAAGAAATGATGCACCGGGTGATATCCGATGTTTTATCGCGCCTGGTTAGCCTTTTCTTTTGTTCTATCAACCCACCCATGGATATTTGATTGGAGTACCAAATAGTTCTTTTCTGACGTAGTTTGATGCCTAATATTTTATTCAAAAGATATTTTATATGCTTTTTACCCCTTTACAGTGGTCTTGGTCGTATGGATGATTTTGGTAGGAAACTTTCGAAACATTAATTTTGTCTTCTTCGTGGCTTTATTGTATGCCAATTGAAAAGAGCATCCAGTAGATAAATTATTTATATTGGTATAAAAATGATTTAATAAAAATTATATATAAAATAAAGGAAAACATAACACACACTAATTTGATATATTAGTGCTAAGTGTGCCAAGCAGCGGTTGTTGTGGAGTGATATGGATTCTAAGATGGCAGTCTAGGTGTAACAAATCTTCAGGAAAATACTTGTAAGGAACTGTGCTTTGAAGTATATTTAAGTATATTTCAAATAAAGAATTTTGGAATATAATGAAAATATATCAATATAATGTAATAATAATTATATATATAATAATTGTACTATGTAATATATTATATAATAATCATAAAATATAGTAATAATTGTATTATACATAAAATAATTGTATAATATACATTAAAATTAATCAATAATGAAAAATTAATAATTGCTAATAACTTCCAATAATCCAAAAATTTCAAATTCCTTTACTGAATTTCATTGAACAAGAAACGTTTAAAAATGCATTATTTAAATGTAAAATAAAGTGAAAATACACAATTTGCAGCAATAATTAAAGGCACAGCCCTCATATTAAAAAAATATCCTGATATACTCACCCATGATTTTAGAAATATATACATATTCTAAAATAGAACAAAATACAACACAAGACTGAAGAAGTAGCTTGAAGAATAATTTCAATGAAAATGGTTAAATTTTTAAGAAATCAAATTAAAATCGTCTGAAATTAATAAGGTTACTGCAGGAAAAAAACAGAGATTAACTATAATATAAGTCATCCCCATGACAACCACATTACCATACGATAAAAATATCTAGGTTATCATATTGTAATATTATAACCCATCTCGACGAAAATAAACAACAATATGGAGTGTAACACTCCGATATCAAGTTAGAACCAAAATAAATGTCAGGAAGAATATAGAAAGTATTATTAAAATAGGTGATAATTTTTTTGAAATTTTAAAATTAGCTTACAAATTTAATTACCTTGAAATAGAAAATTGTTAAATTCTGAAAAAATTTCCATAGATAGCAGTCTTCCATATTTTATAAATATAAATACAATTTTAAAGCATTTAAAATAAGCATCTCATGTTCTCTTCAGAAATCAATAAATCAGCCACATTCAATATTGAATTAAAATGATAAATTACCCCAAAATTTTATACGAAAATGAACATTAAACTCGAACATTATACATAATTCAAATGCATGTGGACTGAGATTTGGTATTTGATTAAAATGGAACATTTCTGGAATACGAATATTTTTCTATTATCAAAAATGAAAAAGTGCTAAATGAATAGATTTGAATTTAACTACTCAGTCATGAAAAATGTATATACAGAATTTCGTTAAAAATTTTTACTTTCAAAAAATTTAAATACAATTAACAATTTTTTTCTGTATTAAGTTAGTAAAATTTTTCCCATTTTATTTTTTGTGATTTGAAGTACTATTTTGCATTGCTTTCTATAAAATTACCTATTAAATATTTCTGAGTCGGGCACAATAAGCCTTGTCAATCATGGGATGTCGCGCCACTGAGTTTTATATATATGTATATATATGTGTGTATGTATGTATGTAAAAAAACTGAGAATCATTAAAAGAAAAATAACTAATTTTATTCAAATGAAACAATGCGTAAAATGATAAATAATACAATCATGAAATAATTAAAAATTAATAGCCGAAAGAATCGTCCATATTTAGAATTCACACGACAAAACGTTAAAATCAGGAACTGGTGACAACTTAGTGGTATGGTTGTATTCGTCAATCCAGGATTGGGAAAGGTTCCTAATCTTAGCTTATGATAAATTTTAAAAGCTAATCATAAATTGTCGCTACAGATTTGCTACATTTAATGTGAACGAATCTAGAGAACTGTTATGTTCTATTAATATTTAATAGATGAATGGTCTGCAGATATTGTGCTGACCAATGAAGAGTATCAAGTATACGAATGAAGTATAAGTATTTTGGAATCATATGGGGCCTGATATTACCTTTGAAAATTGCTCAGTGTGACTTACCGTGAAGGATAAAGTAACGCAATGTCACTATATCATACACATGTTAGTCGCAAAGAAAGAGATGCTTAGAGTTGATCCTTTGTATGAGATATCACTTCGCAATATTGGTAATGGCAGTGTGGATTTGAAAAACTAACATTAGTTGGAACTGGGTGCCCTGGGGTGGGTGGGGCAACACTGAATAGTATGTAATCATTTTGCTGAAATCTAAGATAAAATAGGCTGCAAAACTCTACTGAAGACGGTTTTAGTGCTGTTTTAAGCTTTAAGGTATCCGACTACGTTCGGAACCGTGATTTTGGAAAAGCATATAAATGGATAATATTTATGATATTTAGTGTCACTTAGATTAGAAAATGCATATAAGATTGTTTTAAAAATAGTATTAAATAAAAAAAATTTAAATACAATATTTTGACAAACAATGAACAAAAAAATGACCCCTTTTCAAAATATTTTCCTTTATGAAAAAAAGCGTCTAGTATAATAATATTTTGCCTGCATTAGCTCGACCTCTGTACAAAGGGTCAACTAGAATTTTGAAATATATAACTAAGGGGTTTATCCATTTTTACGACAACAAAAGGGGGGAAATTTCAAGAAAAAGCGATAATTATTTCAAGGGTAGTCTCTGAAATAAGAATCAATAATAGTTGACCCTCTGTACAGAGGTTTGGCCTTTATACAAAAATATTTTATAATAAAGCATTTTTCACAAAAACAACATTTGATAAAAGTTTATTCTAAGTTAATTTTTTCAAAATATTGTATTTAAAATAATTTTTTTCAAAATTCTTATATAATAAACAATTTTATGCATATATTCTAATCTAAGTAAACACAAAATTTCATTAAAATATCCATTTATGCCTTTTAAAATCACGGTTCCAGTGTCATACTTAAGGCAAATCTGAATACCATTGGAGTGTAATTTTTGCCCTGTAAGTGAAGGAAGTGGGGAAGATATTTGGGGCAGTGTGAAAGACTCTAGAACACATTCGATTTGTGATCCTTAATTCCGCCGATTAATTCCTGTAGCAACCATTACTTTATACAGTATGGAAGTTAAAGTCATCAGAAAATCATAATGTGTTAACCATTAATGAGAAAAAATGAAAATCATCCATGAGTATTATCTAAATAATCCCGTTTTAGGACCTAATTTAACATTCATCAGACTCAAACTAATCCTTTTGGATTCTTTAAATGTACTTGCAAAATTTTGAAATAAACGGATTATTTTTAGATGCGCTTCAGGTTTTTTTTCTTCCCCTTCAAAAGAATGTGCTTAATTTTTGAAAATCTTGCACCTTGTGTTCCCTGTATGCTCAAAAAACTCCTATAAAAAATTGAATTATTTTTTTCTTTATTAAATTTTTCTTATCAAATATATTATATTTAATCTTAAGTAATTTTTCATTTCCATAGATAGTAACATAAATTAAAAATTATCAGTAATTAATTGAATACAAGTCTGCCTTTTTAAGTCATACACATTTCATATGATTTCTTAGCATCAAAATTCAATAAATATGAACACCAGTTTGTTTTTCTATATGCGCACGTGAAATGTTCATACAGTATTTACTTCTTTTTCTTCTTTAATATTAAAGAAGAAGATTTTGCAATTAAATCTACTAGCGACTTTTTTTTTTTCCATTACTCGTTTCCTGAGTTTCTCTGAGATGGAAGCAATAACTGAACGAGATATTTTTGCTACGCTAGAAATTTTGATTTGGGCCAAAAAACATTTTTTCCTTTTATTCCTTTTTTGCTTAGAATTATTAATATATCTTCCTTTTCAAAAATTCTACTTCAAGAACTCATCTCATATTTTACTAGTTCGTGAAGTGACAAGCTCACATATACAAGTTATTTCGTAAGAGCTTTCAATTATGATGTTGAAATAATATCGCGCTCAACACTATTTGAAATTACCATACTTTAAAAAAACCGGCAAATATTAAATATTTAATTTATTTTTACAGTCTTTTTATTACATATCTTCCTTTCTAATTTCCTTATTAAGTTAACGAATTTGATTTATTTTATTTGTAGCACTTAAGTTTTGTAAGATTCTAGAATTAAGATAAGCCTCTTTTTAGATATGTATACTTTAGTGTTGCATTGCTATGAACTACGTGAATTAATTTGTGGTACATCTCAACAAAAACAGTTTAATATTTATATTTGAATTATTTTTTAAACAGTATTAAAATATACGCTTACAATATTCGAATAAAAGAAAAAAATATTTCAAATTTCTTGGTATTACAGAAAAGATTTTAACGTCAAAAATTAAATATCAAATCATTATTTATACTGAAGAATTATTTTAAGTAATTTATTGATCAAATCGTTCTGATGAATAAACTGTATATAATTAAATTTGAAGGATTTTGATGGAACTTTAAAACTTTAAAGCAAAAATTACATTTTACATAAATTATTTATTTTAAAGGTAAATTATTAATAATTTAAAATCAAAATGAATGAAATACAATTATTATACAAATATAAACTATTTATTCTAAAGATGTTTAACCGTCTAATTGCAATTATGTGGCCGCGGTAGCCTAGTGGTCAAGATAATACACTCGTGGCTGGCGTGTCATGAGTTCGAGCACAGTACCGCTGAATACCCGCCGTGTAGGGTGGCGATGCACGTTAAATTTGTCGAGAGATCAGACGTCCTCCCGTTGGTGTGGTGAGGTAGTTAGCAGGGGGATGCTAGCTCAGTTGTCCTCCTCGACACGACGTTAATATTCACTCACTCGCTTTGATATCAATTCTTTGTTTTTCCTTAATTTAATATCAATATTTTTGTAAGAAATATTATCTTTAATCATTTTCTTCCGGATCTTAATATACTTGATTCTTTTAACTTTAAATGTTTTTTTTTATTAATTGATAAAAATAAATAATATAAATTTCTTTATAATGAAACTAAGCTTAGAACCATGGCTGAATAAACATATTTTTGTATGTAAATGATAAAGCTTTGAATGCAATCAACTATAAAAAGTTTTCATTGAAATTTGTAGTGGTAAAAAATGGGCTTATCTGTTTGGAAAGTATTTAAATGTATGTAAGTTTCAAAGTGTTTTAATTGTTAAAATTGGTTCTACGATTCAATATGCGTAAATTATATTGTAAATTTAAGCGGTGCAAAACTTCGTTTGAAGTGTATTTGCAAGTTTTATTACTAAATTCGTTCATCGGGTAATTTTTCAATCTAAAATTTAAGAAGAAATTACATTTTCAACTCGCATAAGAAAGTTACTCATAAAAGAAATTTCTCTCATGGGGCATTGAAATAAATTATTGATTGAATTAAAAAAAATTGGCCTTTCAGGGAAATTTTTTAGATGACCCAAATATTTTTCAAATTTTTAATTTTTAATATAAATAATTGAAATAAATTTAATTATCCATGTCTGATGTGTGTGTACTCTTATTATTTATAATGAGCTCAGTAACCTGTAACCTTCAAACTTGTAACCTGTCGACCAATACTTGAATAGTAAGAAGGATTTTGAATTACTTGAAAAAAGTGAATTCATAGAAAAAGTATGTCCTCTCTCTTTGTGGAGATTAATATTATAGTTCTTAACACAAAAAAGAGCTTAGATTGATTTTTTTTTTTTTTTTGCTTTCAATAATTATTTCAGACAATTTCCATTATAGTATTGAATTAAATAAGAGCCCTTGTTGAAATTGGAGACTTTCCGTGTTTTCTTTCCCTTAAATCTGATATTTAACAAATAAAATTGTTGATATAAATTAAAAGTGATGCCTCAAAAAATACAGAATAATCTGTACGTTAAAATTCAAGCTCTTTTTTTAAAGTGAACAAATATTTCTTTCAAATATACAAATATTCAAATCTTATCTTTTTACGGATGCTCTTCAGTCTTAAAAATGTATAAGCATCACAAATACAAAAGTATTGCTTAAAGCTCTAACCACTGAAAACGTTGCACGACTCACAAGAAGTCTACTGCAGTTTGCTACGTAGATAAATCTAATGCAGGGGGAAAAAGCAAGCACAGCTCTCTAAATCAGTATCCAAGCAGCAACCCAACAAATCTTAGATATTGAAAACTATAAGTTCTGTCGCGACTACTAACCACAAATTCTGAAAAATTTAATATTATAAGCTGCAATGCTCCATGGAAAAGGAATAGAGCTCTGAATTGCTCTAAGCATACAAGAAGTATCAAAAGTATTATTTTGTGACCTACTTTTTTTTATCCCTTTCAGTACGTGCATTATAAAAATATAAACTCACATAAATTCCATATTTTCCCCCTTTTTTCCCCTGAAATTTTTGCCCCCCATGAGATTTGGCATTTTTTTGGCAAAAAACCCAAAAGGGAAAAGCCTTATTTTTATTTTAAAAACCAAGTTTTTTAATACACCATTTCTTATCTAAGAAATTCAACCAAAAAGGCTTTCTTCAAATGAACTAAAAAGAAAGAAAAGAAACTAAAAAGAAGGGGGGGGGGGTAGACGTAACTTTTCCTTCAAATAACGATACGTTCTGTTAAAGTCGCAGTATGTCTAAGTGATACTGCTTTTAACGTTGTTTTGCTCTTTTTGATCCGGATCTTACCGTTTATTCTGTACTTAAAAGAACGCTTTCATGTTTTTAACTAAAACTTTTCTCTCATTTTTTTTTTCTTTTTTTTATATATTCCTTCATAATAAGTGATCATCAGCATTGTGGAAAAATTCTTTTTTCCGGTATTTTAAAAAAAGAAAACCAAAATATAAAAAGAAATTAAGATTTTGCTGTATTTATAAACTTTAACTCCGATATTTTTTAATTGTATAAGGGAAAAAAAATATAAAAAGAATTAAGATGTTTCCCTTTTAAAATTATTTTTTTTCGTATTTCCCCAAAAAAAATTTCTTTTTGAATTTAAATTTTTTTCTTTAAAATTTTTTTTTAACCCAAATATTCAAACCCAAATTTTTTTTAATGTGGATGTATAAATACTTTTGGGAAACTTTTTTTTTTAAATTTTGGGTTTTTTTAGGGGAATATATATTAAAAAAAAAACCCCGTCAAAATTAGGGCCAAGTTTATAGAAAAAAATAGAAGAATCGCATTTTTTAAAATTTAAAAAACAGCCGTAATTAAAGGTTAATTTTTAAAAAAAGAAATGTTTGCAGTAGCGCACACAGGAATTTTAAAGGGGGAAGGTTGAAGTCCACCTATTTGTATCATGCTTCTTTGATTTTGTCGATTTTTGGGAACCAAAAACAGTAAAAAAAACTAATTATTGAATAAGTAATTAGTATTAATTAATAGAATCAAAAAATATTCAATTAAATTTTACGTACAATATACTTAGAGTTATAATCAATCGGTAAAAAAACAAGGGCTTTGAGGGGGGGTAGTCCGGACCCTTAGCACACCCCCTTGTGTGCGCCACTGATGTTATGCGAACCATTTTAGAACGTTACACAGTCTTAAGAAAATAATTACATGCAAAATCCATATTTATATTTATTATAATTATATCTTAATTTATATTTTGTAAAGTTTAAATAAATCCCTTATATCGAAATTACAAATATTCACACATTAATTAATGCAGATATGGTAAATTAACTTTTATTTGAAAAGGATTTACGTAATTATTTTAATTGATCTTATTTCAAACTTGATTTTAAAATTGAATTGTGCTTTTATATATAACCCTTGTTTTTATTCTTCAATCAAATTACATTTTATAAACAGGAGAGCTTAATTATTTTAGCAAAATGAAATTTTAAAATTTGCAAATTTTTTATTGCGTAGACTTTATATCTCGTACATCAGTAACAGTTGTTAAGCGATACAGTAAAGATTTTTCAAATAAGCAGAAGTTCTAAAAATACCACTTAGAGTAAATTAAGAGGTTCGACTTAAAAAATTTATACTCGTGTTTTAAAAACTTACAATTATTCCATTCTTTAATTCAAGTTCATTTTAAGAATTTCATTTCTCTAAATTAAAAAAAACAGTGTATTATCGCATTAGATAAAGAACCATTATTTCCTTCTTTAATGTTACAAGACATTCCCATATTATATAATCAAAAATTATTCATAAATGCCAGCATTAAGTAAAGACATTAATAAATATGCCGATAATTTTCTATTAATTGCAAATATAAAATGCATCAATTTTTACTTATTTTTTCAGATTTCACTATTAGTTAAAAAAAAATCTTCAAGTTGATTAAAATCTTCAAATACAATGAACTTCCTCAAGATGTATTTAGTAATTCTACAATTTATTACAAATAAAATTATGCTGTAAAGTTGCGCATGTTAAATTTTATTTCGATTGTCTGTGGTTGAAGGTAGACATAAAATAGATCAACTGTTAGTAAACAAAAGTAAATCAGAACTATTTGCTCTAATTTAAACTTATTAGTAATTTATTTTACTAAGCTGATTATGAGCAAGCTTACTTCTTATTTAAACAACCACGATATCCTTATTGGTAGAAATAAAATGTGTCACACTGATTTGTGGTGAGTTTGATGTTTTTTACTTCTAACAACTGTCATACAGCAGAATGAATACACGTTAAATCATTTCTAGTTATCGTACAAACATTGCATAGCGTAGATGTAGAGAGATGGGTGTCACATCATATGTCTACATCGCCACCTAATCATGGAATTAAATTACGAGATCCGTCACCAACATTTTTTCTGCTGCTTCTAACACGTCTTTAATAACTAATATAAATATTTCAAACGAAAAAAATCAATACTTTAATATAAAATTAGTAATGCTATTTTTAAATTGAAACTAGGTATTAAACTGTCAGGAAAATTAAGAGTGAAATCAAAGCTTATAAATAATTTATTTTACCAAGATGATTATGGGCAAGCATACTTATTTAAACAACCATGATATCTTTATCATGGGTTTGGTAGGAATAAAAAAATCTGTCACTGATTTATAATGGGTCTGATGTGTCTTGTAAACAAACTTCTATTTCAAAAAAGAATTATATTTATTGTTTGTGTTTGATTTAATACAGCTTTCATTTCAAACCTTCACATTTTCCCACTTTTATACTTAAACGATAATCATATTATACAAAATTTTATAACTAAATGCTATTCTCAAATTCAAAAACTTCTAAAAATTCATTCTTTCATATCTCGCACATATAATACTTTATAAGTTTCTAAGCCATCAAACAAAATCTTATAAGTCTTAAATTTCTAGATAATGGCTCATAAGTCGAGCTAATTTAATACAAAGAAACTTTCTCTCAAGTTACACCCAGTTCATTTGTGAATGAGATAAATCAATTGGTCTCCCCTGAAATACATTTACCATAAATTTTTAAGGTAACTTAATTATGTTTAACATAATTATCCTCTGTATAGTGAAGTTGATAATTAAATTTGAAGATTCGAATAAAACCATCCGACGCGCTTTTAGTATTAACAGCGGCTGTCGAAATGAATGCATAATGTGATATTGTGCCTATCTCTATCTCTTTTCTTATCAGAAATTTTAAGCCGAGGAAAATATGATGCTCTATTTAACAGAAACACCTAATCTAATTATGAATTTCGACGCTGTAAATTTCTTTTCGAGGTATATTTTATTTTTAATAAGAAGCATCTTAATTCCAAAGAATTTCTGATAAGCTATTCATTATTTAAAAATAAATAGTCTCAAATTAGGGGGGTTTGTGTATTTCGGGCTTGGTGAAACCCTTAAACATTTAAAAATTGTTTTAAAAATCTATTCATCAGGACTTTTCTCAGCCTTAAGAAGTAAAAATTGAGGAGTAGTGTACAGAAATCAATGTAATTAGAGAAAACATTTCTCAGAAAGATCTTAAAATGCTATCAAAATTTTTTGCAATTTTTTAAAAAATGTGGGGGTGCTTTTTAAATTTTTTTGAATAGAATTTTTTCCCACGTGTTATTCATCGTAATTAAATTATGTTTGATGGTTTTTGAGGTACCAGATTCACTATAATGAAATATGTGAACATAGTTGAAATAAAAATTTTCTTACAGAATTAAAATTAAAAAAATTGGTAACCTACAAAAAAATTCCCAAAATAAAGGGGAAAAGATTTTTTGGGGCTTTTTAAAACAATTTTACCCACATGGTGCGTTTTCCCTAAGCTTTAAAAATTTAAAAACAAAGACTATGGGGAATTAAATATTAATATTTTTCAAAATATTTTAAGTAATTAATTTTTTCCTTTAAAAATTTCATTCTACATATCATTAAGGGAAATTTAGATATATAACAATATGCTAGATAATTTATATAAGTCTTTTTTCCATGCGTTTTGGGGATCCATTTTCGTTCCGGGAAGTTTTTAAAAAACGCGTAAATGGATACTTTTTTATGATTTTAGGGGTCCTTTTGATAAGAATACGTAAAAAAATTGTTTTAAGGACAAAAAGTTATTTTAAAAACAATATTTTGGAAAAAAATTTAAATTGGTTTTTTTTCAAAAACCTCCTTTAGTGAAAAATGCTTCTATTTTTAAATTTGGCCTGTTTTAGCTCAGACCTCTGTCAGGGGGCTCAACTTTTTTTAAAAATTCACATTATTTTTTTTAGTTATAACCAATTAAATAATTATCAGCGTTTTGTTTTAAATTTTTTCCCCCTTTTGTTGTCTAAAAATGAATCCCCCCTTCTAAGTTATATATTTAAAAAATTTATTGAGCCTTTGTACAGAGGTCTGAGATATACAAAAAGGCAAAATATTATTATAATAAAATTTTCCAAAAAAGGGGAATGTTTTAAATATTGTCATTTTTTTTCAAAATATTGTACTTAAATAATTTTTATTGTAATACTTATTCTGAAAAAAATTTTATATACATTTTCTAATCTAATGACACAAAAAAATCTAAATAATATCCATTTATACCTTTTTTAAAATCACGGTTCAAGTAGTGGATACCTTAAAAAAAAAATACTTTGTTATACTTATCGAAGTTACATACGTGCAAGTTAAGATATCTGTTATTAGCTGGGCATTTAATGTTCGAAATTTAGCAGCAAGAAATCATTTATATTTGGGTGTGACTCCTCACAAATGGGAAGATAATCGATAAACACTGCATTTTTTGTAGCTTAGAATTATTTATCTCATGGATGCTTACAAATTCTAAATATATCACATTTGTGTAATTTTTACAAACTTTTTAATAATTATTCAACAAAAATGTCTCCTAAAAATTAATCTAATTGCCCGAGTATGCTATTACTTATGTTTCCCTTGATATATGGAAAGGAATAAAACAATAAACGTTTCATCTCAACTTTGTTAGAGCTGTTTTCTTGTTGAAGGGCTTTGGTTTCAAACTAACCAGTTCGAAATTTGACCTCGTTTATAAATTGATTTGCCTTCAGAGATCCATATATCTTACACAATAATCAATACCAGAAAAATTATAATCTCTGACAATGGTTGCATAGTTTCAGTTGTACCCGGCAGTCTCTGATTCTGTCTGCTCATGTAATCGTTAAATAATAAACTGGTTAGTCACTGAAGCAATGAAAAGCAGTTGTGTATTTGTGCCGAATCTGTTCTGGGAAAGTAGTTGTGGCAACTAATCAATCACTTGTACCATTCAACATCCACCAAGCCAGATTCTCTAATTGAATGGTTACTCAGACATAAATACAAAGATAGCAATATTATTATTTTTGACCATCATGTTTTCCTCCTGGTTTTCAAATAGTGGTGACATTTCCAAGATTATTTAAAGTACGGTATAAAAATACTAATTTATAACAATATACATATCTCACTAATTTAAGGTATCCGACTACGTTGGAACCGTGATTTAAAAAGCTTAAATGGATAATTTTTATTTTAGTGTCACTTGGTTAAAAAATGTATAAAATTGTTTTAAGGACTTTTTCAAAAATTTTTAAATACATATTTCAGCAAAAAAAAACTTAGAATAACCTTTTTTTTTTAAAAATGTTCTTTTGTAAAAAAATGCTTCTATTATAATAATATTTTGCCTTTTATAGCTCAGACCCCGTACAGGCTCCCCCTATGATTTTAAAAAACACATTATTTTCGAGTTACAACCAATTGAAATAATTATCGGCGTTTTTTTTTTAAAAATTTTCCCCCTCTGTTTTTCTAAAACATGGATAAACCCACTTCAAGTTATTATTTATTTTTACTCTGTACAGAGGTCTAACTATATACAGGAAAATATATTATAATGAAGATTTTTACAAAAAAATTTTTTGAAAAGGGGGGCTTCTATTTTCCCCTTTTGTCAAAATATTGTCAAATAATTTTTATTTAATATTTTTAAAAATTTTTATATCTTTTCCCAATTAGTGCAAAATACCCTAAATTTTATCCGTTATCCCTTTTTAAAAATCAGGGTTTCCCGAACGTGTGGACATTTAATATATTTTTCTACAAATTATAAATACAATATAGAAACTAATGATACTAAAAAGCACATTTCGATATGTAAATATTAAACTAATGCTATTGGCGAATTTCAACTATTTTAAAAATTTCTTTACTTTTTAGCAATTATAATTAGAACAGTTTCATATAGGTTGCAATAACTCGTTGAACCTTTGTAATGTCAATTTTTGTGATAAATTAGTAGCATAAAGTTAAACTAAAAACTGAAATATTTTATAAACTAAGCGATATCTAATTAATTACTTACAATTTTTAAGTACTTGAACAGAGCAGTATAAGAACTTGCATTTTTTTTTAAATTATTCAAAACACAAAAAGAAAAAATCCGAGTATTTACAGAATGACTTTAATAATTAAAAGAGCTATTTGAAAGATATATATCAGACCTCAAATTTAAAACGAAAATTAAAAAAAGAATTTAATACAATTTAGTTCCATATTGTTTGTGGAAAATAACATAGAAAATCAAACTTTTCCAAACTGTTTGAAACATATTTGGAAAGTTTAACTTTCACATTATTTATAAAATCAAACTTTTCCAAACTTACTCAGATTTTTAGCATGTTATGAAGTAAAAGAAATAAAAAGAATGGTAAAAGAAAGCTGATATTATTAAAAAGTAAGAGATAAAAAAGTTTCTAAAAAAAGGATTACAGAAATATCCAAGAAGCCAAATGTTTAAATGGAGAGAGGAATCGTAATTTCGGTTACAAAAAAAGAATATTCAGCTAATTGCATGGTCCATGTGAATGTTCTTATTGCAGATCGTTCGAAAAGATTGCGTATTCTATTTCATGGAAAACGGCTGTTGGCTCATCTTCAATCTGAGAAAAAAGATCTTTTTTTTTAAAAAAATCTTATTTAAGAAGTGAAATAAGAATTCATTAAATCTCCAGATATCTCATTTTTCCGAAAAAGGATTTTACTTTAGAAAATCTTTTCTGTGCATTAGAACCTTTCTTAACAGAGAGATGACATTCACTCTGATAGATTTTTAATTAGATTTCTTACTTAAGTACTACTTAACCTCCTTGAAAAAAAAACATTTTTAAAATGCATTTGCAACAAGTTGACCATGTAATTATTTTATCGCATGATTTTTGTGAACAAAACAAAAGTTTAAAAGATATTTTAATGACTGTTCTTTAATCTTTAATACGAAAACACTTCCATATCAATCTCATTCAAGGAAAATCAATTTTCAAAAAATAAGTTACTAATCTCTCAACTAAGATTGCTATTAGTGTTATCAAATACAAACATCTACTGACCTATGAGCCATTGTTATTTTGCTACTGTTTTAAAGGAAAGACAACCTTTTATATTATGTCAAAAGTCTAACAGAATGTTACCAGACTGGTAATATCAATATATCAGATTTAGTGAAATAAAAATTTGAAGGAAGTTCATGAATTTGTGTTTCACGGATATATTTTATTGAAGACAGCTATCTCTAAGAGCCTTTACAGATTGATATATAGTGTTGAGAGTAAATATGCGACTTATATATATATATATGTTTTATGAGTCAAAATAATGGTCCCCCTCCTGGTTTCTTAGAATACTTCAAATAGACATTTTTGGACTTCTTATAATTCAGTTTAATTTTCTTAAGTAGAAATATTTTGTTATGTTTCTGTACAATTATTGAGAATATTACTTTAAAATGTGTATAAGTGAAGTATGTACTATGGTAAATTTACAGTTCTGGCTTACAAGAAATGTTTTGATAAATTCTATTAAAGCTCCCTTCAAGTCTTTTCTGAATATGAAAAAGAACTTCCCTTACAGAAACATTGGGAGTCAATTAATGAGCTGTTCCAAAATAGTCACATAACATCGAATATAGAACGCAATAAGTCAATGAATTTATAAGAAAGTTCTTTTTCAATAATAAAAATGTATGTTTTTTAAAATTGCATTTCAAAATATATTTTAGTTCTAATATACTCAAAGGACATATTTTTTGTTTTTTTTGAAAAACACACAAGTGTTACTTAAATAATAAAAAAGTGTTATGTTTCAAAAACATAACCACTTGTAAAATTATAAATGATATTATTTTAGAAGCACCCCAATTATTAATGTCTTATGCTACATAAAAATATCATTTTTACAGTAAGGTTAAGAATTAAAATATTTTAATTTGAACCGATGTAAGATGAGTCTTAATTACCTAGCTCATAAGTCTTGGGATTTTTATACTTTTCATACATTGATTGCGAATCAAATAAGTTTAGAAACGAAGTCTTATACAAATAGCATATATCTTAAAACCAAACCTTATTTTTCATGCATTCCTGCATGTATATATTTCATTATTTTTATTGAAAATTTATATTTACCACATATATTGATAAAATTATATTTCATATATTCAGCTATTCTTTTTCACTTTAAGCGCTGATAATGCGTGTAATACAGTGATTCTCATACTTTCAATATAAAGACTTGTGGCCGTGGTAGCCGAGTGGTATAGGTATCGAATCGTGGCTAGCCTTGTCACGAGTTCGAGCCCAGTACCACTAAAGACCCATTGTGTAGGCAGCGAAAACGCGTTAAATCTGTCGAGTGAAAACGTCCTCCGTTGGTGTGGTAGTTAGGAGAGGCGTGCCAGCTCAAGTGTCGTCCACGTCACTTACTTGACCATGGTTCAAAATTACGTGGTCCGTCGCCAAAAGCCCTCGTTTAACTGAACAGTGCGACGTTAATATTCAATCAATATCAAACTTTCAATATATGCGACCTACTATTCTATCATTATTTTCATCGCGCCCCCTCCATACAATAACAATGATTGTGAGTTCAATAATACTTTACTTTGACACTAAAGCTACAATACGACTTTAACCTCTTATGGACCATCGACGTACATAAACGTCTGCTTAGCAAAGCAAAATTTCTGGAGAATATATACGTCTTTCTGAAGTACGATTTTTTTTGTCAGTGCTATCCATCAATTATTTCGAAGGCTTTGGAATGTAATAGGAGAATTTAAGTGTTTTGCGAGGATTTGCTTATTCTCCTTTCTCCCCTTAAAAAAACATCAAACCCACGCTCGTCTCGTGGAAAAGGTGCAATGGGGAGCGAATCCTAACAATCTGTAGTTAAGAATTAATTAAAAAAACCCTGCAAAATTCAAGATAAGTGATAATACAAGCCAATGAGTTCAATGATAATTATCAAACTTATTCTTAACTTAATATTGTTAAATTAATAATAAAATACTTTGTACAGTACTGATACGTTTATAAGTGTATTATATCAGTGCAAATGTGTATTTTATATTTTATTATATCAGAAATTATTTTGTTTGTTTACTTTCAATAAATTGATAATTCTTTTAAAAATCTTTTGTTTTCGACTTTTCAATATGCTCGCGTCCCCTCGAAAGGTTATCACGCCGCAAGGCGTCCCGTTTGAGAAACACTAGTGTATGAATAAATCGTAAAATAATAAAACAAAACTAATTTCTGTGTAAGTATTGTAAAAGTACACAAATTTAAATAAATAATTGTAAAAATAAGCAGCTAAAATCCCCTAACAAAAAGGTATACATAGAAGATAGGCATTTATTCTGTCACTTTTCGGTACATATGTATCAGTTAAGCTAATTTCATCACAACCAATTATCTAAAAACAAATAACTTTCCCTATATTTAATAGTTCACGTTGATATTTTGCGAAAGTATTTGATTAATCCATTACTTCCACTCAATTCCTTCTATTTTTTGCAATAGTAATGAATCAATTCTTCAGCTCACAATTACAGTCAATGAAATGATAAACGGTCGCTTAATAGTAAATAGTGAAGAATCGATATTCCGATAGATTTTATCCTTTCACAGATCCTAATTATGATAATCGTCGCTTGTAATGCACCTAATATAATATGCCAATAATAGGTGAAGCAGAGGGTTAGTACCAGAAGTCATGGGCTAATGAGGATCTTCCATCAATTGGTAGGGTTTAAATAGATTTTTACTTAAATTTGAAACTATTAAGTGTTCAATACTGAGAAAACATAAATTTTTAAATAATTCGTTATTTAAAATTGGAAAATATTAATAAACCATTTATAATATTTTTAATAAACAAAATGAAATTCTCTAAAGAAGACTATTTGTGAATTAAAGTGATTACTTATATCAAAAAGAGAATTAAAAATAGTTAAAACTTCTTTTTGTACAAGGGGACCCTAATTTTCACCGGATAGCAAAAATTTAAAATTTAAATTTTTTGAAAAATAATTTTTTCCCGTTTAATCTTTAATTCAAAGAATTTCATTTATTCTAATTTTGGCAAATGTCATCTGAAAATTTTTTGAATATAAACATATTGGCTTCATTTAATGAAAAAACAATGTGCGTTCTCTGGTTATAAGAAACAAAATCATTTAAAATATCCGACTACCCTAAAATCGTGATTTTTTTTTAAAAAAATTATGATATTTTATTTTATAAGCACTCTTATTAGCTTTATAAAAATACCAAGTGTTTTAATTTCCCTTCACTAGAAAAAAATACAATAAATTTAGTAAAGCGATCCATAACTTTCCCCAAATGTCAAACTTCAAAAAAGCTTTTACTCGAAAGTGTTTTTTAAAAGCTCAAAGGGGGCAAGATTGCTCAAAAAAGTTTTAAAATAATTCTGAAATTTTTGTGATTTCTGTATAATATAGGAAAAATGTTTTAAAATAGATTTATCATCACTGTTTTATTAAAAATTTTCAGTCCTTATATTGAATATAATCACTTTTTTTAACGTAAAATAATTGGTAAAAAATTTTTTCTCTTTTTGTTTTGTAAAAAATTTAAAATTCTTATCCGAAGGTCATTTTTAAAAAATCAGTGACATTAAATTGAAAAATTGAGAATTGGTTCATTTACTATTTGTACAGAGCAGTACCCCGTTTATGTAATTTTTTGTCAATTTTTAATATTTTTTCCAATTTTAATAGTATTAATTTACTTTTATCTACTTAATTTTAACCCTTTTTTCTTAAAATGTACTACATAATTCTAAAAACCACAAAAAAAATCTCCATATTTTCATTTTTTTTTTAAAAAGGATTCATTTTTCTCGGTTTAAACATACATTATTTTCACCTCAGCAACAGATTAACTCAGAAATTTATTTCAAGCTTCATTTCTGATGAAATTTTTTGCTGCACCACAATTAAAAGAAACATTACTCAAATATTTTCTTGACACAATGGAGTTCTCTTTCATTGAGCAGCATATGTGCGTCATTTCATTGATGAACATTATAAGATATGGACTAATTGCGTGTCCTCTACAACCACTATTCGATATTTTTTCTTACTAATAAATACCTTAAGGTATCCGACTACGTTCGGAACTGTGATTTTGCAAAAGCGTATAAATGATGATATTTAGTGTCACTTAGATTAGAAAATGTATATAAAATTGTCTTAAGGATAGTATTACATTAAAAAATTATATTTAAGCACAATATTTTGACAAAAATGAACATAGAATGACCGATTTTCAAAATATTCTCCTTTAAAACGAAAAATGTTCTATTATAATAATATTTTTGCCTGTATATAAGCTCAGACCTCTGTACAGAGGCTCAACTAGGAAATTTTTGAAAGAAAAATATAACTTAGAAGGGGAGAAAACATCCATGGTTTACGACAACAGAGGAAAACTTTAAGAAAAAAACGTCGATAATTATATATATATATATATATATATATATTTCAATGTGTTGTAACTCTTAAAATGTGAATTTTTCAAAAATCGTAGTTGAGCCTCTGTACAGAGTTCTGTGCTATATACAGGCAGCATATTATTATAATTGAAGCATTTTTGGCGAAAGGAGAACATTTTGAAAAAAGGTTATTCTAAGTTAATTTTTTGCCGAAATAGTGTATTTAAATAATTTTTTTAATCAAAACGTCCTTATATATATATATAAAACAATTTTATACATGTATTCTAATTTAAGTGACACTAAATATCATGAAAATGATCCATTTATGCGCTTTTTAAAATCGCAGTTGGTAGTAGTCGGATACCTTAGAAGGCAATGCATCATCAAAGAATTAAAAAATCAATCCCAACAGAAATCACATGTGACTCGACAAATGCTGAAATTGAAAAGTTATTTTCTGAGCATCTATAATGTTGATCATATTAAAGTTTGACACACGTCATTCGATTACGTCATGATATAGCAGACGGAAAACAGTCTTGCTAATCGTTCTTACTCGTCTGAAAGTATTTCTAATGTTATCATTTTCACATTTTGAAGTTATTCAGTCTAAAAAACTTAAGGCATATTTTCTGTATCTAATTGTCCTTTTAATAGCATTCCAAAGATTTCTTTTAAAAACAAGTCGATTTGTCTTATGGACCGTTATAAATATTTTTGAAACAATTGAGAAATATGCACGAGTACATTCACATAACTTCACTTGCTGCATTTCCAATATGTAGCCGCGGTAGCCTAGTGGTCAGGGTATCGGATCGTTGCTGGTTTGTCACGGTTCAGGCCACTATCGTGAACCCACCGTGTAGGGGTGCAATGCACGTTAAATCTCTTGAGAGCTCAAACGTCCTACCGTTGGTGTGGTAGTTAGGAGAGTGCCAGCTCACGGGTATTAAAATCTTCGTCCTTGACCACGGTTTTAGGTGAGCCAGTCAAAGCCACTCGTGTAGCTGAACAGTTACCCGATCGGCAAAGGCCAGATCGAGGCCCTGAAATTCATCATGGTAAGGGTGACGCCTGTCGTTAGCGTAACTTTGAAGAGCACCATACAGGTGACAGTACGATTTGGCTCGATTGCAATTTAGAGGGAGAACACTCTGGGGGGTGGTCAGAGCCTCACCTCTCTTCCTCCAGCCTCACGAGGAGGACTTACGGCTCGACGGCTATTTAGATTACCCCATGCCGTGCAGGCACTAAACATTACAAGCATCCATGTATCTTCTCCGGGACGATCCCTACGGCACAACCCCAGTCAGTGTCGCTATACTATGGGCATTAGCTGAACAGTGCGACGTTAATATTCTCTCACTCACTGTATTTCCAATATACCTCTCATGTCCTTTGCAATCACTGACAAAATTTTGCATGCACGTAATCACTGGTTAACATAAATAGATCATGTATGCAAAATATCAGGCTCTATTTTCTTTTTCATAAAAGAATTTCCCCTCTACGATTTCCCAATTGTGCTTAACTTTTGGACACAAGTCTATTCTGATTGTGATATTTAATTAATTTGTCGCAAAATCGTAATTGGCTTATCTATTGAGTCTAGCGACTCAATTACGAAACTTATTACCAAACTTAATTAATAGATGTAATGGCAATAGTCAAATTAATGAGCGTTATCAATAGTGTCCGTATTGTAATAGATATATTCCTAAATGCGCGTTGAATCAATATTTTACGCCACTGACTTAATAATATTCATATATATCACACCAAATAAATTCAAAACAGTATACATTCAAAACAGTATTCCATTATTTCCATATCAAGGTAACCAACAGTGTTCTTTGTTGATATCAAAACTGAATCAAATTTATTGGTGGGAAATACAAGATGATATCAATGAGAAGAGAAGATTTGAAAGATGTCATTGATAAAAATTAATGCTACTCTTAAAGTAACATTGGAGTTTCGTTTATCATAATATAATTACTCATACACTGGAATATAAAAACCGCAGTTCAATGAATTCGCATTTTTTCTTCTCAAATTAATAAGTAGAATTAATATCTGCGCCTAATATTCTACCATATTTCCTTCTTATAATTTAAAAGCATTCAGACGTAATCATATCGCGCGTGAGAAATAAACAGTTTTGTAAAATTTCTAAAGAAAAAATACGTGGTCAGTACTCTGGTAAAGTATAATTGTTTCTGAACTGCTTTGGGAAATGCTTAGGATCATCTTAGACTGTGGTAGTCTAGTGGTCATGATCACAGACTTGTAGCTGGCGTGTCATGAGTTCGAGCCTAGCGTTACTGAAGACCCACCATTTACAAGGTGGATATACGTTAAACCTCACACGGTTCAGAGCCCTCCCTTTGGAATGGTTTCGAAGTTCGGAGAGAAGTGGTGTCAGCTAGGAGTTGTCCTCGTAACTGACCATGATTAAAAAATACGAGTCCGTAGCAATTAGCCTTCGTTTTGCTTTTAAATACGACCTTGATAAACACTTACTCACGCCAACTCAGTTGAAGTGAAGGTTACGGTAGTCAAAATACCAGGGTTGTGCGAATTTGTGGAGAATATTCTTGCTGTCCAGTTACAGATGGGAGTCCCGAAAATTCATTAAAAACAATTGTGCCCCCCTTCAAAGGGGACTTAAATTTCCATACCCGTCGTGTTTTTAGTAGAATTGATACAAGTTAAATCAATCGAATGGTAAATTTTATCCATAGTATTTGTTTTTACTATTCCTTTTTTTAAAAATATTTAATTAATATTTTTATATATTCCTGTGTGTGTGCGCTTGGATACAATTTCACAATTGCTATACTTCCTAATTTTTTTATGAATCCTTAAACTTGAATGCCGAGGACATTATAGTGTATTTTGATTATACATTTTATAATAATCGTAATCGATTATTACAGATAGTGCAATATCCATCAATAGTATCCATAATAATAATAATATATACTTATAATATAGATTAAAGTTCAGCTTAATAAAAACTGAAGGTTTTGACAATCTACCACAAAATTATTGCTAAGTTCATGTAAAAATTTGCCTGCATTAAAAAGAGGATCTTCTGCGTTTTCATCTTTGTTTTTTAAATTGAGAACTATTTCGCTTTTAAAATTCTAAATGTTCCTTACAACGTATTAAGACAGTGCTTCTCAAACTTTCAATATTCGCGACCCATTATTCAATCATTCTTTTCATCGCGCCCCCTCCATACGATAACAATGTATTGAATTCAATAATACTATACCTTGACACTAAAGCTACAATACGACTTTAACCTCTTATATGCCCCACGTATATAAACGTCTCGCTCAGACAAAGCATTAATTTTTTGGACATATATATGTCTTTCCGTAGTACAATCTTTTCTGTGCACTACTATCCATAAAATTATTCCAAAGGCTTTGCAATTCAACAAAAGACCTTTGACTGTGTTTGCGAAAGATTAAGTTATTTCATAGGATTTGCTAATTTATACCTTTTCTCCTGCCCCTCCCAAACAAAATACGCGCTTCTACGTAGAAAATAGTGGCATATAACTTTTAATCGGCAGTCAAGGAATTAATTATAAACCATACAAATTATCAAGATAAATCTTAATACAAGTCCATGGGTCTCTGGTAATTATCAAACTTGTTCTTAACTTAGTATTGTTAAATTAATAATAAAATACATTATAAGTGTATACATTATACATTTATAAGTGCATTATATCAGTGTAAATGTGTATATTTTATTACATCAGAAAGTATTCTATTTGTTTCAGTAAATTTAAAATAATGTCTTAAATGATCTTTTGTTTTCGACTTCTCAATAGGCTCGTGCCCCCCTCGTAAAGTTATCAAGCCCCCAAGGGGACGCACCCCATAGTTTGAGAAACGATGTATTAAGATATTTTTTCTCCTCTTTTTGCGTGTAATGGCAACAGTCTGTCTCGAATTCCGTGGCATGACTAGTGGTGGTTAGTGGGGGTGGCCTAGTGGTTAAGGTAACGGAATCGTGACCGGCGGGCCATGAGTTCGAACCCAGTACCACTGAAATCCCAACGTGCAAAGGAGGCACATACATGTTAAATATAGCAAGACTCAAACGTCCTCCCATTGATGTGGTATGAAAGTTAGGAGATGGGCGTGCCAGGTTGACATGTTAAATCCATCGCCAAAAGCCCTAGTGTAGCTGAATAGTACGAAGAAAATATTCACTCACATTCATTCATTCTACCTCGAAAACAACAAAAGAATCAGCAGACTAATAAATAAATAAATACTAATCTCGATCATTTAATGTGTATTCTAACACTAATTTAGCAAGTTCCCTTTTTTTATTCCTTCTTTCCCATTTATCAGCTTTAAAAAAAAAGATTATTTTTTAGAAAAATCACATTTAAATAGTAATTAGCCAACAGAAAAGGGGTTGTTTCTGTTGGGAATTGAATTCAAAATAAATTATTCTTTTGGGTGATAAATGAAACTATTGCGATCGTAAGACGAAAGGAAAAGTAATTTTATATCGTTCTCTGAAATGCGTGCAGGGTAATATTTTAATTAATGCTTATACGGGTATATAGCGCGCGCGTTTGAGAAGATCAATAATACAACAAGTAATATAAAAAATAAGTCAATTCCTACTTAGATCAACAAAAAAAATTTTTTTTAGCTACTTTTTATTAAATAGTTACAATTAATATAAATATGTATATACATATGACAGAATCACAACATTAAGTGGTCATTAATTTTTATTCATTACCATTAAAGTATCGTATTGTCATCCAAAACAATCGTGTCTATAAATTTCAGTTCAACTCAATACTTTAACATGGGAGAATAAAACCTTTTCAAGTTTTGACACAAGTCGCCAAAAGGGTCGCTAAGTCGCCAAAAATGATGCCAACGTGGTTGTATTTGTAATTCTTTAAATAATTAGTTTTAATCAATTAATTTTTATTAATTATTATATTATTGTATTGTCATCCAAAATAACCCTGCATAAAAAATTTCAGCTCAATTGAGCCCTTTAAAATGTATTTTATTAACGATTGAAAATTCCACCAAGATAAATAAATAAATATATAGAGATTGTGAGAGATAATAGTAGGTATTTAAAAACAATTTGATAACATTGCAAGATAAAAAGTTTCCAGATTACTTTATTCCATGAATGTCTAAAAAGTACAGTATTTTCTTTGAGTATTCAGCAAAATGAATAAATAAAATAAAGAAAGGAAAATGACAAAGATAAAAGATTATAATTCCAATATATATTTATGGTAATATTGATTTTATCTTGTAAATATATATGTATCAATCATTAGCCATTTAGACTAGACCAAAATTCTACAATATAGTTGGGTTAATGTGATAAAAAGAACAATAATGCTTCAATCGCCATTACGGGCATATAGAGCAACCTTTCCCATTCACTTGTTTATCAGAATGATGTATATTACCTACAACGAGAGAACAAACTTTTTAAAACCAAGAAAACAAGTTTGCCGTCAATGTTAAATTATTTAAACCCAGGTTCAAGTCAGTTACTAATACAAAGCGTCTGTGCAAAGGAGATGATGAGCCTTAAATCTGTCGAAGCTCAATATCCTTATGTTGGCGTGAATTGGAAATTTGGAGAGTGGGATGTTGGTCAGACACTTGACGAACACTTGATGGGTGCTCGAAATCAGGAAATCCGTCTGCATCCGCCTTTTTATGTTGATTCTAAGGGTGAAGTTAAAAACTAACATACATAAACAACAAACATACTAACATAATGTACGAGAAAAGTGTAAAATGGAATTTATACTTTAGAAATGGCATTCGGTTGGAAATGCAATCTTTGTATCTGTAGGGGAAAAATAGTTGAATTTACTCAGTGCTTATTTATTTCCTTCAATTTTATGACTTAGGTAATAAAATCTGTGTAAATAAAACGAGTTCTTTATTTACGAAAAGTCTTGTTTTATTTTCCAAATTGCTATCTTGGTTTCTTGAGTCGTTGCAAAACGAAATATATGAAGGCGAAATGTACGTTCGAATAATGGGAAGTATAAAAGTATTTCCTTATATGTTTAAAAGCAATTCTTTCAGAACAATGATGGCAGCAATAGTCGAGAGGCCATAGTCAAGGGCTCGAGACAGCGGGTCATGAGTTCGAGCCCTAGTGACATTGAAGTGGGTATGTCGAGAGGCTGATGCACGTAAAATCTGCTGAAAGCCCACTCGTAGGTATGGTGTGGTAGTTTGAAGAGGGGCTGCAAGCTCGTTTGTTGTCTTTGACAATTGACCATGGTTCAGAGTCACAAGTCCGTTGCCAGTAGTCCTCGAGTTGTTTTAGGACGACATTAATAAACATTCACTCGGAGCAATGGTAAATATATGTACATTTCAAACATAAATTATTTTATCATTTATAATGCTAAAAAGATTAAAAGAAAATTGATTAAAAAATAAAAATAATAAAAGTTAACCAAGACTATTAAAATCAGTTAGTGAATGAAATTCTTAAAAACAAGTAATATAAAAGAATATTTTTAAAGTCAATTCCTACTTTGAATGAATGAATGGAAAGTATTTTAACAACAATTCAAAATTTGAGTAAGATAATATATGTAGATGATAGATAGATAGATATAAGGACAGAGCGAACTCTAATAGTAGGAATTGAAAAAAGAGCATGATTTGGCTGCATTGTTGTAACAATGCGCACCCTTTTTGGCATGTTTGGCTTAAAAAGCGGTTTTCGACGCCAACTTTTGTCATTGTTTTAACAGTTACATTGTTACAACAAAGGAGACGAATCTAAGTTGGCGTCGAAAACCAGTAATTAATTTAATTAACCGGTAATTAATGAATTAATATTTGAAAAAACTGTATTATCAAGTGTCATCCACTACAAATTCAAATAATTTTTTAAACTTATTTGCATGTGAATAGAAAGTAACGATTGAAAATTTGAACAAGATATATAAATAAATGAATATATATCTATAGGGAGAGAGTGAATTGAAAAAAAAATCAATCAAAAACAACTAGTTTATTCATTTAATCTTAAAATCCCCATTGTCTTATGAGCTTTGAGATCTTGTTTTAAAATGAGCTAGAGACGTCACTTCCGTATCACAATCTCAGTGTTTGACAAGCATGGTTTCATCCTCCACACAACCGCAGTTACTGCCTGCTGTGACCTGCTCCACTCTAGTACAGCATCTTTCCACCCCTGCCTCGTATAATCTATCACTTCACCTTTCTGAGCATTACATCAAAATATCTCGTTAAACTTTACACCCTTCTTGGTAAGTGTCTCGATATTATTATAGTTCGAAGAGAGGTTTCGTATTAATCCATCATTATGACATTTTAGTCAATCCTGACTGCCATTACAATCTGCGTGAAAAGTCCTATGCTTCTGTAGCGTGTCGCATTAGCTCGCTTCGCTATGTATCTTAAAATTTATCTTCGCGCGGATGATATGTTCAATTAAATACATCTTCTTCGCCTCTTCAGCATACAATGGGCTGGACACCTGATCGTGAAATTTTAAAGTATTTTCTGAATTAGACTGCATCATTTATGTCTTGGAATTTCGAAATTCAAATATGCGTTTGGATTCAGAACTTAATAATAGGATTGTAAATTTACAAGGGATTACATCAGTTGAATGTGATGGCTTAAGAAAGGATTATTTGAAATAAATCTGAGTTTTAAAAAGGACGTGAGGAATTGGGTAAATATAACGGTTATTGAGAGATTGTGCATCTGAATTAAATTCAAAGTTAATTTATTCCATATAACATTTTTTGAGGTATTTATATAGAGATAATTTAGTTTTATATAAAGTGATTTGATTTTGGTGTATTGGTTCCAAATATTAGCTATTCTATGAAGATTTTCAATCATATAAATAATAAAGATAAATATCAAATATTTAATCTCAATATGTGTTAATGCATTATCAAAATATTTATTTCACTAAGTATCTGAAAAATTTTGTAATAGTTCTTTCAATAAATATTTCTCATAGAAATAATTTTCTGTAAATAAATCTCTTCAAGTTTATTTCCTTTCCTTCGATTATATATTTACTTTTTAAAATTTCTAACATTATTTGAAATTTCGTATTTTTAAAATAAAAAAACAATATATCTTACTACATGAAAAATATTTCTAAAAAGCAATTTATAATCATCGAAACAATAACTTCTTTATATTGTGATCATAAATTTTATCGGAATTTCACGAACTTAAAACTTTATCGAAACTTGCTTTAAGTTTACCTTTTAATGTGTAATAAATACTGAAGTAAATATTTAGCTTTCTTTCTTTATGGTAAATATTTTAATAATATTATAACAGAACTGATTTTAAATTATACGTAACAAAAAAATTATCATAGTTATATTAAGTTTCTCGCCTTTTTGAATCACTGTTATGAAATAGATTGAATATATTTAGTTATAAATTACATATTATGTTTAAATCGTTTTTGAACATTCGTCCGTTGCCTTTAAACATTTTTCAGTTGTGAAATATTTTAAAGATTTATTGAGAAATAGGCCGAAGTAGAGATGTTTCTGGCATTAATTTTTTTTACTCTAATTACTCTGATGATAGCAAAAAACGTGAAACAAATGTAATAATTCTAATTCAATACTTTTAGTATGTATGAGAAAAGTACTTACGTACTATCGCAACAAAGTCAACGTTCAAACAGACTCGCCAAGTTGCAACCCGATTTCATATATGTCATACGCCCTGATTTGGCAACCATGTACTTCCTTTCATTATAATATCGCCAATACGAGTTGCGATAATACGTAAATACCGAAAAAAATATAAGAACAAAATATTTAATTTAGTAGTTTTTAGAATAAAGTGTGCTTTGGTTGTTAACTAATACTATTTTTTTTTTTTCAGGTAAGTTCACAAGATCTCTTACTTATTCATTTATGAGTTGAAAAGTGATTCTAAATATATTTAGATTACCATTTTTCAACAAATAATAAATTACATAGAGGTAAGCAAACCATTTAGAATTATATGAACTTTTTTTTAAAAAATTCGCTATTCTTTTAAGATGATAAAATTAGAATCATTAGAATTTAGCTGGAATAAAAATCAACTAATTTGAATCTAAATTAGTTTTTGCCAAATGGCCATTACAATATTAAATAGTATAATCTAAACTTCTGATAAAATTTAATTCCAAATCAAAGCGCTGCAAGAAAATATGAGGCTAAATAGGAAAGCTTACAAATTTCAAAATATTCACTTTAATTTCATTCAAATAAGTACTTTGGTTGTGCTCAATATATCCGATTTAATTATCTAGAAAATCTTATCATATTTCGTAGAGATGCTAATTAGTCTAGACAAATATCTAATGCAAAAAATTTATTTACTTGATTATGATGAGCTTCGTGATTCTAATAAATTTCTACGAAAGATGTTTTGAAATTTCGTCTTATAATTTTTGTGTCTAAAGTTTTTGTGTGAAACATGCGATTGTGTTAGAAAAAAGATTATTTTGACATAAATTTCAACAGAATCCTTTAATGAAAGGGTTATAACTTTAGTTCACATTATGTTTGTAATTGAACCATATATTGAAAATCATTAAAGCTATCACATTTCATTTGATAAAAATGTACGTATAGAAATTTAAGTGAGAGAATTTAAGGAAGATTTATATTTAGAATGAGAAATAAGGAACTTTACATGAATATTAACTGAATAAAACTGAGTGAAAAATCTCTCTTATTCTGCTAAATAAATATATCAAAATTTGTAAAGTAATGTAAAAGAATGTGTCTAAAAAATAATTTTTTCAAATAATTACGAGAATAATGTCTTTGAACATAAAACAGAGAAGAATTTAGAGTTAATTATATGAAACCAAGATTTTATACGAACAAACAAGGCAGAATAAAGATATTTAGATCAACACAGTAATTTTTTACAGGTATATATATAGTCTCATCAAAACACTTATTACAAACAATCACTAAAAAAAAAAAAATTGCGAAAATGATAACATTTAATCTATGAAGGATATGTAAAATTACTATAAAATAGAAATATAGACAGTAACTTGTATTCAAAAATCACAAAAACGTAATTAGAATTTACCATTTTGTTGAAGTTCCTCGATTGAATAGACTTGAAAAATATGTTTTGACGAAAGCAAATGAATAACTGCAGAAATATATATATATATATATATCCATTAGTTCAAGATACTTAATATTTTTCTTTTTGCACCCTATGGAAAACAGTAGAATCACTATATTTTTTCTTATTGCTCAGCATTTGACTTAAATTTAAAAGCAGCACTGTTTTTTAGCTTTTTATGTAATATTATAATTATTTTTCTTAAGATTGAGTAATGTTGATGAGAAAAATAACGTAATAAAACTCAAATATTGAAAACACTCATTGAAGTCGACAGTTGTAAGTCAACTCTCAAATAATTTATTTGATATATATAACTGCAAATGTCTCTTTATTCAATAAATTTATATACTTTAATGCTTAAAAAATGTCCTACTGCAATAATCACGAACCTGTTTATAGGTTTACAATTCTGTGTTAAAGACTTTATGTTAAGGCTAATATTTAGTTGAAGATAAAGAACGATTTTATTGTGTTCATTATACAATACAATTGGCAAAATTTTATAATCTTCTTAAATAATAAATATAATCCAATGTATAAGTTATACATTAATACATATGTACATGATCTTACATCAAGTAGTAATTTTGAACAATAACATTTCAATCATGCTGAACACAACCAAATATTCTATACACAGCTACAGTATTGTGTTTCGAGGAGGGAAAATGCGATAATGCGATACATTACTAATTAATAGTACCTTTTCTTTGTTAAAGTTGAGAAAAAACTACGAATAAAAAAAGTTTACAAAAATCATTTTCAGAATGCCAATAAAAATGAGTTATCACAAAATATTTTATTAATAGAAAAAATGGACATAAAACAATCAAAGATTTCCAGTGTCTCACAACAGAAATAACATAAGAATCGCTTTTATATTAAAATTTTTATTTTTGCGACATATACACGCATTGCATTATACATACGTATCTGCTAAAACACTTTCTTACACATGTCATCTCCATGTATGTTATTTTTTTAAATACAGAATCAAAATTTTTCTCAAACAGAATGTTTTGTTTTATAAATAATTTAACACCTGTTCAGTTTGAAATGCTTTAAAAAATTATACCACGTTATCTTTTGTTACATTTTCGTCCGACATCGAGGAGTTTTCTTACAGGAGTATTAAACATGAATTATTATTTTGTTTTGAGAATAATAATTATTTGAGATCCTTAAAACGTATCTGTATTATTTTATCTAATACATCCATTTTTCAATGTATATCTTTGATGAAAAGGATTATGAGAGAACCCTTTGTAGTTTTATTATCCTTATAAAGATTTTTTTAAGAAAATTTTTGTTGTTGATTATTTTCTCCAAATTTATTTCTAAGCAATAATGAATGCTTTAAATTTCGTTTGATAATTTCTTTTAATACTAGAATTGTTTTGATATGCTATCAACCTATTTTTTTAAATGTGTAATTGCTCTTATTACTAAATTATTTTAAAAATCATCAATTATTTAAAGTATTTTTTAGTTGAAATTAAACATTCAAAATAACCATGCATGAATAAATTTTTTAAAAAATAGGCTAGTTCTTTTAGTTTTTTGTGTGTTATATTAGTTGCTAAATTTTTTCTTTCGTATATAAAGGACGATTTGAAAACGTTTTATAAATAAAATTTAAATAATATATGTGCAAATTGTAAACTAATAACGTAATATCGGAAGAAAGTTTTGTTTGAAAGGAACAAACATTTTCTTGGTCGGAGTAAAGTTGTAAAGACACTATTTTAAAATATTTCCTTTAGTAACTTGCTGATAAAAACAAAATAATTTACTATAAATATATGTTTAAGTATCAATATTTAAGCAACTAAGATAATTGATGATTTGTAGAGACTTAAAATCCTGAATGGATTTTGACTTGAATCTTTAACAATTATTTGTTTCAATTGATTCTTATTTAACCATAACCTTCAGTGTCCAAAAAGTATTATTTACCTCTTTTCATGTATTTATGAATCCAGCATGCGCTGAAAGATAAAATAGCAAAAACAAATTCTCTCTTTTGTCAAACGTGGAAAAAAGTTCTTGCGATTTAGAATGAAAGAGAGGAAATATATAAAAAATGTTTTAAAATGAAGTATTTGCACAATTTGTTCAGTATGTATTAAAACTCGAAATCGGCCAGATTATATTGTCATTTATTATGATGAAACGAACACTGAAAAAGACATAGTCAATACAAGGTACATTTATATGGATTTATTTTTAAATGAAAATAGTTTTTGTATTCTCATTAATTAAGGCTTTCAAAAGTTTCCTTACAAAATATGAAATTTTTTTCTGTTTTGTAGAATGAAACTTCTGATAAATTTAATTGAGTTATACAATTAATATTTATGCAAAAAGTGTTACTTCTCATAAATAAACTATCAGAAATCTGCTATATTACTTAGATTTTAGCATTTTTAGATTTTACGGTATATGCATTTACAATGTTTGGATTCAAATACATGCCAAAAGATTTATTCTATGTACGATTCGTACAATCATTCTCTAAACATTTAATGAAATCTCTAAATTAATAGAACTTTTAAGTATTAAGACAAAGATTTATTTTTGTGGACAGAAATTTGATTTTCCAAAAACAACTATTAGAATGCGAAAAGTTTAGTATGAAAAAAAAAATCATTTATTGTAGTAATTAAAGGAACAATATTTTTATTTTAGAACGCTGATATCTTATATATTTAAATAAATCCGTATATTTAATTCTCTTTTTTATATAAAATGCTTTGATTAAATTTATTTTCAAAATATTACAGTGATCATCTTTACATATATAAACACCAAACTTTGTACAAATATTGCGTAAGATCAGTAAAGTAGCAACTTTATTCCATAACAAGCTTTCATATTAGGATCTAGGGGCTTTTTACACTGAGAAACAATTTGTTTTATTTCTACAAATGTTTCTAAGCAACCGTAAATAAATAATTGATTTTTTCGTTCATTTATAATTTATCATTAATTGTGGTTTTAAAATCAGAAAAGGTGTACTCAATATAAAAAAGATCAAAACGGGATTAGACTAATGAAATGCAATGTTAAATATGTCGAGTGTGTTTATGTGTCACTTGAATCAATTAAGAAGTATACCGAGTTCTGTTAGTACACACAATTCTTTCTTTTCTTTGGAAGTATGCAAAATATATTTGTAGCTTTAAAAATCTATGAAATTAATTAAAATTCCAAATAATTTTAAGCAATCACAATTAAAAATTTCTCAAATTCATAAAATATAATATATGCGGTATTCATAATATAAAAAAGATCGCATATATATATAGGAAGCTTAAAGCCAAAAATCAGAAGTAACTGTCGAAATTTTATTTACGTGGTCTAATTTCCCGATGCCAATTGTCTCTTTGCAGTCACCACGAAAATAAAAAGTGTATTGTAACAGCAAAACCATCTTTTAGTAACCAACCCCGAAAAATTTCGACATATGGGGAGGCCCTTAAAAAAAGATTTTTCATAAGAAAAACCCCAAAGGGCCCAATAATCCCCGTTTGGGGCGGTTTGTAACTAAAAGTTACGGGAAAGGCATCAATTAGACCATTCGTTCCCTAGATTAACTGACACAAAACGAAACCCCCTTTTGTTTGCTCGACTGTCCTTTTCAAAACGGAGAGTCCGGGGAAAATTTATATCGGGAGAAAATTCAACTTTCTCCCTATTTTGCTCAAACTCATTTGCGTCAGCAAAAGTTCTTGGTAATGTCGGAGAAAATAAGAAATGCGATGTGCTTGCGCTGTAGATGACAGACAAAAGCGAGATCTTCACCGGGGAATCTTTCTGTTTTCGGAAATGTGCTTTCATGACGTCACATTTTCTGATGATGGATGGCTTGAAATTAGATCACAGGGAGAGTTGAATTATTAAATTCCAATGGTACTTGATACACATCTTGCTGTAAAATTTCCTGTCAATTAATGATTCTTACCCCAAATTATAATTTTTTCCCAGGATAAAAAAAATACAGCTTTTTTAAAGTTTCATAATTTTTTTAAAAAATTCTTGAATAATTTCCCTTAATTTTTGAAAAATGTATACAAAGAAAATTAATTTCTCTTAATAAATTAACTTACCGTAACCGAGATTAGCACTGAAAATTTGAATGAAATTGTAGTTATAAAACAGAATTTTTTTTTAAAATTATCCATACAAGTTTAAAAACTTAAGGGTTTAAAATTTCCTGGAAAACGTTAGCAAAATTTCTAAGGTTCTATCCAAAAATTCTTATTTTAAAATTTTTTGGTTTTTAAGGCTATTTTTTTTAATGATTATTCCCTTTAAATCGAAATTGGTTAAAAAAAGATTTCATAAGAGAAAAAAGGTTAAATTTAAATTAAAAATTTTCCCGGGGAAATTTTTTCACTGCAAACCCCCAAACTTTGCAAAGACCCCAATGCCTAATCATACCCTTAGTGGCTTACCTTTTTAAGAAAAATACAGATTTTATGACACACCAAAAACCCATGGGGGAATTTTTTTCCCAAATTTCCGATGTTTTTCTGCTTTTTAATCAACAAAAAAGGGAAATCCCCAGTTCTTCTTGTTTCCCCTTATTTTTTGATTCATTGGAAACCCACCAATTTTCCCTTTTATGTATAAATCAGTTATCCCCAACCCCGGGGGGATAAAATTTGGTTTTTGGGCATAAAAATTTTAAAATTTTTTTTATTTTAATAATTTTTCTCCCCCGGTTTGTGCCATTTTAAAAAGGGAAATCACTTTATATTTCATAAACCACTTTATATTCATTTTTGGTGTAACTATATTTTAATTTAAAATCATATATAAATACAATTAATTTAAACAATCAAAATTTATCAAAAAAAGTCTCTTCTTTCCCTTTGGGGGAAACCACGGTACAAATATCAAAGGTTGACGGGGCCGTGGTAATAAAAAGGTTTGGGTTGCATTGATCTAAATTATACTCTACATCAAGGGAAAAATTACCCTATAGTACAAAAAAGGTTGGTAGTTTACCCAAATTAAAATTTTTAAAGCACTTTGAAAGGCTAATTCATATTTGCCCAAGAAAAATTATTAAAGTTGATGTTAATAAATTTAAATTTTTCCCCTTAAAAATAGGAAAAAATTTTTCCCCTTTTTTTTCGTCATTTTTTGTTTTGACTTTTAACATCGTTTCTAGTCTATTTGTCCATTCCCGGGGGATTTTTTTAACAAAAGTTTTTTCCATTTTGTTCGTTGTTTTAGATTTTGTGGGGTTTAAAATTTCCCAAAAAGATATTCGTGTAATTTTTTTAAAGATAAACTTCATAAAAAAAGTGCAGGTTCTTTTTGGTTTTCCGGTCTGGTGATTTTCGTTAAAAAACTAAATGGGGCTTGGTAAAAATTTAAAAAACATCCATAAAAAAAGGTTTATGCGGGAAAACGGGAAAACCCCCAACTGTTATCTTTTTACTTCCAGTACAATGATGAAATGTATAAAAAATTGAAAATTATACCCCAAATCCGGTAAAGTCATTTTTAGACAACGCTCGACCGCATACGTTGTACAGACAACTGCGAAATTTAAATAAATTAAAATGAAATTTTGCTAAATACAGCTTATTCACCAGATCTTTTGGCAAACGACTTTCATTTTATTAAACATTTAGAACAGTTTTTACGGGAAAACATTAGGAAAAACCCCTTTTTTTAAAGATCATAATTTTTTTGGCAGTCATTTTTAAAAATTTGGGGTTGGAGAAATTTGTAAAAATGGGGAAGTTTTGATTAAATAAGCAGCTTCTGAAAAAAGATATATGCAATTTTTATATTTTCCTTAGAAATAAGAATTTCAACGCCCCCCTTTTTCCCTTTAAAAATTTAAATATTCGAATTTACGTAATTTATGATACGATGACTATAATCCAATTTTTCCCCTCTTTTGATTGTTCTTTGGCAAAATTTAAATTTTTCAAACTAAATTTAAAATTTGGCATTCCAATTCCTCCAAAATATTCCTAAAATATAAAATGCGGAACACTCATTTCAAAAAACACAAGGGCCCAAACCAAAAGTTCAAAAATTTTCCAAATTTTTTGCAAAATTCTAAACAAAAATATTTCCCCGGGGTTTGGGGAATTTTTGGTATGGTTTTTTTTTAACGAAACGAAATAAAAAATTTTTAAAAAACTTAAAAAATTTGGGGAACGGGACAAAAATTTTTATTTCAATTTTTCCAAAAGGAAAAATTTCTTTTTGAAAGGGTTTTGGGGGGAAGGCCGGTTTGCCCATCATTAAAAATTTAAAAACGGGGTTAAACCCCCCCAAAATAATGAAAAATCCCCAATCCCCGGGGAATATTTTAAGGTTTTTCTTTCATAAATGCCCCAAAATTTTTTTTAATTACATTGGTGGTGTTAGTTAATTGGTAGGGAAAATTTTTTAACCAAACTTCGTGGCCCGGGGTGCCTTTTTGGGTTTTTGGAAGTTCAAAGGGGGAAGCCATCGCCCCCCCCCAAAGGGGTGGGGGAATTTAAAGCCGATGAAAGTTTAAAACGTTTAAGAATCAATTGTTTTTTTTTCCTTTTTTTAGTTAAAAAATTTTAGAAAAAAATTTTTAAAAAA
>BMAV01012852.1:65000-152237 GCA_019973955.1 Trichonephila inaurata madagascariensis
GAGCTACAGTCCAGAGACGAGAACAACACCTTAACTTGACCCCACTCTTCTAACTTCCAGACGTCGCCAACGTGAGGACTGAGCCATCACAAATTTATCATGCATGTGATAGCCTCCCACCTTGGGAAGCCATCTCATCTACTTGACCTAAATCTAGAGGAAGTAAAGATTGATGACCCAAGCTAGTCATGAGAAAAATCCAATTTATTATTATCAAATATAATAATCAAAGACAATTTTACTATAGAGGGAAAATCCACAGTGATATATCGTAGCTCAAAATTTTATGTGAATAAGCGCATGAAATCCTAATCGCTTCACTTTACTTAAAGTTATCCTAAGAATCCTAACTTCCTTAATTTATTTCAATAACTAAAGCCCGTTCTATAATCACGCGTCTAAATTCAGATCCTTACCGTAACCGCACTGCGTGCAGCAACTCAGCTTCCTTTCCTCCTTTTTCGTCGATTACTGAACATCCATTATATAGAGAGACTAGTTAATATGCATATTACGGTTTCTTCTTGAAAGGGAGGGCGGTGAAATAATTCAATTGATAACCCGAAAGATTCCCCAAGAGGATTGATAGAAAACTCCGTAAAGACCCGTCACACTCCTACATGATAGTTCTTCAGTGACACTAGGAATTGAACTCGTGATACGCTGTTCACGAGTCCTTGACCATGACTCTTTTGCTGCTATGGACGCAAAATCTAATCGCAAGTATTTAACAAAATTCCGTTTAAATAAATGCTCCCTCATTCTTGACGAGGGTTGAATGGGGTTAAGCGTTGTAATCTAAGAATACTCTTTCGGACATTATATCTGCTTTGATATTTGAATCTTTAAAGTAAAACTATAAAATCTAACTGTAAATTTAAAGTTGAACTTCACTAGCCGAAGCTGTAATTTACGTTACACAGCCTGAAAAGGTAATTTGGTTATTTTAAGAAATACATTATTCTCATCGTAATATAACCACTTAAATAAAATTTAAACACTTTTTTTTTTCTTCAAAACACGGTGAATTATTTTTACTTTAAATACATTTAGAAAGAAAGAAAATTTTAACATCTTAAATAAAAAACTAAATGAAAATGTTGTTTTGCAAGATACTAAATTAATTTAACTATGCTATAAAAATATGCAATTAATTGTAAAGTTACTTGGCTTATTAGAAGAACAAATCATTTAAATAAAGATAATGAACATGGGAATTTCTATGTATGCATGAACCAATTATAGGTATATAAATAGAAATTTAGGATATAAAATATACCATCTTAGAATACGTCTTACAGCTGTTAAGGTTACAAATTCAATATAAAAAAATAAAATGGCGATGCCTGTTATATATTATTTGCTATATTTTCTGAATGCTATAACTATTATCTACACTGATATGTTATTTCCATATGTTTAAAGTAAACAATACTTCAAAAAAGCATAACAAACAAAACTCAAAATTTAAGTTATGAAGACCAATAGTTTGTACTCAGAGAAAAACTATTTAAACTATAAAAGTGAACAGTACCAGTATAGAAAAAGCTAATCTAAAATTATTCAGTTAAGTGTAAATTAGTTTAAAATATTCATATGTAATGATTAATCTTTAGCTATAAATAAATTTAGTTAGATATCATTAATTATTCCATAAGAAGTATTTAGACACAAATATCTCAACATAATTTAAATGTAAGAGCCGAATGAATTCCATTACAAAATGAAAAATAAAAACTACTCGGTAATTAACAAGGTAAATTAATTGGAGCATAAATTTCCCTCCGCATGATGAATAGGAGTAGGAATAGTGCATTGCGAATTAAAAGTTTAAGGAAGTTGCGGGAAAACAGCTGCTGTTGATTTTTATCATGATCTCGGAAGAAAAATAGTCCGATTCCGAAAAGGTTAGAAAGCACATCTGGAAAGTACGAGTAAGAGATGGGAAAACAGTTGTTCCTGAAGGAAAACACTACGTTAATGAAATGGAAAATAATCCAGGATAATACATATGAAAAGGGGGGGAATGTTAGGAAATTCTGTAATCGAAGAAGAAAAAGAAAAAAAAACAGGATTACATGAAAGACAAGACTCTTAAGATAGTTTTTTCTTTGCTTAGAGTTTTTCCCTGCTTCTATCCCAAACTTACTTTCTGCGTTCATATTTGCTTCTAAGGAAATAACTAAAACATGTTTAAATTGCTTGGAAAGCAAAATTTTAGGAAAGTTGTTATCTTGCCATTTATTTTGTCATTTTTGACGAATTATGGTACTTTGTTTACATAAACAGAGGAATAAGGAATAAGAGAGTAAAATATATGTAAGAAAACATCACAAGTTTCTGTATAATGCGCTTTACGGCACAAATCCTTTTCTTAATATTTCTTACGTAAGATGTACTCTTAATAACTTTGATGACAATTAGGTTTTAAAATATTGTACCTGTTTTAATTGAATCAGTTAATTGCAAACAGATAAACAATGTTTGAAGAGCAATCCAAAAAGAACTTGCCTATTAAATATGTGGAAAGATTGCTAAATTACTTTCTTATATATAAAAGCACATTTTTCTAATATTTCTTAAGGTATTTGACTACGTTCGGAACCGTAATTTTTCAAAAGCGTATAAATTAAGGAAAATTTTGAGATATAGTGTGATTTTAAATTGGAATATACATATAAAATTACAATAAAAATTATTTAAATGTAATTTTTCGGCAAAAAATGAAGAACAATTATACTCTATTTTCAAAACATTGCCCTTTTATGGATATTAATAATCCTCCTATATTAATAATAGTTTGGCAATACATAGATTAGACTTCTGTACAGAGCTTGAGCTAAGATTTTTAAAATATATATAATTTAGAAGGGGATTTTTATTCATATTTTAATATATCAGACTAGAGAATTTCTTACAGAAAACACCGGTTATTATTTCAATTAATCGTAACTCTGAAAATAATGAGGATTTTTCAAAAATCCTAGTTCAATCTTCTAGAGTTCTTTCTTACATAAAGACAAAATTTTACTATAGAAGCATTTTCTATAAAAGGAGAATATTTTGAAAAGGTTATTTTTTCTCTATAAAAATTTTTTTCTTAAAAAATGTTAGTTTTACGAAAATGTTATTTTTTCTTAAAGTATTTAAATATTTTTGGTTGCAATAATATTCTTAAAATAATTTAATTATATTCAAATTAAAGTGACACACAAATATAAGAAAAACTCAGTCAGTAGCATTTATCTTTTTATAACGAAGTGAAAAGCAAGTAGAATATAAGTTTTATTGAACTAAACTAATTCAAAAATTACATACTTTTAAGAGCCTAGATCCAAACAAGACCTGAGAATGTTCTATCTATTAACTATCGAATGTAATTTCTTAAGGAATTTAAAGTTTTCCAGAAAATATTTCATTCGGTGATTATATTTTTATTGTTATGAGTTAACAAATTTTGATTTTTGTCATTAATAAATATATATTCTAATATTATTTATATTTAAAGTTTTTTAAAATTACTTAACTCAATGAAAATATTAATTTAATGTAAGCCGAATGATGAATAATTACCTTATTTAATTAGACCTTGCTGTCTACTGGTATTTGAAAAGGTTTAAAGATTAGGATACACAACACTAAGAATCTCGCGTGATAATGAACAATAGCAAGTACATATGTTATAATTTCTGGCAAAACCCCATATTTAACTTTATATAAATCAATGTATACATTATTTAGTTTTATTTGAAAACTTTATTTTCAGTTATAAATACCATTGTATGCTTTGCAGGAATGAGAGAAAATTTCTCCATTCTTTTCCAAGCTCTCAAAACCAAATCGTATATTTCTGTGTAAAAGCCGAGAAATTTTGGATGGAGCAGGGAATCTAAAAATAAAAAGAAACATGATTTAGGAAAAAAGGGGTTTTTAAATGATTTAATCTCTTCAGATAGTCAGGGTTGGGCTCACAGCAAATTATTTTTCTTTTACCTTTTGGGGTATTAAGAATGAAATTTTTATTCTAAAAGGGAAAAAAGTCACAAAAATCCTGCAAAGTTAATGCTAGAATCAGAATTTTATATATAGCTCTTAAAATTAACATTCACTCATTAGTATCTATGAATACATATATTCTTCTTACAGCGAGTTTTTCCAACAGATCTTGAAATAAAGCTCGAAAATCAGTTGCTGCACACAAATTTTATTTCCGCTTATTCTCCAAACAAAAAAATGGCGCGGAAAGGAAGAAGACTAGGAGATATAGAGTACAACTCAAATGAACAGAATAAAAGTATAAACTTCTGATAGGTTCAACATAAATAAAGCAATTCTCATTGGCATCTTATTTAGAGCAATTTTATTGGAAAATATCCCCTTTATATCCGCTTGGCAATATATTTGCAAATTACAGAACTTTTTTTTCCGCTTTAGCTTATATAGTAACCTTGAAATTTGGGTAAATTTGTAATAATAAACGCGCTCTTTGCTTATACACGGATCTATCTTACATTTAAAAAATACAGTGGTGTGTGGCCAAAATTGGGCCACTTTTTTTAAATTGTTAGGTTTTTTATGTTTGTATGCTTATAGAACGTCTTACGTTTCACAAAGTTCTAAGTATTTTACATCATTTTAAAGGCAGTTTAGTACTGAAATCAAGGCAAAAATTTAAATATTTGCAACGCATAAAAAGTTATGCTGTAATAACTGTCGGTATACATTAGATACTCAAGATAGCAGTGAGTTATCAGAGCTAAGTGAGGTGTGCCTTTATTCTTTATTATAACTTAACATCGATGTTTAATTAAGCTGAAAATAGTTTTAAGCCTTCCTTAGTTATTACATGATTCCAGGAAACAATTATATCCTTAATTAGTTCCTTTTTTTGCATGGTTACCTCATTTGGACAAGAGTTTTCAAACGGTGCCACAAGTTTTTGATAAAATTGAGGTCAGGACTATTTCCTCAATGTAGAACGGTACCCCCCAGCCTTTCAATTACTTTACTTGTGTGAGAGGGAGCAGAATCTTGCTGAAAATATATAAATGAAGCATTGTTGGTGACTAGATCCCTGGTGGAAGGCAAAAGTTTGGGTTCTAGAATGGTGCCAATGTATTTTATGACATTCAGTGTCCCATCGATGATATGAAGGCGACCGATGCCGTCTGCTGATATACATGACTAAGTGAAAAAACTATGTGGGTACTTCATAGTTTCCTGGATGCAGTCATGTAGTAGCATTTCTGCTATTTTACGTCTTAATCTTTTAGGCTATCACTACCGAATAACGATATTTTACTTTCGCCCCTCTATATAACTTGTGACCTATAATCATTTGTCCAATTAATGTGTTCCATTGCTCGCTGCAGTCCCTTTTAGTGCTGCTTTAAGTTGAGATACGGCTTTTTTCGTGTAATTCTACCTTTTAGTCTTACATCTGCTGTCCTGACCTCAATCTTATCGAAAACTTGCAACAATGTTTGAAAACTCTAGTCCAAATGAAGTACTCATAAAATAAAAAGGAACTAATTGAAGACATAATGGTTTCCTGTCATCGTGTATTAACGAAGGGAGAGCTTAAAACCATTTTCAGCTCAATGAAACATTGATGTGAAGCTGTAATAAAGATTAAGTGCATCCTCACTATGTTCTGATAACTGACTTCACAACCATCAGTATCTAATGTATATTGACAGTTATTACAGCATAGTATTTTTTACGTTGCAAATATTTGGATTTTGTTGTTTTTTTATTGAATTTAGTGTGAATTTTTTAAATGATATAATACACTTGGCATTTTGTGCAACGTAACATTTTCTATAAGCACACAAACTTAAAAAACCTAACAGTTTAAAAAAGTGTCCACAATTTTGATCACCACTGCATATGATAATCATTTCCAACAGGAAAATACCTCAATTTTCAATTTATTGAAATTCTACTTAATCAATTGTTATAGTTGAAAAGCTGTTAACAACACCTTCAAACTGCTTCTCTTTTAATTTATGAATATATGTATAATGAATGATCATATACTAAATTGCCATAAATTTAATAAATCAAAGTAATAAATAAAAACGTAACAAGACAGTATAGGTTATATACTACCATTGTATATAGATAATAAAATAAGTATAGAGACAAATTGCAAATCCTACAAAGCAAAGAATGGATGAAAATGAATTTGAAATCTTTTAAAAACTCGCAAAAATATAAGTAGACATATAAAAAGTCTATTGACTAAAATGGATGATATATATTAACAGGTGATTCATAAAGAGGTATACATTTTCTGGATGCCGTAAAGCAGTTATAATCAAAGACAGGCACCACTTCAGCGAATCATAGGAGTGATGTACTTTTAAAGTTAGTATGTGACTCCTGACGGAAGTGACGTAACCAATTATGGAAGTATAATGTGACAAATGAGTCAAAATGGTGGTATCTACGTTGAAGAAGCATTTTATGTTCTTGAATTTAACAAAATGGAATTTACAACTGCTGTGCAACAAAATTTTTTATCACGATTAGGAAAAACACCTGCAACTAGAAAATCTATCAAACCATATGGTTTGAAAAATTTAAAACTATGGGTTGCTTGTGCAAAATTAAAAGTCCTGGATGAAGTTGAAACAGCGTATCACAGCCACTATATAAGAAGTTCGATGTGTGTCGTGTAATTAAGGGTTAATACGTAGAATAACTGTGACTGTCTCTAAAAAACCTTAAAATAGAATCGTATGATTCTATTACAGACTACATTCAACACCTTACATTGTTCTTAATTTAAAGTGCATCTAAAATGTTTACTTTATGAATCACCCTGTATGCATATATATTTAAATAATTCCTAAAATTCTTAACCTTTTTATCTATTTCAATTACTTGTTCGATTAACAAATTAGCTTTCTCTTTGAAAATTGCATTCTTGATGATAGAAAACACAGCCCAAGCAACTTAAAAAAAATCTCTTCATATTTTCTTTAAACATTAAACTATTTTTTAATCTTTTATGAAAGTTAAATGAACATATATATATATATATATATATTTACATAGTTTTTTATCCGCATTTGATTAAAAACTGTTATAATATTTTATAGAAAGAGATAACAATTATTGAATGCTGAAAAAAGGGTAATTAATTATGGAGATGAACTTTGAGAATGTGATATTTTATAAAATGACTATTAAAACGCATCCTTCCAAAAGAAAGGGTCAATCAATTACCGCAAACAATCTCTGGGAGAAAAAAAAATTAAAGATCAAAGCTGAAAAAATTGATTTTTTACTCAATTTGTCAATCGCAGGATCATTAGCAACGTCTAATTAATTACATAAAATTACCCATCTTGGTTGATATTTTATATTACCTTACTTTGACGACTGATATTAAAGATTCAAAAAGAAAGACTTCATCTGACGAAAAAAAAGTATAAAAAAAGCGCCATTTTCCGATTTTTAGTGTAGTATGAGTGATGTGAAGAATGACTGATTTCTTATTAGCACTGAAGATTAAATGCTATGAATAATTATTTTTTACAAGTTTTTTTAAGTACATCGTAAAATTTCATTTGTCTCAATAAAAAAGCACCGCATTTGATATTCTAATAAGTATATATATATATTCAGATACCTATATCAACATACCATACAAAACCAAGAAAAAAATGTGTTTTTCTTTTTCAAGATCTCCTTTTATTTCTTAGCAATTTGTTTTAATATAAATTTCAATCTCTTTCAACGTAACAAAAGTTCAAAAAGAATAGTTGAGAAAAATAAACGAAACCTCAAGATAAATAAGAAATAATATTTTTATGTAAAAAAATTAATTAATTTGAATATTTTATAAGCATATTTATGTCTTTGATTGATTGCAATAAAGTAAATACGGGAGGTGCTGTTGAAATTGCAAGGCTATTGAAATAATACTCTGTGAGACTATTTCATCCTATCTCTTAAGTCTTATCCTACCTTTTATCGACCTCATTATCCTGTGTCTTATTGATTATTTTATCTTCTCCTATATTTTATTAAGAACTATTCTGACTGTTATCGACCTAATTATCTTGTCTCTTGATTATTTTATCTTCATTTGTCTCTTATTATGAGTTACATTGTTCGTTAATATTAAAAAATAAAATTTCCATAAATGTTATATATAAACAAAACATAAATATTGATGATGCTTGAATAAGAACAACAGCGTAACTCCACAGAATTTTAAAAACTTAGATAACAAATTCAGTAGGATCGCATATTAACCTGAAGACTGCGTTAAAAAATTTATCAAAGGCATAATTCTTGTAATTACTAATATAGATTTAAAATTAATGAATATGTGAATCGTACACAAGGTTAGTGTACTGTTATACTCTGTACTAACAATTATCAGTTCTAATGTTAAATTGTTGCATAAGAATGAGATATGAGATATATGTTTTAGTGTGTGTGTGTGTGTGTTGTTTCTATAAAGAAACAATTTCAAATGATGACGATTCGATTAGATGAGCATACATTATATTTCAGTATGGTTACAAAACTCAGTTCTTTTTTTAAAAAAATGCTATCCAACCTTGTAGCTTTGGTGTGCTAAACCATTAAATCAGTATTATTCAGGATGCTACGCAATAGGTAATACTTGAAACAATTTAATTCCCTTGGCAATGTGTGTGTGTGTGCATGCGAAATTTACGGAATAGATAGATATCATGAATACGGATTTTAGAGGGTTTTTTTTATTATTTTATACTTAATTTATGTGACATTTAAAAATGTAACAAAATATCGCTTTCTTAGAAAGATTTGCCTTTGGCTGCTACAGAATGAACAATTACGAAACTCTATACGGTTGCTTTAGATTTGATTCTAATTGTTTGAGGAAAAGATTTCTAACTTGTTTCTTATATCCAGTAACATTTCATAGCTTCACATTCTTAATCTGAACTCTTAAATGTGGAATGATATTTAGTTTGAAAATGTCTTTGGACTCTTAACATGTGACAGTATAATCTTTTTGTGTTGCACGAATCCCCCCCATATTCATCAGTTCAAAAAATTTGAAAACCATCAAAATCAGGAAAAGTTTCTTTATTTAGTGGCCATTTGATTAAATGTGTCGATATGAATGGTCTCTACAATTAAGCAAATAAAATACAAGCCAAAACAATAAATCTAAATATGTTTCGTAAAGTTAGAAGTAACTTGTTCCGCGCGCCGTATGCGTCAGACTAAATTCTACTTTCGACTAAAATCATACTCGATACTTGTGTAGAGCCGAATGAAAGGAAAGAAAATGCGTGAGGTTCAAAGAAAAAGACAGAGCAATTTAAACTTAATCTGACACCTCTGTAGAATGGTGTAGATTGTCACTGGGAATTGTATCAGGCTCTAAATCTGACAAATATGCAATAAGTTGTCGACGCCATGTACTAGGAAGTTCCCAACGTATGACCATGATGTCAACTTTTAAACCGAGTCATGAGTTCAAGTCTTGATTTTACCAAATTTCGAGAGGAAAGATGTAAAATTTAGAAAATAGCTCTGGCTTTGTCACTTGATCAGGTTTTACACCATGTATTTTTGTGAATCTAGAACAATGATACTCAACCTGCAGCCCACTGAACCTTTTTAAGTGGTCCGGTCTTGACCAAATGCTCTGAGCAATTCACTTATTTATTGTTAAAAAATTAAATACATCAATTTTGCTTTTTTGCTGTCGATGTCGTACGGGTGAGAATTGATATTATTTTTCTCTTTGTAACCGTTACGGTTAGTGATAATAGATACCAGTGTGGCGTAGTGACAATTTTATGTGTGAAACAAAATTTTAGCTATCTTTCATATCTTGTAAGCGAAAAATATTCAAAGAAAATATATTGTTTAAAGACGATTGAGAGGTTGACTATTTTGTAGTGAAAAACAATATGAATCAATAATTGTTTTATTTATCACGAAAGTGCTTTATTTCAAAAATACGAATAAAGAGGAATCATTCAATAACACTTTTCCTCAAAGATCTCTTTCAAGAGGTGATAAACAGGCTTTCTTGAATAACTTTGCAACAGCAACAAAGTGTTTTGACAGTAGTAATATCACAGCGTTAATAGACATCCTATGAAGTTTGTTACATTATTAATAATCATATGAAACCATTTACTGATGCAGAAATTGTGAAGAAGTGTTTCTTAAATGATTTTAATATTTAGTGTTGTGACAAAAAATACATAAAAAGTAATAATTAAAAAAAGCAAAAAAGTATGTATAATATTTTGATCAATTTTCCACATTTTAAATTACCAAAGTTATCTTGGTCTTAAAGCATTTCTCCCTTCCCCCCCCATTTATTCTCATGTTGTGGCCCTCGTAAAATAGCTGACATATGTATGCGGCCCAGCAGAAAAAAAGGTTGAGTACCCCTTTCTAGAGTATGGTTAATTCAAACACACAAATCTAGTAAGATTATTTTAAAAATTGAGAGTTGTACTTTTTCCGTTGAAGCATTATTAGTAATAAGCATATTTTCATGTTAAAATAGTGCAGCTTAATTTGAATATTCATGTAAAAAACAGCATAAAGTATCTTGATTTTGAAATCACAATAATCTTGAATAAATAATTGAGAAAGCGTTTCTCAGTAATTTATTTTCTCGCTGTTTCACATGAAGCAAAAGTTATAAACAACTCTGTATATACAGAATGTTCAAGAACTTCCTTAATTTTAAACCATTTCTCTCCAACCTTGCACTAACAAATAATTTAAATTGAATTTCAATCTTCCCTTTATGTTTATTACACCAAATCACATTAACACACGCTCAGATGATTTATAATTGTTTTCTAGCCATAAAGGCAAGCATTTGTAATTCTAAATTTTGACGAAAATTATAATTGAATTATGTTTGCTTTGCAGGACGTCTAATTGCAATTATTTTCGCCAACTTCATCTCGTGGGTTATTCTGATTGCTTCTAGAAGTCAAGTGATCTCTACAGATAAGGGTAAAACAAAAATTAAACAAATTTTTTATATCGTGCATGAGCAAACACAAATTTTAATTTGTAGCATTTTATCACACCTATTTGTTTCATTAGCACTTTGAACATACTTCGCTATCTATACATGTGTCTAACGTAATATAGATTTATTTTATTCTAAAGTTGTATAGCACATGGTCTTTTTATTGGTATATATATATTTTATATTCTCAAATTCTATATTTATCTTTTTAATAATATATTTACAAAAGATTAGAAAAAGCACATATATCTTTAATCATCAGTAGGGCAACAAACAATACTTTATTTGCACGTAGATTAATCGTGGTAAAATTATTTTTAAACTACTCTTTTAATCTTGTATATCGATCGTAATATTAAGATCGAGGGGGATGAGAAAATGACTGTATTATTACATTTATTTCAAAAGTACAAACTATAACTAAATTTCTTCATCAGAAATTACTTTTAAACTTCATTACTGTTTATCAGATATATTCTGACTTAATGCAATTTCTTTCACACAAATATTCTTGTCGAACAAGAATTGTAGCCTATTTATTTGAACAGTATATGATTTGTCAGGAAAAAACGGTATACAATTTGTCAGATTTTTATGTATAAATTTAAAGACATAGCTTTCCTCCTGAAATATTTTGGTGAAACAATAGCTTCACATAATTAGAAAGTAGCATGTATTTCCGTGTATAAGCCAAAAATTTTTGAAAGTGGAAATGGTTCAGCTTATTTACGGATCCACTCATCCAAAAAAAAAAACCCACATTATTTGGGAAAAACGTTTCTTTTTTTTTCTGTTAGCTATACGAAAATGATACTAATCTTTTAACTTTTCGATTTTTTGAATGGAGCTTTTATTCTAAGAAGAGAAAAAAAAGTCACATAGCAGTCCACATAGCTCGTAAATTTCCAATTTACTTATTGGAATGTTTGTATATATATATATATATATATATATATATATATATATATATATATATATATATATATATATATATATATATATATATATATATATATATATATATATATATATATATATATAATGATCATCACTGAGCAAGTTTTGCCTCCAGGACATAAAAAGGGGATCAACGATCATGCCCCTATGTTTTCTCACATATATTATAAATCTTTCTTCCAGATAAATTTCTAAGCGAAAAAACGGCACAGAAAGAATAAACAGCATAAATATTGCGCAAGGTAATGAATCAGAAACGGTGTTAATTTCAGATAGTTACCAGAAATAAAACTATTGTCGTTAGGGTTTTACCTAACAGCAATTTAATTGTAAAATTTTAAACCCCTTTTACCCGCTTAGCAGTATTTTCCCCCTCATGAAAAACGACTGAAATTATTATATGAAAAAAGTTGATGCAATATTTTTAACAATTCGGCTTACCTGCGGGTTTTGAATTTTGGACAAATTCTTAAAGAAAAAAAAACAGTTTTAGCTTATACACGGATAAATTTATATTTATAAATATAAGGTACAGTATAAAGAAGCAGTCATGCAATGCGAAACTTATCAAACATTATCAAATAATGGTTTTCTTTTTTAAAAAAAAAACCAGTATTCTAAACATAGAGCAATAATTGGGTTTTTTAAAACATTCAGAAGCTTTCAATTTTGGAAATAAATGATGTTATACGTGGCAGTACAAAGTGTAAAACTGTGCATGTGCAACACTTCAACTAAAAAAAAATTATAACTGATATCATTATTATAATAATCAAATAAATGAAATAAAAGATTTAAAACAGAATAGTTTGGCGTGAATGAAAATTGATTTTTGAGAAGGTATAAAGGAAAACAAGGGACTTGTGTAAACTTACGAAATTTGCTTGCTCAGTTTCCGATAAATCAGGGACTTAGTATTTCCTAATCGAATTAGGACTCCCAAAAATAACACGCTTACATATCGAAGCAGTTAATAACCTACCAATTATCCCAACAGCTATGAGGAATCAATTATTGTTAAGGATTTATCCGATTCATCATTCTTGGAAACAGTTAATTGATGACTTTTATCTATCGCGGAGCACAACATCCAACGAATACGGGGACAGGAAAAATAACACCATTCGTTTGCTTAAAGAAAAGCTTTCCGATATTTGGTTTTCGATTCTTGGATAACTTTCCTGCTCAAAATGATTGTCGCTCAAATAACGCCGGCAGCACAGAATGAATAACAGTCCTATTTGATTCTGTTTATCGGGGAGACTTTTCACATGAATAAATGAAATAGCATTTGGACTTCACTAACGAGCAAGATCTCATCTTTTAAAAATAATCAATGACAGAAATCGATGCAACTGACGTTTCTGACGAGGAGAAACTTATGTCCCCAAATACTTTCAAAGCTGTGTAATTAATCTTTCATTTACATCAAAAAATCTTGGTCACCAAATTGACTTCAGTTCTAAAACTTGCAAGTGTTTGAGACTTTAATGAATATTTTAATTGCACGGTAACTACTTCTAACTAGTCATATTAGTTTCGACTTTAGAGGTTTGTCTTGCGCTGCTCTTTGCATTGTAAGTAATTAGAGGAATGTCTATTGTGCTTTTAATATCAATCTTTGATTGTAAATGTTATTGCTTACAAGTGTATTTGATTATTTGTAAGATTCATTTCGTATATGTGTATGAATAATAACATAAACATAAACTTTCTCTGCTTTAAGGAATTTATATGTGAAATATCGGAAATAGTTGTTAACATAAATATGTAAATATAATTTTTCGTTTAAAATTTTATATTCTCCTATTTTAAAAACAGTTTCGTATAATTTAACTACATATTCATTTTAAATGGCCACAAATACGAGGGGTGATCAGAAGAAATTGTTACGTCAAATAAAGAAATATTAATTAACAATAGACATAAACAAATGGAAATTAAGAGACATACGAGTCTATCACTTTTCGGCATAATCACCAAGTCTATTTAGACATTTATCAGAAAACAGAACCAATGTTTAACCCGTCTTGGTAGAAATCAGGTCCCTGGCCATTTAGCCAGGTCTCGGCACATCAGAAACGATATGTCGCACGCTACGATAGCTCAGTCCCAGGTATGACGAGATTTCACGCACATTTCTCCGTTCATCATTTTGAATCATTTCTTCAACTCGTGTTGTGTTGACTTCTGTCATTGAAGAAGTTGACCGGCCGCTCCCTGCCATATAGCAGTTTTGACATCCTGTCTGCCTGATTGAAAAGAGAGACACCATTTCGATACATGTTGTCGGCTCATTGCGTTTTACCATAAACGTTCACCTTTTTACTGTGAGTGTCAGATGCGGTCACATTCTTTGCCTGAAAAAATCGAATTACGGCTTGCATTTCCAAACGAGACCTCTGGCAATTTCAATCGTCCTGAACCGTCTGGGAACTCTCACTACCTACACACACACCAGTTGTATGACAAGTAGAGTGATCTGTCTCCACTATGGGAAAACAATTTCTCCACAATTTGTAGTTTTTAAATGCTACGGCTTGTAACCCTTTTTCTGATCATCCTTTGTATATTACAAATAACTAATTCAAGTGCTGTTTTGCCAACGTAATAGAATAATTGAAATTAAACAATATATAAAAAATAGTTTTAAGAAGTACATTTTTTCCTGAAAAATATTCAGAAAAAGGCTTTATTAACTAAGTGAACCACAAACGGAGTATTGTTTCTAAACATTAACAATAACTTCAGTCCTAAAATTGCCCCATTATTTGAAACTTACGTTTTCACTTTTTTACTTAACATATTTATTAGATTTCTCGCTTTAGCAAATGGTAAAAAAGATATCGTAAAAAGATATGTATAACTAATTATTTTTAACTTCTAATACGTTTCAAAATTTTGAAACTTAACTGACAGCCAAAATTGTTTGCTGAAAAAATCATTTGCCTTTATAAATAGTATAAATATTATCAAGGTAAATATATATATAAATAATTCGATATTATAAAAAACTCATAAATTTATTTATTTTATTCAATAACATTTTCAGTATTTTATTTATTTGCTTAAAAGCAAAATATTTTCTTTGAAGAGTCTAGATCCTTTTGTTAATAAAATATTAACTGGAGTTGCCCTTTAACATACCAGAATAATATCATAGTTGAGGCACATTTTGAGCTTTCTTTTATTTCAGTATATTCCTTTAGTTTATCTTTCGCTACTCTTCTCAGTATATATCTTTTAGTTTATCATTAATCTTCAAAAACATATTTGTTTCTGCAATATAAAGTATTCTTATCAAAATTATAATTATCTAAGCGGAAATTTTTCTCAATAATAAAGATTTATTGCATATAATATATGGATATCCAACTGTTTGATTAGAATCCCTAGTATAATTTAATTTAATAGTAACATAATTTTTAAGTAAATTATTTCGTATTCTTATAATTGGAGAAAAATAATATTAAAATGAATTTAAAGATTTATTTTCCTCTATTCATCTTGCTCAAATGCTTTTTTCGATGCTTTTATTTCATAAGACAAAATAAATTGAATTTTATATTACTTGAAAGTTTTTACTTTCTGCACCCCAGAACTTTTCCTTTTAAACTCCAAAGAATTCCATAATCTATGAAAAGTCATATTTCCCCCAATTTATGCCTAATACATTTTTCAAAATTCGAGGTAGGGCGGAATAAAATTTCCTGTGGAACTTTCAATTTGAAATCACACCATGGGGTAAAGCTTTTGCTGATAATTCTTTTGGTGTAAAGAAAAGCCAAAAGAAGTTCTGAAAGGGAACAGTCGGATCTTATCGGAGCCGAGAACTTTTCGATTTAACTCTTTTTGACAAATGTATTAGGCTTTAACTTCTCTTCTCCCTAGACTTACGAAAGTGAGCAAAGTCAGGGAACGTGTATCTTCAGTCAGAGATCAAAAACGAAAAAGAAGCAGAAGGAGAGAGGGAAAAAATCTAAAAAAAAGAAGAAAAAAGTTCTTTAACGATTTTGGAACGCTGGAACTTTTATAAAAGCAACCGTCCCTTAAATTGAGTCGCAATGTGGTAGAAGTCTTGAGATAATTGGCCTGTTAAATATCGTCGCCTTTTAAGACAGACTAATTAGAGGGCTTTTCGAACGATGTGAAAAAAGTCCTTCTGTTCAACTTCCCTTTTGGAAGAGTTTTTGAATCAAGATACTAAAGGGGGGAGGTGAAAGTAGAAAATGAGGCTAATGACTGAAGATCTTCCATCTTGTTTTAAACAGAAGGTTCTGGAAATGCATTCAGAACTCTATGTACTTGAAAAATAGCCAAACAAATAGATAAATTTCACTCAAAACATTTAATCATTTAGGTATTAAGTACTCTTCAATAAAATGTACAAATTATATATAATTATAAATCGATACATTACTACGCTATAATACTATGGTTACAATACTGTGATGAAGTGTAATCGTTCATTTATACTGATAATTTTCATTTTGACTTTTTTGTTGCATCCATCAGTTTTATGCAGAGATCCAAGTGATTTTTTAACTAGCAGTGATTAAACACTAACTTGAAAAATTTGTCATTTCTCGTAAGAAAGTTGAATATGAAAAATTAAAATTTTTAAAAGAGTAGAATTGTTAATATTTATTAGGAAAATATTTTTTGCTTACTGTATCACATTTGAAGGTTTATTTTTCTTGAGCGAAAAAATATAAATAAATAAATACAGAAGCAATGAAATTCAGAAAAAATTTAGAATGAAATTAAGTACTCTTTAACGCGTTTATCGATGAGTTCTTCAAATTCCAATGAAAATCTGCAGCTTCTTAAACCATCATAAAATATTTTGTGCTTGAATTTGTTGTCATTTTTTACTTCTTTATTGTTATGTTTGCAAAAACAGTATCAGTATCTCTGAAAATTATTCAAGAGGATATTATTCTTATATCTCGATCTCTCTCTTCCGAAATTATTTTCATTCAATAATCATTCCTTACATATTAACACAATGCAAATAAATACTTTTGAAGGTATAAAGACATCCATAAGAATTTTGTCTACTTCAACATATTGATAAACATGAAGTTAAATATTAAAAACCACGTTTAAAAAAGTAAAAGTTTCATCCAAAGAAAACATGATCCCTGAATGTATTGTATACATAAATTCCGTGTTGATTTATTCGTTGAACTTTCTAAAGAAATCATCCAAAATAACAAATTTAAATCCTATAATTGCAGTATATTTAAATAAAACAGGTTTCTGAAGCATTTAATTAATGAACAAATCACTAGTTACGAAGTAAAATATAAATTTAAATCGACTTTTTACTGCACATTTAATGTCCGTGAAATTTATAATTGCTCACGAGAAAAGAAAACAAAATTATTTTTACATTAATGATACTTAGAACTGAATTCATTATTTCTAAAAATAGATCTTAATATGGTCTGTTTATAATTAAATTGTTTACATTTAGTTCTTTGCAATAACATAAATGCATCCTTTCTCAGATAAATTACTCGTATGCAAATGTTTTATTTTAAATTTACTGTGTTCATTCATTATGAAAGAATAGTCAATATCCTGACTTTATTTATTTATTTACATATGTTTTAGCATGATTTTGCCTTTGGTATTAAAAGATGTATTAAAAATATTTTTATTATAGTTGTTTGTATAATGTACTTGTTATATATCATAAAATGAAAAACAAAAATTAATTCCTTAAGATGACTATAAAACTATAAAATAACGTAACAGAAAACTCTCTCTCTAAAAAAAGAGTATTATTTATAAACTACTATTAAATAAACAAATACGAAAATAAAAAATTTTTTTCTATTGTAATTATCTTGTCATTGATTTATAGTAACCATTTTTTTAAAACAATTTAAGCGAATGATAGTTTTTTTTATAAAATAATTTAAAAACAAATAAAAATACAGTTAATTTATGTTAATAATATGTAAATCAATACAAGCATAACAAAATTATACAAATGTCCATTTAATTGAGAAAAACATAATGAATAATGTTATAGACTATGCAATGATTTTGTAACAAATGTATTATATGCTACGTTACAAAATATTTTGTCTCGAATGCCTATTCATTTCACTTAACAAAAATAAGTACTTATGCTGTCAATTCTGAACAATGTTTGATATTAATTTTAAAAAAAATTTATTAAAAAATATACGTATATTTTACATAGTATTATGAAATCAGATCATACATGGTCATTTCTGTTTCTGTTAATATATTGTTGGCATTTGTTATCATAAACTTGATGTCAAGTACTTAACTTGTTTTTTACTAAATGTTTTAAGTTTATAACATACACTAGTGTACAAAAATTAAGAACAAGATGGTATTTTAAATGTAATGTAAAAAAATAATACCGTAAGATCCTCAAGACGCACAAACATAGGGAAATTATGCAAAGTTTTAAAAACAAAGTTTCAAAAGATAAGAAGGAATTTTATTGAAAAATTAACTTCAAGCACTGTTAGATAGACCAAAATGTTCATGTCATAGGTAACCAGTAAGAAAAATCTAGCTTCTAGTAGGGAGTATAACCATTTCGAATCTCTCGTGCAGTATTTACATCATCTGTCCATGCTGTGAATAAGATTGTCAATGGGCTATTGTGAAACAGTTTGCTCCACATGCTCTTGCAGTGCCGATCATAGCTCCGGAATCACCAATTACGTACAGCTAAGCATTTATCTATGGTGTCAAAACACGTTCGATTGGATTTAGATCCATGGAAGTTGCTGACTAATCCATGCGTCGAATACCGTTATTTTTCATCAAATCCATATGTGTCTAGAAGTGCTTTTCTACCAAATATTTTCTCTTCCTTATGAATTAATGAGATATCTATTGCTTATCTGTACAGTTTTTCGGATTCAATAATCATTAAAAACACTGTCTCTAATCAACAGATGGTAATGGCACACATTGCACTAATTGTCGAGCTGATAGATTACGCAGTAGCCTCCTGGCCACAGTAAAACGTGATATCTGTCGTGTAATAATCTGCTGTATATGTGCTAGTGGTTTCTCCTGTTACCTGCCGTCTGTCCTTCCTCGCCTGCAGGATCTTCTACCACCGCAAATGCATGAAAGGGACCATTATTGAATCTTGATACAGTGGTGTAGTTTGAAATGCTCCCCCAAATTCGTGAAACGATGCTGTAAGCGAATCCAGAACTTCTCAGTCACACTAATCCCACTTTGACCTTCACCTTTCCAATGTTGCAACCTCAGTTAAAGTCATTCAGATATCGCGAATTCGGCTGCCTGCTAAACATATACTGAGGAAGCGACACTGGAACTCATTTAAATTAATGTATACCGCGCAATAGCATCCATAGAAATGCTGAGCATACACCATCAGCATGTTTTATACCATTTAGACACTCGTTCTGTGCAACATTTACGCATATCCTACCCTACTGGACCCTAATTGATCTTCTGATTGACTTTCAATCCTATTTCATACCCATTCCACTGATGAAATTTTTTTCCTCAACTTCGTCCTTGAATTTTGTATTTTTTACCAACTCAGATACGTAACGTAATCCCAAATTAAATAAAGTTGTACAAATTTCAATAACTATAGCATAACATAACTTAATATAAATTCTAAAATACTGAGTATTATTAATATTATAAATATTATATATTAATAATATTCTAAGTATCTCTTTCGTTAAATGTCTAATATACTTAAAAAGTAGCATAATAGTTTTTGAAAATGCAGGTTTTCAAAACATTGTAATTACGTTCAATCGCTTTTTTTTCCTTTAAAAGAATTTCAATTCTACAACATAATAAAAACATTCAGTGTATATTTCTCTGTAAATTTTCCTCTTAAAATTCTTTAAAATACTCTCGATTTCTTCTGTTAAGTATATTAGGAGCTTTCTAAATAATTTCTCAGGTTCTTTAAAATAGCTTTTTTTTTAGTTTTAAAATACTTGGGTATTAAAATAAATCCCTTTTAAATTAATTAATTTTGTAGGAAGTTAAGGATTCTAAGCTCCACGTTTAAACGTTTCTTTCATTCTGAAAATAGTTAAACGTTATTTTCTGTCTTAATTATTTTTAAACAACTTCTAAATAATATAATTCATTGAAATGGTTTTCTAACAATTCTTATGATTTCTTTTATCTCATTTATTTTGAAAGTTCAAATGGTTTGAAAGAATTTATAAATGGAATTCTAAAGAAGAGATAATTTAATGTTAATTTTTTTAAGTAGTAGTTACTGTTTTATAAAGTAAATCATTATCTTTATCAGGTTTTACTTTATCAACTAAAGTAACTTATTAAAGCTCATATTTAGAAACACATCTGATACTGAAATAGAAGTAAATTATTTTTAAGAATGGAGTTTTCATAGAGACACAAGCCTTTCAATGGAACAATGATACTCATTCAACAAAACATGATTGACAACTTTCCATCCATTTTCCTGTTCTATCAAAGTAAATAAAAGGGATTTAATGATTTTAAATAACTAATCTTTGAAAAATAATTTTGTATTATTCATGAATAAATCATCTTTAACATATTGAAAAAGTACAGCCACCACAGATATTATAAACTTAAGGTATTCGACTATGTTCGGAACCGTCATTTTGCAAAAGCATATAAATGGTTAATATTTATGATATTTAGTGCCACTTAGGGTTAGAAAAATGTATATAAAAATTTTTTTAAGAATATTAAATTTCAATAAAAATTATTTAAGTTCCATATTTTGACAAAAATGAACATAGAATGACACATTTTCAAAATCTTCTTTTGTGAAACATGCTTCCATTATAATATTTTGCCTGCATAAAGCTCAGACCTCTGTACAGAGGCTCAACTAGAATTTTTGAAATATATAACTTAGAAGTGGATTTATCCATGTTTTACGACAACAGAGAAGAAAAGTTTTAAGAAAAAAACGCCGATAATTATTTCAAATGGTTGTAACTCTGAAAATAATGTGAATTTTTCACAAATCATAGTTGAGCCTCTGTACAGAGGTCTGAGCAATATGCAGGCAAAATATTAACATAATAGAAGCATTTTTCACAAAAAGAGAACATTTTGAAAAAAGGTTATTCTAAGTTCATTTTTTGCCGAAATATTGTATTTAAATAATTTTGTTTTCTCAAAATGTCCTTAAAACAATTTTATACATGTGTTCTATATTAAGCGACACTGAATATCATGAAAATTATCCATTTATGAGCCTTTTTAAAATCATGGTTCCGAACGTTGTCGGATACCTTAAAACTAATAATTTTCTACTTTGTTGCTAAAAATTTTAGGATATTTTAGAATGTTTAGTTATTATGTTTTTCATACATGAGAAATAAAGATTTCTGCGACGTGATGAATAAAAATAGGTAAACCGATAAATCATAATTATCACTCCAATTTCTCAATCACTTTCAATCACTTACCTTTTGATATCTCATTGCAGTGTTCATCATCTAAAAGGTTTCTTTGTCATTTCTTTTGTGTGTGTGTGTGTGTCACTCTGCCATTCAGTACCTCGAAATCCTTAAAGTGATCGAATTCTAAGTGACAGAATGACTTTGAAGACTGACATTGACATTCAAGACATGAAGGCTCTAAACTTCAGTGTCTTCAGTGTCACTCTTGTCATTTCAAAACTTTTACCAAGCAAGGCACTTTACACTGATAAAGTGCTGATTGTCGCATGCAGACAGATCCAGTGAATGAGGAAAATAAAGAGACGTCGTAAAGTTTTTATAAGCAAAAATTGCTTTGCCAGCACCATTAAATGAAATGAAGCCTTAACCTGAAAAGAAATAAAATATGTTCTGTACTTCACTCTCTTTCCATCTTAACTTTCTTAATAATAATCAGTCACTTACTTAATGAATTCATTTTGCCAATATAATTTTCTATATAGAGAAACTAGAGCTGTTTTTCGTCTTCCTTTCTATGTAAATTAAATATCGAACACTTGGAGCCATTGGTAAATTATTTTCATGGTATCTGTGCCATTACTAAATACTAATGTTGATATTCCAATAGATTCTTTAGTGCATTTGCAATATGAACACCAAATTTTATTATTCGCACTTCATAATTTATATATATATATATATATATATATATCACAATTTCACAATTAAGCAAAAAAATTGAATTTAGGACTTTCTCATAGATTTTCATCTTTTTATTTTTTGCTGATTATAACAAAATAAATTTTCGCAAAGCTTTCACCCATACAAACGTAATCACCTCAAATAAGTATTACAGATGTTGCTCATTAAGATACTTCTTATCTGTAATTGATGGTTTATAATTTTGTAACGTTAGACAGTATTATCATTTCCGTGTCCAGAACTACCAAATCTATGTAATGATATTATTTTTTGGAAGAATCTTTATTTATTTCAGTCATTAAAAACAGCTTTAGAATATTAGAATGGAATTTTTTAATAAGTCTCACATTTAGTTAAAGCTCTGTTTCCTTAACCATTTTTACGTTTCAAAATAAAATGCATTTAACCATAATCTAATTGTTTCTCTTTATTATTTATTGAAATAAAATATACTGTTTACTTTTTCCCCACATTATTTCATCTACTACTTCAATAAAATTTAAATAAACCTGTGAACTATTTTGCATCAGAAGTAAAACTCTTCTTTAAAATAAATTTTTAAATTAAAAAAAAAATGAAGTTAATAATTAAAATCTCAATCTGAAAAGCAATAAAATAAAAAAAATACTGAAGATTAATTCTGAATTCAATAACCAACTTATAAATAATAAATTTTTTTGGTAAGATTTTTTTTTAAAATGTTTAAAATTTTGCATGGGTTTTTAAATTTAAAAAATAACATCAATTTGGAAGGAAATTTAACAGAAAAAAGACTATGCGGCTTTAATTAATTTTAGCAAAACATTTTTTTTCCTCAAGTTAGAGATTTTATTTGATTAATAAAAGGCCTACGCAGGAAAATCTAAAACTGCAATGTTTGCATTTTCAAATTACATCAGAAGGATGTTTTAAATTACATATCATTTTCTGCTTATTTGTGTTTCAAAGGTTAACAAAGCACTATGCTTCCTTTTAGCCATGTTTTAAAAATGAAATTATGGAGTATATTTAATCTATACTTTATTTTTAAAGTACTTGTATTTCAATTTATAAATATTAATATTTATTATTTATTTTTTTAATAGTAATTCACAAAATTTTTCCTAAATTTTAGAAGTATGAACTTCAGCAATTGCTTAAAACACGTTAATAGTTTCAAATTAATTTATATATAAAAAAGTTTGCTTGTTTTTTATTTCTCTTTTTATTAAATATTTACTTTGCTAAATTTATGAATCAAAAGTTTTGGTTGAAAAGAAAATTCTTTAAGACATACTTAATTTTCATATGTACAACATATTAGATGAGATTTCAGTACTTCGATTTTTCCCAAACCTATCTCCGTGTGTATGAATTATTAAAAAGAATATTGATTATAAATAATCTGAATGAGACCCAAACTATATAAAAATTATTAAAAATACCAAATTCAAATAATTAATTAAAAAAGATTAAATAAAATTTTTTTATTTATGCCTCTATAATCTAATATTACTTTCACTTAAAGATAGTAGAATGACAGATGAATTTCATTGTCAATATTTAACCGTTCAAAATTATTAAGTCTGTCACCTATAAATTTCGTCCCTGCTAAGGTGTGTTAATAAACCAATCCAATATTTCGTCCAGTTTGTTCTCTTAGGACAAAAGTTGGTAAACCATGGCTCGAGAGTCACATGTGACTATTTGAATAGACCAAGGTGGGCAATTGTTTTAGTTTGAGGCCCACATTGTAGGAGTGGAGGATACCGGGGGGTTGCTCCTCTTAAAAATGATTGTCATTCAGTAAAAGGGACCAAAAAATTTTTTTAAGGGGTATCCCGGGGTTTAAAAGTCCACCATTTTTGGGATTTATGTTCCAATACGCCGCCCAACATATTTTTTTTTGATTTTGTCGATTTTTGGGGAACAAAAACAATACAAAATTGATTATTGAATAAATAATTAGCATTAATTAATAATAACAAATACATAATTAAATTTTACGTAATATATACAAAGGATTATAACCCCTCAAAAAATTAAAAAGGGGTATGGGGGGCCGGGTCCCCAGGACACCCCCCCTTGGTTGGTTTCTGTTGTCATTCATTAGGTAACTCGGCATCTCAGAAAAGATATAAATTGTACCATAAAAATCAATAAATATAAGTTTAAAAAATAGTGGCAATTTTATTCAATTTATTGATTGTACTAATTTCATATCATCTGTAGCTGCAAGAATATTTGATTTTAGAAACAGTTTGTGACGGGCTCACGCGTTTTTTCATAACATGTCCTTTTGGGTTCTTTTTGGGGGCCCGGGAAAAAAATGGCTATTCTTTTTTTAACCAATGGGGAATTAAAACGTGAAGGAAAGATAAAAATTTGGGCTTTTAAATAACAGAAGTTTAAGAAAATGGTTGGCATTTGGGGAATGTTATCTTAGTTCATGTGGCAAATGTGAGGAATATTTCAAAAGTTAGTGTCAGTCAAGAGAAGTTACCCCTGACAGAGAGCCCTTAGTCAAGGTGCAAACCCTTGCACGCCAGTGAACCCCAACTTCAAACAAATCAGATAGGTTGGGGGGTTCGTTGGGCATTCAAGGTAGGAATTTGGGCCCTTTAAATATTCGGATCTGTGTTTGATTTGGGTTTTTAGCTTTTTGGGGGTTTTGTTATTGATAGTGGTCTGGGCTACGTTATTTCGGTATTATAATTTGTGTGTTTAACCACCGTAGATTCTCTCGCATATCATATTAGTACCTAATCTGTTATTGGCTTAAGTTAAGATCGTAATAAAGTAATATTAAGATTATGGCAGCTTCTAGTTCTTCATTTATTCCTACGCCTCTAGCTCACGCTGATAATCTAGGAGAAGAGCACCCAAAGGGGGGGGGGCGTCCTTACAAGTTTAACGTTTAATTGTAAGATTATTGTTTAAATTCTCATCACAGACTAAAAGTTAATGTAGTTAATTTTCGTTCAGGGTTGATTTATCTTGGTGGGCCTCAAAATAATCTCCTTGTGGGCTACTATTTTCCTACCCATGGCATGGATGGTTGCGACTTCACAGACTTATGTTTTTATATATATATAAAAACAATAATTATATGTCTACTGAAAAAAATTGGTTCCCTTTCTTTTTTTATAATTACTACTTATTGAAAAAATTTATTTTTAGTTATCTGATTGGCTTTCATATTAATTTATATTCCATGAACAGAATTTCTTGGAAGTCAGTGAAAAAATTATAGAATAAGCAATGTCAATTTCGTATTAAAGCAATATAGGTTACGTATTAGGTCAGTGTTTCTCAAACTGTGAGGCGCGCCCCCCTGGGGGAGCGCGATAAACCTACGAGGGGGGCACGAGCATATCGAAAATAAAAGATTAAAAAAAATTTATTTACTGGAATGAAGCAATACAAAATACTTTCTGACATAATAAAAAAATACACATTTACACTGAAAAGTTTATATATATCATCTGCGATAATACGTCAAAAAAAAATAAAAGCTTCTACTTAAAAACCTCATTAGCTATTTTTTGATACTATAACCAAAAAAAACCCATTTTATTTGATTTGCAAATCCAGATGAAAATTTTATTACGTTTTTTTTTAAAAATTTTAAAAATATTACTCTTTCAGAAAAAAACAAAACCCGGGCCCATAATCAAAAAATTTTTGGGGAGATAAAAACTTATCACTGTTATATTATTGAAATATTGTACATTAGCTGTAGGCAGCAGAATGTTTTGCTGGGTTTGACCTTCGAACTTCTTGTACGGTCAGTTACACCCCTGCTCTTTTTTTTATGTATTTGTTTTCATTTGGGGAAGTTCAAAAAAACTTTTCTGCTGCGCTTTTTCCTTTTGAAAAATTTTTATGTTTTTTTGGAAAAGCACTGACAGTAATTTGAAGGATTATTTGGGCCCAAGATTTAATTTTGAGTATTCCCAAACATATAAAGCAAATGAAAAATGTCTTACACAATTTTTAGAACATTCATGTATATTAAATACATTTTTAACCCGGGAGGGTCACGCCGAGCACAGGTACAAAATCGGTAATTTGTGTGGCAAAACTGTTTAATTGTTACCTGGCCCTGACACTATCCTCCTGTTTAATTTTAACGTAAACTAAAATATATTTGTCACATATCTCCCTCTTTTTTGGGAGTGACAAACGTTTTCTTACACTCTTAAGGTACTTGTTTTGACTGAGTTCCTGGTATGATCACTTTTTTCCAAAATATTTTTTGTATTCATGCTACATCCCCCCCCCCATGAATAACTTAGTGACTTTGATTACCTTGTTGTACGACTTATTGTGGTTTGGTAAATGAGCATGATGAGCAGGTAAATGTTTGGTAAATGATCAGAATATATATATAAAAAAGAAATCTTTTGATCTCTACTAAAAAGATGGGAAACTGAAAAAAAAAGGGATGAACCTGATGAAATTATGCATATTAAAGTAAGTTTGAAAAAGGATGAACATAACCCGAAAACATTTTCAAATGCTCCCAAAAAGAACCCCTCAACAAAAATTAAACCATAAGTATCAAAAGACCAATTTGCTTTGTCAAAAAAAACACAAACCAAAAAATTCAACATGCTATTTGTTTCCCTCAAAGGACTGTAAAAAAATTTCAATACGAAAAAATATGACAGTTTTCCCCAAAAAAACATTCTGTAATGTTATCGAAAAATGTCTGTATTTGTTCTTTTTTTAAAGGGCACGCAATTTGAAACATTTTAGTTCAGTTTTCTTGAATTTTTCTAAAATTATCAAAAAAAATTTAAAAGTCCTTGAAATAGGTAAATATATTTTTCTTAATTTAAAAAATTCACTGGAATTACGATTTTTTTGTGCTATAAAAAAAATTATAAAAAAGGGTTGGGTGACTCAATAACCCCCCTCGACCATTGGGATCGGGTGCGCCTGTTCGGGGTTTAAAAAATTTGAAGTTTTTTGCTTTAAATATTAAAAATAATACAATTATTCTTTATCGGAATTTTATGTTTTGTTCATTATTCAACATCAATTCTAAATGCTTTCTTTAAGGATAAAATTATAGTTTGCTTAAAACAATTAATTTGGCATTCATTTAAAAAGTCATTTTACATTTTTTTTAAACATCGCGCACTTGGCTTTTCTCCCTTTCAATTCAGCGTTTTATTAATGTTTTATATTCTTATAAATGAACTCGTGCAAAGAGCGCGTACTTCAGCCGGGATACTTTTTTAAAGTATCGTGTGTGTGCTGCCAAAAGTATTTTATAATTAATTAATACCAATTAAGAACAAGTTTAATAAGTATTAGCGACTTCCATGGGCTTTTCTTGCAGAGCAAAGTTTTTTAAAAGGAATGCTTATGATTGAAATTACCCTCTGAGTTCTTTTCATATTTGCTGATATCTATATTTTGTCTTCTAAGCAGCCACCGCATTTTTTTCAATATGTTCCAATTTAGAAAAAAGGAAAAAGGGAAAAAAAAATAAATAATTATCCTATTACTTAAATTTTTTTTCTTAAAAGTAACATATACAAAATTTAATACTTATGTTATTAATTTTACGGGTTTTTAATAAAAAAAAATTGTAGCCTTAGCGTCAAATCTTTTTAATGTATAAGGGGGGGCGATAAAAAAATTGGTGATTGAAAAGGGGGCGCCAGTATTGACAGTTTGAGAAGCACTGTATTAGGTTGTTCCTTAAGTAAGGAACATCCAAATACAATTTTAATCAATAGCGAAAACTTGAAGATACAAATTTTTCCATTTACATTGTTATTAGAATGGACACTTTTTCACGAAGCTTGAAAGTTTAATTCTGAACTTTTGATATTGCGGCAAAAGAGTTCTGACATTGAGTTACAGAAATATATTCTTCAATAGTGATTAATTTTCTCAGAAATGAAAAATCTTGCTATGTGTAAAGCTTTATTTAAGAAAAATGGATTAATTATATTTCAACAATCTTGATCACAACTGTTTCGAGAGGGATCTCTCCGCCCACTTCGAGACGTATTCGTATTTATATAAAGGCACCTGAACATCTTGGCTATTATGTTTTGATGACAACTTGCCTCTTCTCTTTAGAAAAACTGCCGACATTTGTCTGAGGACAGTTGGTATCCGTAATTTAATTTTATTTTGATATTTGTTTCCTTTTTTCTTCAAAACTACCTTTTTTAAGTTGAGAGAAAAAAAATGCGAAAAATAAAAATTCTAGATTATTTTAATAATATTTCATAACACCATTCACTAAATTACATAAAAATTTAGAAAAAAAATCAGTAAAATAAACAAATGAAATATTTATGAGCTTTATAATAACATATCATCATTTAGAAGTTTGTTTTTAAAATATTTTAGTTGTTTATCTTTATTTTCCTACGTCGATTCATTTTGCTAATATATCGCAAAATTTTTGAGCAGTTGGAATTTTATTTTTACTTATACAGCATTCATTTATTCGGATGTAATATATGCCTGTTTTATTGTTACTTATATATTTATCATAGATTTATAAAAGTGTGCTAACAATACCATAAATTAACTAATAGTAACACAATAATTCAATAAATTAAATTAGAAAAACATATTCTTCCCAAGCAGTAAAGTTTGTTTTCTTAAAACAAATATAAAGAAAAGCCTCATAATAAATGAGTAAATTTGTTTTTCTTCTGTAATTCTATTATTTTAATTAAAAATTCAGTTTCTTTCCCTTGTTTTTTAATCTTATAAATGCCGAAACTCTGTTATGAAATTTCTTTTATTTTCTCTGTGCAAATAATAAAATCAAGTTCTTTTATGTTCAGCTATAATTTTATTAAAGTAACGAGCACAATAAGTTTCCCGTGCATAGACTTATTTTTATGAGCATCCATAAAATGTTTAATTAATTCGAAAAGCAAGAATAGTGCAAAAATTTTCATTTAGTTAAAAGCGTCTGGAAAATTATAGTAGTTATACAAAGGTACAGATAAATCTGGAATGTTGCGTAGTTCCTACTTGGCACACTTTATATGGGTTGAATAAATAAATAAAAGTGCTGTCATTACTATATTTTCCCAATTGATACAATTGCTCATATTCACTAAAACACGAAATGCTACTTATACCTGAATAAATTTATATTGTTATTTTGACGATATTGAAACACATTCAGAACACTTTTTAAAAAAATATACCATACAAAAATATTATAAATACTTTTTATAGGGATTAATACCAATAAATATAAGCACTTACCAGCAATATTTAAAATTATCTAAATTTTACAAAACTACAATTATCTGTAAAAAAAATGCTGTAAAGTTATTAGAGAAAAAAAGTAGTAAACTTATATCAATAAAAGTATTGCTAAAATAAACTGCATACATTTATCTAGGGAGTTTTAAGTACTAAAGTTTTAGTTTTTTTACATAATTTTTTTTTTAGAATTGATAGAATAAAATTATAAAAAGTGTGGCATATTCATAAGGCTCTTACTGAAATAATAGGCCATAACACAAAAAATATTCATTCATTAATAATTATTTTAGAACATTAGCTAAAAAATAATATGAATATCAAGTTCAAAAATTTCATAGAAATACATTTATATAATTAGTTATCAGATTCACTACGATAGGTTTTGAAAAATTTAAATGCCCAATTCTGGTAGAACAAAAACCCAATCCCGTTTTTTTTAATTTTATTTTTTTATTGTAACTCGGCCTCTCTGTAACGTAGAAATAAAATATTCTACGTTTTGTAATTAATTCTAAAACATTTATCTATTCAATAAAATAAAAAGAATATGTATTTTGATCTTACTTAGTCATTTCTTCGTGTTCTAATACCTTGAATGTTAGTAAAATGTTTTAATTTTACAATATGCTTTACTTATTGTTCTTATAATCGAAATGTTTATAAAGTAAAATATTCTTAAAACAGATAAAAAATTTTCTTTAATATTCTTTTATACTAAGACATAAATATTCGAAATTATATGTTGAAAATTTTTGGGGGGAGCTGGGGGATATATAAGAAGTTATCTTGTTTAATAGGTTTAGTAATTAAAATGTGCTCACATTTTAATAAACTGCTTCTCTTCATATAATATACTTAAGAATTTATTTAATGCGATATATGGCATTCTGATTTTAAAAAAGACGACAATTCCTCTTAATCAATCACTTAAATCTTAATAATTAATTTTCATAAAGTTTTTATCCCCACTGCATGATCCCTCTACGTGAAACACTTTTTATATTTTGATTGACGATAAGATAGCTGATACGAGAGCTCTGTAACAGAACTCGTAAGTGCTGTAGTTATTGCAGATTGGTATAGACAGAAAAAGAAAACTTGGATAAAAACACTATTTATCACTAAAAACAGAAAAGTGATGGAAAGAAATAGTCTTATTAGAAAAGGCATTCTATTGAAACAGTAGCCTTTTTATATATAGATGTGCTTTCAACTTAAAGCCTAGTTTTTTTTTAAGAAGTTTCGATCGATAGGATGCAATTGGGAATGAGATATTCCTCCCTCCCTTTTTTCCCTATTTTATTTCACATTTTATTATTCTCTTTCTTTTCCCCTCCCCCTTTCTTTCCCCTAACCCTTTCTCTTCTTTCTTTTATTTTACTTTCATTCTAATGGTTGAAAAGAAATTATCCCCCACTGCAATTTGTTTCGTCGCCGATGTTTTAAAATCCGTAAATAACTGGGAGGTTTCGTTTCGCTGATAGGGGCAGAAAAAGGTGGGGAGGAAAGAAGACGAAAAAGAAGGGATATAAGAAGAAAACGGTATGTTACTGCTGGAAGGTACTGAAGGGGGGCTTACAGTCTCACTTTTGTTTTCTGTCTGTTTTTTGAAGAAACGTCCTAGTTTGTTTAGTAATTGAAATCGATTTTGAAAAAAAAAGTAAAAGATGAGAGAAAGATAGGGGGAAGGGAATGTCTTCTGTACCGCCGTTTCATTTTATTGTTACCCATTTCTCATTTGTCAGGGTTTTTTTTTTTTTATACTTTTTAATTTTACTTTCAAAAATTTTTATTTTTGCGGTAGTATATGGATGAATGAAGCGATATCAATAAAGAAAAGGATAAAGAATGTCCTTTTTTTTTCTAAACTGCAATAAGACACCACAAAGCACTGTTTTGGAAATGTTTTAAAGACGTAGATAAGGCCCTTGACGAAGGCACTTTCAGAACCGTTTATTTTGCTTCTACAAACTAGCGAAGCAATTCTTCCCGTTAACGGTCTACTAAATAATTTTCAATCGTCTTTTCAATAAAAGAAATCCATGTTATTTTTGTTGTTATGGATGTAAATAGTTGAGATTTGTGTAGTAAAGAACCGTCAAAAGAAGTATAAACAAGCTGGAAACGCGGTATAGTTGAATCTGAATTAGGTATTTTTAGAATACTCTAATCCTTACGAGTATATCTAGCTCTAATAAAATAGCAAATAAAATTTACTTTGTTTCGATCTTTTATCTGTTCTCAAATTCTGTTACAGTAATATGATACGGTTTTCCACATAGTGAAGAAGCAGGACTTTTATAATATTAGGAAAAAAGTTTTATTTATCAGAACACATGAGGAAACTTTTCAATTGTAGTTTTTCCATTCAACTTTTATTTCCTGATTAGATTTTGAATCCTTTCTTTTTAAACTAAGAAATATTTGAGGTATTTCTACAATGATTCTTCACCTTCGAAGAAATTTTCATTTATTACTTGACCTTAATTTTAATTGAACTGGTCTTAGTAAAACAAATGACATTAAAATAATTCAGTAATAAAAAAAAATAAGTATATTTCTACTTGGTCAACAAAGAAAATTTTATTTTAGTTACTTTTTATTAAATAGTTACAATTAATGTAAATATGTATATACATATGACATAATCACAAGATTAAATGACAAAATAGAAAGGGATTTGCAATTTTCCATTTCCCTTTCTATACATGGTGTTGAACTAAATTTTTGTCTGTTACTTTTTATTCATCAATTAAATTTAATCGTTCTAATAAAATAGTATAGTCCAAAAAAAATCACATTCTCAGATATTAGGTCATCTTAGGTGGATTCAACCCAAAAAAGTTAAAACCAACCAATCCACAGGATCCCCAATTTTTTTTTTCATATTCTGTTAAAAATTTTTTTTTATTTAATTTTTTTTTTAATTAAGAATTAATTTAAAACGTTAAAAAATTTTATTAAAGTTAAAATTTAGAACAAAGATAAAAACATTTTTTTAAGGAAAAAAGAAAAATAACTAATAGGTAAAAATTGAAAAAAAATCCAAAAACATTCACTACTCCCCAAATTTTTTTTGTTTTTTTAAAACTTTTTTTTCGCAAAATTTTAAAAAATAAACAAAACAGCATTTTAAATTTTACTCGGAATATATCTAAATTCTCATAAATAAAGGAAATGTCGAAAAGTAAAAACCATTAAAATTTATGGACTACTTTTTATGCAAGACACAGAGCAAACAGAAAGTGCAGAGTATCTCTGTAAATAAATGGATTTATTACCTACATTTTAAGGCAAAATTTATTAATTTATATTCATAACTTTTTGTAATTAATAACTTTACCGTAACATTTTAACATAAAAAGTTTGTTTGAGTCCTTATATTTATTGATAATTCTTGTACTTATATATAAAAATATACATTCATGTATTGATAAAAGAAATAAAAAGTAGATGTAGTTCCACACAATTATTTCAAATAACTTACTGAGAATAAAATAAAATGAATTATCTGTTAAATAACTTTTGGTTTTTTGAACAAAGCTTGAAATTTTTTTTTGAAACAGGAAAAAAAGTCATTTTGTCTTGTTTTGCCCAAAATAATTTATCGCAGAAAAAGCGATTTTTTAATAAAATATTCTTCAAAATGGAGAGATAGATAATTTTCAGAATTTACATTTTTTAAACACAAACTTGTGATGTTCGCTAAACAAATTATTAAAAGAATATGAGAATAATCTTTATAATTTCTCAACAAAAAAAATCCAGAATATTACCATACAAATATCAAATTAAATTTAGTCAAAAGAAGTATGGAGAATAATGAAAAAACAAAAATGAACAGATATAAGCAACATTTTTGCTTTTCTAAGAAATTCCTTTTAAAATTTGTTACGTTTTTGAATTTCATAGAAATCTTCAAATTTTATTTACTTTGAATATTTATTATGTCAGAACCCACAAGCAAAATGGATAATTTTTTAGTGAATCTTAACTTGACATTCAAAATTTACTAAAGCTAAAAAACTACAAAAAGCAAATTTCTCTTTTATTAAGAAGTAAAGATGCTTAAAAATTATTACTATATTTTTCCGCCTTTATTATATCACCAAAAATGAAAATACATATCAATATTTAATATAATTTTTAGTAATTAGTTTCTCAAATTCATTAATAATTGAGTTAGCAACGCAATACATTTAAAAATATGTATATATTAAATTAAAACACTCAAAAGGGTATAGAATATTCTATGTACATTATATACAGGGAAAATCATGTTTAACACGAAACTGAGGGGACTCAGATATTTTTCTGTTAACAAGATATTGCAAAAAAACATATCTTTAACAATATTAAGTTTATTATAGTATATTTTATTTACGTAGATACACATGCATTTAATAAAAATCAGTGAAACAAAACCTTTTACAGGAAATTAATGAAATTTAATACAGAGTTTTCTCAAGTTTTTTGAAAAATAAAACATTTATGGAGTTTTTGGAAAATAATCTGGTGTTTTTCTTTGCATTGTCTTTTTTAGCATCAAATTGTTCGATGTCGTCCTTTTTTTTATCATTTCACCATATGAATTGTGCGTCTAAATAAGTGTGCATACATTTCATGATTCTCATTTCGGATGACGTGGGAAAAGGAGCTACATTATTCATTTCATTTTCTCGTTGGGAAACTGATCAAAAATTTTTAGTTTGAACAAACCCAAAAAAAGTTTTCTTTCAAAATTAACCGCCATTTTATATCTAATCAAAAAAATTTTCTTGGTAAAGGGGAAAAAGGGTTAATAATCGAAACGTTTTAAAATTTCTAAATGTCCTCGTTTCAAAATCCTATTTCCAAAGGAAAATTTTCTTTAAGAGGGAAAAATAAAAGGAATATAATAAACCTTTGGGACAACCTTTATTATTTCTTTTTAACCCGCAAAATTTCGTCTTCATTTTTTCGGTTAAAGTATTTCACGAATATTAAAAATAAATTATGGAAAAAAAATATTTCAAAAATTAAAGTAAAAAATTTAAAATTGTCGTAACTAACATATTCAGTAAATTTTCCATTCGTATATTGCATCACATTTATTCTAAACGTTTTTTCTTATTTTAAAAAAATAAACATGCATAATTTTCCGCTTACTTCATTTATTAATCTTTAGAGGCCTTCAAAGAAATATATCTTCTACGAGGTATTAAAAATATTTACCTCTTTGTAAATAAGTAGATCAAAAATTTTGAATATTAGAAAATTTATCGGTTTCACATGTAACAAGGTTTGAATTGTTCTTTTAAGGTATCCACTACTTGCGACAACTTTTTAAAAAAAGATGGAGATATGGGAGGGGGATGGGTTGTTTTTTAGATTTATTTAATATATTTTTAAAAAAAATATGCAAAATTAAGAAAGAAAAAATTTATTCCAAAAAGGGGAAAATTGGGAAATTTTCAAATAATTTCCCTAAACGGGCCCATTCTGTGCAAAAGTTTATAAACAAATTTTTAATTTTTATTTTTGCTTCCTATTCATTTTGAAATGATTTTTAAGAAAGAGATTTTAATTTTCCAAAAAAATAGAGCACTTTTTTCTTAATTTTTATATGAAATTGTTTAAAATAACAATGATTTTTTTATTCATATAAAGGGGTGTAAATTTTGTAATTAAGCAGTGATTGATAAACCTGAAGGAAAACACTTCTACTATTATACAGAACGTACTCAAAAAAAATCAGTTAATTATTTTCAAAACTTTTTGAGCAATCGCTGTCCCCATTTGTGCTATTAAAAAAAAATGCAATTCGAGTAAAATGCATTTTAAAGTATGACTTCTTGTTTTTAAAGTAGTGACATCAGCTTTTACTAAAACACTTGTAGTTTTTGTTCTAGTGAATGAAAAATAATAAACTTAGTACTTTTATAAAGCCAATAAGATGGCTTGTAAAAGAAAATCATAACAAAAATTTGTCAATTTTTGTAAAAATTCACAATTTTAGGGAAGTCGAACGCCTTAAGAACTGGATTATCTCATAAGTGTGTACAAATTTTAGTAGTTTTAGTACACCTTGAAACTTTTCCTTTTAATAATGAACTAAGAGATATAAATGATATTTTACTTAAAAATATTTTTTTCAATTGCCACTTTATACAAATTAAGTAATTAAGACATTATTTTTTTTTTAAAAAAAAAAAAAGTATGTGACATTTTCAAATGGACTTCTTCCTCAAGAAATAGTTCCTCTGTCGTTTTCCTGACATTAACTGAGATGATAAAGGGTAAAAAAGAATTTGCATGGCACAAGTGAAAAAAAGTATTTAATTGTGTTAAACTCTTCTCTTTTATACGTCGTTAAGAATGCAGGATAATAAGTTTATCAAAAAGAAACCACTTTAAGTACCTTTCCCATTCCGCTGAATGTGTCCCCAACTGAAAAAAAAATTTGGCAAAAAAATTAAGACTGAAAGAATATTCCATAATTGCGCGTAATTTGGCTTCTTGCCACCAGTTTTGTTAAAGGAAGACGATATCCTGGCCAGTAGCTACACAATGAATTTTTTAAAGATGGCAGTAACCAGTAATATTTCCTGGAAATGCCTATTTTTTTCCTTCTGTTTTACGTATTTTTTTTTGTCTCTTTCGAATTTATTTCTCTGCTGTTCTCAAAAAATAAGTTGTTTTATTATTTTATAGCATCTTTTATTTTATTCTTTACTTTTCAAGGAATGCCTTTCACTTACTTCTTTAGTTCCCTCCCCTGTTCTTCGTGAAACTTCCAAAAAGTAAAGTTTTCATCTCCAAATTTTGGTCTTTATTCATTTTTTATGCCTCTCAGAAATCTGAGATGAGAATTGAAGTTGTAATTTATAACGGGTTGGTTGGATAGTTCTATTCATATTTTAAAATGCAGTTCCTCCTCCTCCCCCATGTACTAGCATTTTACTCAAATACGTTAGATGGATGAGGTTAAAGAAATGTTAAGCAGCTGAGTTGAGATTTGATACAAAGGCTTAGTCTTCAAAGTGATAGACGTTGTCTTTGTTTCAATTTGCTCAGAATTCTATTTGCTTTAAAAACATGCCGTTGAACTCCTGCCAAAAGTGTTTAAAGAAGTATAACAAAAAATAAAATTTGTTTACTTTTCTCAATTAGATTAACTAATTACACCGAATGTAGTACATGATTTCTTGTACAAAGTATAAAACGTAATTTAGGTTTAAAGATAGATTTATGCGTATTTCTTTACATTTCTTAAATATAAGTATCGTAATTAAATAATTATATTTCATTTTGCATATTATCCTATAAATTTATCACGGATTGCGGGGAATACACATATTGTAATAAATTCGAGTAAAAACAAATTAAATAACTTAAATAGTTTTTAGTGCTTAGTCTTGTAATTAAAGGTCAAAATGCTTGTGTTAAGTGTTACATTAAAAATCTTTTGTTATTTGGTATTTTTTCTATGATAAAAACTAACAATGATTTCATTACTATATAAAAAAAAGACGCTTATAATAAAGGAATGTTCAAGCTTTGATCAATACAGTAATAAAATCAAGAGTATTTTAAACTATTTATGCTTTTTTAATATTTTTTTATTATTGCTAAATTTTTAATGAAACATTTATACATATTCACACAAAATATCGCTTTTGTCTAAGATTGATAGATTTTTTTTCTTATATTAAATTATACAACTTTATTATATATAACATCCAGTGCGCAATAATTGATGGCAAAATTTATTATACAACGAACATCATTATTAAAATTTCATTTATGAATTGAATTGGAATTTTTAATCTACTGATAAATTACAAAACAGATCTTAAGGCTTTATCAAAGCTAAAGCATCTAGAAACATTATGACTTGGGGCAGGGGAGTCAAACTCGTGAATTGCAATGAACATTTTTACAGCCCGACCAATATATCGGCGAATAATAATGTATAATAAAAAAATTTTAAAAATTCTACGAAATAGAAAAATAGTAGCAGTGAATAGTAGATTTCAAGTGTCTGGTAAATATTTTAATTATTTCTTGTTCTCTTATAAAAGTTTATTATAATGTATTATTTAAAATAAACCCCTTCTTTTCTGTGAATATTGATTTTTTTGTGGTCCACTTAAAGTTAAACCTTGTTTGCTTGGCCCAAGTTAGCCTTTGAATTTTACATTCTTGATGTTGGGAATGGGATGCCGAATTTTATCCTCACGACCGAAAATTGTAAGGTCTGTCACTGATTTATCCCTAATTTGCATTTAGTCTGACGTTAATAAGTTAATAGGAATATATTAGGAAGAACTTATGAAGAGTGTGTTAATTTTTATGTTCCACGCACTTTCATTAAAAACAATTAATACCTCTCCTTCTCATTCTCATCTGTTTTTTACATAGAAATATCTTTAATTTTACGGTGCCTAAGATTTAAATGAATGATAAATATTCTTCCCAGAAATAAATTAATAAAATCCTAGAAGTTAAAAAATTTTAACTGCTATTAATTGAAATTTCAATGAATGAAATAAATTCAAATATCTATTTAACCGGGGGGAGGGGATACGAACATTTCAAATGAAGTAAATCATTCCAGATTATTTGTTTCTGATGAGAAACCATGAAAAGTTAAATCATTGGATAGAATTTTTAAAACAAATTTTAATATAATGAATGATTTAAAAATAATGAGTTTAATTTTAGAATAAGTTAGATATTTCAGATTTTTGCATTCATTCTTTACACATTGCATGAATATTTGCTCACAAAATAAATGTATAAATTGTTATTTTACAAACTAATTATTTTTATATTTAATAATTATTTTAAGACTCCGTAAACTCGATGCCATTTTGAAAAGTAATATTCTTTAACTTTACATTGATTGCTCAAAAACATAAAGATTAGGACAACTGTTATGCTTGATGAATGAAAATAATTCCACTTTTAAACTTTTCGCCCTTGAAAGTATTTCCCCCGAAAGAAAATCTTAACACTACATCAAAATGAAGTTGTTACAATGTATTCACCAAAATCAATAACAATTAGATAATATATTGAATTACTTCTTCTATCATGTGTCTTTGTACATTAATAAAAAGGATAATTTTTCTTTGCCTTCAGCTCAATTCCATATTTTCCTTCTACGTCATTAACAAAGGAATTAGTGTTGTTCAGCCTCAACTCCATGATAGAAAATGATTTCTTGGTTTACTTTCTGCAAATCTAATCTATAAGTACATAAAAACAAAATTCTCCAAACAACATAGTTTGACTTCCAAACCAACAGCTAGGACTAGAGCTATTAATCAAAATTATCATGTGTAAGCCTTCGTAATAGATAATCGTGGTGCTAAGTCTGACAGTTTGGGCAATATGCCAAAACCCTTAGCCATATAAATCGCAGCACTGTTGCTTTCCGATTAGCTGGAAGGCTGTAATGCAATCTAGTTAATTTAATAAAATGTTAGTCGATGATTTAAACATAATCAAAGAACACATTTCTTGAACAATGTATTTCTTGAAAAATAGGCTTAGAAAAAGCAATTATTTGTCTTTTAATGAATGGTTCCTTATTTTTGTTATAATGATATGTCATATATAACTCATACATAATGATAAATATTTTCTCATAGTATACTTTCATTTAACTCCAAATTATTGAGAACAAATATCATTATATGACTGTTTCAATTTAAGAAATATAAACCATCACGATCTTATCCTTTGTAGCTATTAAAATCGAGATATTCACCTTAGCTAGTTTGCATATGAATTCAAAAGGAAAAATACAGTATAAATTTCATAGATACAAATTATTCTTTTGAATCAACTGATATAATTTTACTTATAATTCAAAATCAGTTGGGAAAAACTTAAGGCGTTAATGAAAAGCCATTTAAATCTTTTATTTGCATTCTATAAACTACTTTTCGTGTTTCAATATTTGTTTTAAATAAAGTTATATTTGTTTTAAGTAAATTTATATTTGTTATTAAAAACTTATATTTGCTATAAATTAATTTATTATAAGTTTGAGCAAATTTATTTCATTCCTGTATATAGGTAATACTAGCAAAAAATACATTTTATTTTTGTTTTTGCCATGTATTTAATGGTTTGGATAAATGTATTAAAAAAGAATAATAGTAATTCACCATATAGACATTTCACGAAACAGTTTTGCAGACATAAGTGAATTTCATCCTTTTTACCAAAAGCAAAATGGAACAAAAGTAAATATCACCAAATCATCACTACTAAAAGAAGGTGAATATTTACAAAGATGAATGTAAAAAATATTAATAAGATTTATGGATAAATAAATAATAATTTCAAAATTTATTTTTGTATTTGGAATACTTCCAAATTTCTCTAACACATTAAATTTCATAAGATAAGAAGTAGTTAGATGCCTTTTTTCTAATTTTACAAACTGTCATATTTCATGCATATATTTCCTTTTTTAACCAACAGTTTCTTACCTACTTGCTCTATATAAATAAATTATTATAACTTCAAATTATAGCTTCTAATAAAAAATAAAAAATAAAAAAAAAAGTATAATTAAAAATCCCGACAATTTTTGTTAGATATCAACTAACTACCAAGATGAAAATTACTGCAATGTATATATATATACTGTCTATGGGTTTTTCGAATGTGATTGATGGATGTTTATCTCTTGTTTGTAGAGAATTAGACTATATAATTATTGAAAAAAAAATCCATGGAATTTTAATGAAAATCATCCCTGATGCAACAAAGGATTAGGTATTAACGTTTAATTTAAATTAAGAACTTGCAATGATTTTAAAATATATTTTAATTTTTACAACCCTATATTTTAAAATTTGACACAAGATTTTTGAAGTTTTTAATCAAATAGTCATGCAAACGATATTTTAAATCGAATGCATTGCGATAAATTAAATATTTCAGTAGCAACAAATTACAAGAACGTTAAAGTGGGAAAAAGAATGTCTGCTACATCAGTATATTAATCCATCAATTTTGAACATTATATTTTCCTAAAACTTATAAGGACTATTTCAATATAATTTTTTGAATGGAATATTTTTCTGAAAAGGAAGCTTTTTTGGGTATAATGCCTTTTCTATCTAGAACGTAACAACGTAAAATAAAAATAGAATGATTTATACTATGAGTTTTGAAGTTGAAACACTTTTTTGAATAATAAAATAAAATACTAGACATAGAGAGAAAGCAAGATTTTACTTGAAAAATTGTTTTTTGTCAAAGGTATCAGGCTCTGAAAAGTATTACCATAGGAATATCTTTGCATTATCGTTCTTAAATCGATTTGTCTAGCATCAATTGCTCTCTGGGGACATAAAAGTCTTTATCAACAAAGAAATGTGAAACAAAAATAAACATATGAAACAATTTTTCCTACAATACAAAGCAACAAAATTCGACTTTTCAAATCAGAATCAAAATAGAAGAGGAGAAAAAAAAGGATTAGGAATAAATCTACAAAAACTGATAAGAACTTTTTTTCTTACGAAATCTAGTAAAATGAATCACATACATTAATTTCAAAAGATTCTTTCTTTTTGCTTAGATTTTAATCAATAATCAATGTATGTTTACAAAAGAAGGAAAAATAACGTATCAAAACAGTCACTAACGTTAAAATACTACAGCAAAGAATAATTTCAATATGCAGACAGTATTTAATATTAGTGTAAATTGAAGTGAAAAAAACTTGCATTTCACTTCATCACTGCATATATGAAATGGTATCAGTAAACATTTAATTGCTGTCTATATAGTAAACAAAGAAACCTTACTCAAAAATTGGAAGAAATAAATTATTGTGTAATATTTTGTTGGATTTATTCATGATTCACATTCATTTAAATGTGATCGGATAGTCTACTTATACATGCGTACATGTAATATTTAACTAAAAATTTCTCTCGAAAGATTTTAATTCATAATGGTTTTGAACTCTCCAAAACATTGCGCGATAGTTAATTTTTATTTTTTACACACCCAGAGGGAATACTGACATCTTTATCTCCCCAAAACTAAAGCTTCAAAAATTTTAAATCAAGATGATGCAATCTTGCATCACCCGAATATTCGGACCAATCAGAACGGATATCATACGATTTTAATGGCTTCCGGCTTAGAAAATAATAAATAGGTGAGATATCTGGAGTGAAGAAGAATATTTTGCCCTTCGTATTGCTTGTGCACGTGTTAGTTATTTGTATCACCCCTTTGTGTTTATGGTTTTCAGCAAATGTGGATTTAACATAGCAGCCTGCTTCCTTATCAATCCATTCAATGACTGCAACAGTGAAATTAATTGACTCAATCCCAAAATGTCACATAATAAGATAAAAATTCCTTAAGGCAAGCCACATTACTGCATACATGTATTAATAGCTGATATATGTATATTCAGCTTAGGTCTGCGTATAAGAAATAATCCAATCATTAAAGCGTGTAGTCACCAATAATGATATAACAAATCCTATTTTAGTTTAAATTTAGATTAGGTCTCTTCTTGCAACTTCCAATTTATCCCTTCCCCTATTTATCCGTCTGTTTTGTACTCGGTTGACGTACTAGGTTTCGTTTCTCTTCTCGAAACTCAGGGATTATGTTTTAGTTGATTTATAAAAAAAAGGTTATTATATTCGCACTTAGTTCGTAAGTTTAGCTTAAGCCGAAGACAACACTTGAAAAATAGTAGTTAAATTTCTGTCAGTTCCTACAGTTTGTTATATGCAGCCATCAAAATAACAGAATGCTTTTAATATTTTGCTGCTTTGTTAATTAACATAGTTAATTAATTTCTAGAAAGGTTTCTTTTTCCATTACAATTCTTGATATGTTCTACACAATTAGGTATGAAAAGAGTATAAATATATAAACCTCTACTCCCAATTTTATTAAAATCAATCATAATTTCTATAAAGGTTTGTAGAAATATTTTTAGAACTATATTCTAGGTACTTAAAAAAATCATTTCATAATAGTTTTCTTTTTTTGCACAATAAGTTGATTGATAATTAAAGCTTAAAACTAGTATACTGCCCTTTAACTCTAAGAAATTGAGGATGCAAACTTGTTTTACGTATATTTCCTAAAATATTCAAAATAATTAAGTGAAATTTTGGGTGTAAAAACATTAAGGTTTGTTAATTACAAAGATAAAAAATAAATGTTACGCGATTCACAGTTTTATAACTATTGAATAATTTTTTTAAGTCAAAAATTTTATTATATTTAAAAAATAGGTACAAATTATCTCTCGTTTAAAGCAAAAAGCTTTAAAAAGTTCTGGATGGACATTTTTAACATCTAAAATTGAGATTCCTCAGGTTAATTTTGAAAAAAATTTAACCTTAAGAGATCATTTTAACAACTATAACTCAGAAAAATACTTGTAGAATGTTCCGAAATTTAAAGATTTGCCTAGTTTATAAAAATAAAAAGAGAGGTAAAATAATCAACCTTATTAAAAACAAAATTCTTTTTTAAAAGAATTAATTATATTGACTTAATAAATTTTTTGTAATAATGGTTTAATGTCACATAACAGTAATTCGAATTTCATTCAGCTGCGTTGACAATTTAAGTTAAGATCTCCCCTTCTTTTGACGATTTTGCAAGACCATCATTTATTTGCTATTTACTCCATCTCTTACTCTTGGTAAACATGAGCTTTATAACATTTTCTTTTATCCAGATTCATACAACATTTTTCTCAAGAAATCTTAATTCAAATACAAAAAGAGAAAAATTATCTGAATGGAATTTTGGAAGATATTTGGAATAGTGCCAATATAAATCACTCGAGAAATTTTCCTTACTTTTTATGACAATTAATGGGTATCCTTTCTGAGATATTACTGTAAATACTTAATGGATAAACTCTTCATTGAAGCCTACACAGCTTTCAGAAATTTATAAATTTCATACTAAACTTACGATTGAATGATAAAAAGTGATAGAAATATTTTTTATCCCCTGAATTGCATAATATTCAAGTACATACATATTTTAATGGAATGATAGTTTAAACATAGTATAAACAAATAAAAGTTTCATTTTCTACTTTTTTAAAAAAATATTTTACTTTTTGAGATGTAATTGAATAATTTGTTAGATAAACTGAAAATGTTTTAAAAAATTAGATGAACTATATGAGCTTTTAGTCAGAATTATTGTAACAATAAGTTATTTTTTAAAATATTAAAATCAGAATGTAAACTCTTATTACACAGGCGTCTTACAAACCCACATTCTAATTCTAAATCAAAATAATTTCAAACTTAAACTTTTTACATAGTTCTTTAAAACACGTTTTCTGTTACAAGTTATTAACTGGGATCTTTCTTGTATGTATTAAATAGAAAAGACTAGTTAGAATCTTTATCGAGAAATATTTTGTTTTCTCTGAATTAAACAAATTCCAATATCTCACTTAAGATATTATTAAACTTGGAAAAATCTTTAAGATAAAATACTTTTTTTTCTTTCTTCTGGGGCTTTGTAATCATTTAAAAGATCTCGATTTGTATCGCATTGTAAATAAATAAGATTTTATTCTTAGCAGAGATTTTATCCTAGATTTAAAACAAAAAATAAGAAAGTTAATTTTTCAGTTAAGAGGCTGCACGCAATCATTTTCATTATACTTAGTATCATCTTAAAAACAAGTAAAAAATTTAAATTAGCAAAAATTGGCATTTTTTTAAAAACTTTTATTTTTTATTTTTTATTATAAGATAGTTTAGTCTATATCTCTTTTGAATTAAAATATTGCACGAACAATTCTTTAATATCTCTTTCTTAATTAACAAATTATTTTTAAAGACATTTTTTAATCAATTATATAATTAATAATAAGATTTCATTAAATATCGAAAACAACCCCTAATTCTATAATAATTAGATTCTCTTTTCAGAAAAAAGATTTAATTCTTTCGAGTTTTTTAAAGTGGCTGCGGTATCCTAGTGGTTATTGTCTCGAACTTATGGGCGGAGTGTCGTGATTCAAATCCTGGGCCACTGAAGATCCACTATGCAGATGGGCTGTAACACATTAAATCTGTTAAGCTTAAAGTCTTCCTGTTGGCGTGGTGGGGAAGTTTGAAGAGGGAGCTCCAAGCTCAGATATCGTCCTGATGTCTTTATGCGAAGAGCCAATATTGGGAGTACACGTCAAACCCTCGTGTTGCTTTTGGTTGTGACAGAAATAACTCCATTGGATTTAAATAGATTTTCTAATATTTATATATGCAATATAATGTAATTTCTAAGGGTCTAAGTTAATGCTTGAAATAAAATTGTTTTATTTAATGCGCTATAAAGCTCAAGGAAGGAAAATGTCAAATTCAATTTGTTCAGAACGATTTTCTCTCATTTAGTTAAAGAGAAAATAGAAAATTTCTTAATAGTATTTAATTTACCTATTTCTGAAAGGGTAAATTTACAAATAACCCAAAACGTATTTATTCCGCCGTTTTGAGTATCATTCAGAACAACAACAAAAATAGAATAGGATTCTTTTATTAATTGAAGAATAGATTTAAAATATATTTCAACAACAGTCAATGAATCTTGTGTTATAATATTACATTCATTGAAAAAATTTAGCAAACAAGATAAGAGAGAGAGAAGAGAAACTGTTTACAGCGTCTCCTGGATAAGAGAGGTAATCTTTTTAGGATTTTAAGATGTCGATTTAAACCTGTTCGGCATGTGGAAAATTCAACCGAATAACGAGAAAAAGAAAATGGAAACAAAACCTTGCTCAAGAAAAGTCTGAATTACAAAAGAAGAGGGACAAAAGAAAGTTTTCCTTCAAAGGAGAGCACTAAAAAACAAATAAAAGGGGAAAGCACTTGCTCAAGCTTCCCTCATCCTCTAAAAAGAAGGCGTCTCTTCTAAAATGAGAAAACGAGAATCTTGTTTGGGAGATATTTAGAAGAACGAAGAAAAATTAGATCGGTTAACTTTTGTGAAAACTCTTGCTCAATGGGATATTTTTCTTTATATCTCCTCATTGTGTTGTAAATAAAATTTTATCAGTTATTTCTGTCGTATCAATGAAAGAACTTATTCAGTCTTTGAAAAATATTAAGTTATCTTATAGAACGTGAAAAAGGGAAGATTTTAATGATTTTTTTAATATATGTATATGTATAATTACAGTTTCGATTTAATATATTTTGGTATTCAGATGATCCTTTTTTAGTGGTGGTAACAATCTAGAAAAGGATTAGGAGGCTTTTATACATTAAACATTCAATATACATAGATGAGCACACACATGATACAAGCAGCCCACACAAAGCAGAACATTAACACGCGTGGCTCACAGGACGTTCACAAAAGCATTTTTTATTCACTTCCGAGATCTCATCCATGTATAGTCTTAGTCAACTGGAAGCTATTATAATCACATGATTTCCGATAAAGGCTTTTCTGATTGGTTCAAATACGTGAATGATTCAAGATTGCATCATCCTGTTTTAAAAATGCTAACGTTTTAGGTTTGGAGGAGATAAAGTTGGAGTTATTTCTTGTCAGGCTGACAACTTAAAAAATTAATTACCATGCAAGGTTTTAGAGGGTTCAAGACCACATTATGAATAAAAATCCATCAAGAGAAAATTTAAGTGAAATATATATATACTGAGAGGCAAAAAATTTCACAAATACTTAAGATTAAAAATGGATGATAATTTTTGGAGGCATGGGATAGGGTGTAAGAAAGAGATTTACTTTTTAAAGAGATTAATTTATTTTACTCGGACGATATTATCAAGTATCCCTTACCATATTATTAATTAAAGCTTTAATTGATTAATTCAAAAACTTATAAAACACAAAAATATTTGAAAGTTTGTTTCAAAATGTTTAAAAAAAAAACCTAATTAATATTTTATAGCACGCAGTCATACAAGCATAAGAATCTAATTGAAACTTATAACTTGCAAAAATATCTAGACAGTATAGTTAATATCAATTTATAATACTTCTTATCAAATGGATTCTCTTTTGTAATCGACTATTTTCGTTACTTTATGAATACTTATAAAATTTTCTTCGATGCTTAAGATATGGGAGATTTCTACGCTTATTTAAAATTACTTTCCACTTAGTTAAAACTGTGACTATTCACTACGTTTATCGACAATAATACTCTTAAAACATCTGATATCACGAATTATAGAACAAATAAGAGGCTTCTTCTATTAAGAGACGATGCTATTATGATGATTGAATAACACTGGCACACAAAAGTTGACATATATAAAAACGGTTTTTAAAAATAATTAATTGAAAAGATTAAATTTAAAATATTATTTTAAAGGCTGTGAAATATCTTCAAAAACTTTTATATTGACAGATATCACATTATTTCCAATTACTAAACCTAAAATGATTTAAATGTAAGCAAAATACGTTTTTTATGCCATATGATATTGATGTATTTATCATAATCGTATAAATAAAAAAAGAAACATGCAATTTGTTACTTATATTTTATTTCTGTAATTAATTTCCTTGACAAAAAAATGTAAAAAATGTTACTTGAAGTCAAAACAATTAAATTTGCCTAGGAAACAAAAAATTTATATTGTAGGAAACTCACTTTTTACTTTTTTTTAAATTTATATTTGAATGTATAGAAAAATGCAAGTCTCTGAGAGTATTTTCACCCCATACAAACTCTTTCCTTCGAAAAAATGGTCCTTTCGCAGTTAAAAATTCATGTATAACAAAATAATGTTAAGCCTAGTATAGGAAGAAAATACTTTTTCTTAAAGGAAAACCGCACATCACTGAAACTATTTATTTGTATCATAGAACTAAATAGTTTGGGAAATACTTTCAAATCCTTAATTTCACAAATAATCATCTATTATTTCGTTCGATGATACATCTTCAAAAAATATTTTAAACATAAAATATTGCATTAAAAATTCCAAAAAGTATAGAAAACCAAAACAAATCGGAGAAAAAATACATCATCTTTCTGCAATGATGCAGAAGCAATGGTTTCATTTAAATTCGAAAAAGTGTTTTAAAATACAGTGATACAAACTACCGCGAATATTCAGCTTCGAAAAACGAATCCCCAAATATCTATTTGCACTCCACTTATTTATTTATAAGGTGTTTTCCTGAAACACTTTTATTTTCATGGAATCGTTCCGTTTGAAGAATTGAGTTGCTAAATAAAATAAATAGAAGTTCACCGTAACTGGCTTAATTTCAAATTCAACTTGTGATATATTTCTCTTCGTTTTTCAGATTCAATTTTCTGAAGGAGATAAAAAATACAAATACAGATAATAACAAAACTTATCTGAAATGTCTTTCATAGTGATGACACTGTTTTTCATTGGACTTCAATGAAATATTCATTGTGTTTTGGAGTTTACTTCAATGATTTTTTTGTTCTGAAATTTTCCTATATGCATATATATATATATATATATATATACCGAATACAATTAAGAGATATTTTTTAAGTGTATATTTAAATTGTTGTTTTTACTAAAAATTTTGACCTTTTACTTATTATTAGATTTTAATAAATAAATATGTTTAGAGTGTTCGCTGGAAATGAAACATTGTACGTTATTTGAGTTTATGAAAAAATAATTTATATCCTTTTAAGGTATCCAACTACGTTCGGAACCGTGATTTTAAAAAGGCGCATAAATGGATAATTTTCATATTTAGTCTCACTTAGATTAGAATACATGTATAAAATTACTTTAAGGACATTTTGACAAAAAAAAATTATTTAAATACAATATTTTGGCAAAAAATTAACTTAGAATAACCTTTTTTCAAATGTTCTCCTTTTGTGAAAAATGCTTCTATTATAAAAATATTTTGTCTGTATATAGGTCAGACCTCTGTACAGAGACTCAACTATGATTTGTAAAAAATTCACATTATTTTCAGAGTTACAACTCATTGAAATAATTATCGGCGTTTTTTTTCTTAAAATTTCTCCCCTCTGTTGTCGTAAAACATGGATAAACCCACTTCTAAGTTATATATTTCAAACATTCTAGTTGAGCCTCTGTACAGAGATCTAAGATATATACAGGCAAAATATTATTATAATACAAGAATTTTTCACAAAAGGAGAATATTTTGGAAATGGGTTCTTCTATGTTCATTTTTTGTCAAAATATTGTACTTAAATAATTTTTTATTGTAATACTATTCTTAAAACAATTTTATATACATTTTTAAATCTAAATGACACTACACATCCTAAATATTATCCATTTATACGCTTTTGCAAAATCACGGTTCCGAACGTAGTCGGATACCTTAAGAGAGATTTTTTACACAAAATTTGCAAATAAAGGAATTATATCATTAGAAATTTCTTTAAAATATGTGCGCGCAAATAAATTAAGTAGATAAAATATGCCTCGTTATTTAAAATGTATTGCGATTCATTTATAAGCAACTTTTTCAAATATTTAGTTGTTGTTGTTGCTGCTAATGTCACTTGATAGGTAGTGCTAGATCGAAGTCCACGAAATTCATCGTCGTAAGGGGCTAGTTTTTTACCTTGATATTCAATTGTAATTGCGTTGACTATGCGCAATATTTATGAAAAAACATATAGTCAGTTTTGAAACATAGGTTGAAAAATTATTTTTCTTGTCCAAGCGACTTCGTAAAGAAAACCAAGAAATTAGTTTAAGAAAAAAAAAACGCGTGAAAATCCGTCACATCTTTTCTCAATTTTAAAAATGGATAAAATTAACCCATTTCAGTTTCTTGAAGAATATTTTAAATATATTAAGTATTTTTACAATATTTTTGAAAATTTCAAAATACTGCAAATCATTTTTATAAAGTGATAGAAAATTATATGATATTTAGGGTAGCCTTTAACATTATCTATAATAATTAGTTATATATTTTTGTTGAATAAGTTCCTTGTGCATTTGTATTAGTCGCAAAATTTGTATTGGGCAATTCCTAAAAATATTTGAAAATAAACAAAAAATTTCCCCCTAGCTCATTATATATATATATATGTGTGTGTGAAAGAAATTTGTATAATATTTCAAAAACCAGAAGTAATGAATAATGAACATAACAAGAAATAACGTAATAAAAATATAAAAGCAAAACATGAAGATCGAATTTATAAAAAAATACAAAAAAGGAACTATAAAAAAGAACCTAGCGAGTCAGAAAGCAATTTCGGACTTAGGACTGAATAAGTGGGGTTAAACTAGCTTAAAGGCGCCAACCTTCCCCCTTTGCAACTCGGTAGGAAAAACCAAATAAAATAAACTAAAATTCAAATTCTATAAAAAAAATGAACAAAAATTCGAAGTATATAAAAACTCGCAGAAAGTTTGATAAAAACACTGACTACTATTCTGAAACAAATTCTCCAAAATTCTCAAAGCAGAAAAATCCCAAGACAATTACGTAAATATATATATATATATATATTCAGTTTTTGAAATAGAACAAATTTATATGAAGGAAATATACTTGTATACAAATTACTTAAGTAGGTTTTGAAAGCTTTGTACCCCCTTTGAAATACAGTATTATTTAATGTGTCTACTTTTGTGTGATCCATATTGGCATTAACAAGTTAAAACAGACAATTACCGGCACTTCACGTGTAGAAAAAACGAACGGAATTTCCAACGCAGGGTATCCAATACCCAAGCTGTTTACATTCTGTTTTTAAAGTAAAATTTCGATGCAATTGTGAAAAAGGAAGAAAAGTAGGAAATGCAATATGTTTATTACACTTTTCACACATAAATTTAGTTTTCTGTTTTTTTATTAGAGCATTCAGTACATTGTTTATACACTCCTTTAGTCTTTGTCACGCGTGGATGCGATGTTTTCACTGGATCTTTATTTTTAATTTCGTAGCAGCAGTACTTGCTGGTTTCTACATTCTTTACTTCTGTAAGCCGAAATCCAAAACACTTCTTAGAAATCAGTGTCTGGTTAGATATTTAGTAGGTGGTTTATGAGTAAACAAAATAATTTGCACATTTACTGTCGCAACTTTGAACAACACAAAAAATATTGTCATAGGCTAATGATTACATTTTCTAGCCATGTGGTCATTTTCTCAAGGGATAATTGCTCCCTTAGTTAAATTATCTGGATAGATTTCAGGAGAGGAATCATACTTGCTATTATATTCTTCATCGTTCGATTCTTTCTCATCCCCGCAAAGAGACTTTCTTCGTTCGAAAATACTGTTGTACTCTATATCTATTAAACACCATATCTCTCAAATTAAATACCAAATTTCTTCATCATAACTACAATAATGCGCCATTCCATAAGAAAGATTTCAAAGCGTGCTCATGCATTTAGAACTGTAACGCGATTCACGCGCATGGTATGACATAACCAAAGAGGTGGTATCCAAAAATATACATTTAGAATTTGCCAACAAACTGAGACCCTGAAAAAGATATGAACTGTAAGTCAGCTGAACAAGAAACTATTCATTTTCCAAAAAGATTTAGATGGAGTCTTGAAAGAAGTTAGGCGGTGGGTATGACATACCCTGCGCGAGAAGTGCCTGGTCAATCATTGAAAAATCAGTTAAAAATCACTTTAATTAATAATTCTATATATCCCTCTCAAAATAAAAATAATTAATGAACTCCTCATTTAATTCTAAGCAAACTGGTTTATACTTGAAGCAATAAAACTCTTTAAACTTGTTCATATTTTAAAACTCAAAATAGGGAAAATTCGTAAATAGATTGCTTTATATTAACAAAATAATCATAAAATTTGTTCCACAATGCTCCAAAGTCATCTGCATTTGCCAATTCAATGTAACGGAAAAGGACCCCTTTGATATCTTTCGAACATTCATTTCATTCTTCTATTTATACGGCTTCCGTGGAATTGGAATCAAGCCAGGTCAACGTATCGATGGCGAGATGATGAAAAATCTAGTATGGTCACGTGACTTCCTTATCCTCTTTCTTGAGTCATCCATAATTATTAGGGGCGGAACTCTAAAACTTTTAATGAATAGATAATGATTGGTGCTTCCGAATCAACTGAGAGAGAGTCAACCATTTAAGACTTGATTTAAAAATTGACGCCATATTTTAAAACTGAAATGCATCCAGTCATCTTGTACTTTATGGACGAAAGATAGTAATAAAAAGTTCTCTGAATCATTTTGGGGTATGTTTTGTTGTAATATAGATTTTTATTATTATTATTTACACTTTGAATTTCAAGTATAAAATTGGAATTATACGATACCATTACTATTTTAGCAATCAAACCATTTTGCTCGTTGTATAAATTGTATTAAATGAGTTTTGTTGATATTTTGGTAGTTAAGTAATGTTATACTTATAGTTATTTTGGCACTTAAGTACTTTTTGTGTCTTAATATCGTTCAAAATACGGTGACAAATATCTCTTGTTTTATTTTTTAATTTTTTTTTCGAAATTTTGCGAGATTTTAGTGAATTTGGATGTTTATTTTAGGTGGAGGCAATAGCAATAGGTGGAATTTTCGTCCCATCAAACTAATGTAACCCCACTTATTGATCCTAAGTCCGATGTTGCACGTGGTTAATTTATAAATTTTTAAACTAAATCTTTGAATTTAGTTTTGTATGTATATTTTATACCATATATATATATATAGTATAAAATCATTTTTTCTAATTAATGTTGCTTTTTAAGATGTTTTTCTAGCTTATTAACAATTTCACATTTCTAGTTTTGTAAATTTTGAAAATTTTCGTAAAAAATCAAAGAATAAATTGATTCAACTTAACATTAAAAAGTAAATCTGATGTAATACAAATAATATTAAATCATAGGAAAATTAAAGGAGTTTTCTTTGAACTAAGAGTTTTTCCATGCAGTATATTTAAACTATAGTAAAATTCATTCAGTAATAAAAGCAGGAAGAAATAACCATTTCTAATTATTATATTGGAAGATGAAGCAAATTTGATTTCGTTAAAAATACTGAATATGTGTTTTGCTATCAAGTGTTTATGATTAGCTTTCATTATTCTATGTATGTAAAGCAATTATTTTATTTTTGAACGCGTATTTTAATTTACTTAATGCTTTTAAGTTATTTTTAGAATACGAGAATGCAGCTATTAATAAGGTAATAATGTTTATAAGCGTTATTTATTTTTATGTAACACTTAAATTTATTTCACAAAAGCATTTTAGACCCAAATCCCTTTTTAAAATAAAATATACTTCACTTATATTACATTTTTTAAAAAAATGCGTCAAACAAATGGTAAAGAAATAATCCAGTGGTGAAAAATTCTAGCAAGTATTCTTTTTTAGGTTTTGTGTATTTCCCAGATGTTCAAATCAATAAATATAAGTTATAAAATTGTATCAATTTTTATCAAAAACATTATTTTTTCAAACTATAGCTGTGTTTATTTGAGCATGTTTCGAACCAAAAAATATCGCTCTTTTTCATTATGAAAGAAATGCAACTCAAGAATCTTCTTTTATTCGATCGGTGGAAAATTTTCCATCAACATGCATCAAACCTTATATCAGTTCGTGAGGTTCAAGAGGTATTGAATACTTAACCATAAGTTTAAAGTCGGCAAAGTTCCAAAATAAGTTTAAATTCCGATTTTGCAAAATAGGTATTAAATTTTCCAGTTCATAAGAGTTTGATGAAAAAAGGAATACTTTTATACTTTAATCTTTTTCACAAGATTGAATAAGTTTTTTTCTTTTTCTTTTCAAGTTTTTTATTCTCAAAGTATATTTTTTGCATCATAAAAGTAAATCAATGTACAAAATAGTTAAATTCAGTCTTCGAACAAACTGCAGAAAAATAGGGTTCATAAAAAAACTTATATTTCCATAGATGTAAATATTGACCTATGTTGTGTTTATGCTGTGATGCACCATGTTTAGCAAGTTACCTTAGTTTGATAAAATGTGATATATTATAGTTTCGCGAAGCAAATGTTGAACACTTTTTAGAAATTATTTTTCTTCTAATATAAATCTATTATAAGATATTTTAATAATTAATCTATTATAAGTCTAACTTAAGGCTTTTTAAACAAAATTTTTAAATCTGAATTTAAATTGTGTATTAAGTTTTCAGTTGGTTTAAATTGAATTACTACTAAAAGATTAGTAATTGAAACATACTGAGATTGTGAAGGACTTAAAATTATACGATCCATTTTCATTAAATGAAATATTTTTGCTTTAACAATAATAAATTTAATTTTCTAAAAAGACTGAAATGTTAAGAAGTTTGTAATCAAATCTTGAAAAAAATACCGTGAGATTTCTCTTTAAATAAATGGAACTTATAATTATGATGTGTTTAATAGATTCTTCTATATATATATTTATCTGACAAAGGATATTGTTAAAATAATGTTTTTAAAAGTAATCAGTTTTATTATTGTTAAAGATTTAAAACTCGAAAAATTCTACTTCATGTACATTGCAAACTATTTTCATCATTATCAATTTACTTTGATAAAAAAATAATTGATAAATAACTAAATTTTTATAAACAAAATTTAAAACCAGACAGCTTTATTTTTACTCGAATAAATCTGATTACGTTCTTGCTTCTACCGTTATTACGAAAAGCCTGCTCAATACATTTCTGTTTTTATCTAAAAGTTGCATAAACTTATCTCAGAATATTGAGAAATATTTTTGATAATATTACTTTAAATTATGAAATATTACTTACGAAACGAAGCACTGCCTTTAAATTCTTTACAAAGCTTTAAATTCGGGATGAATTTTTCTATCTTGCACTTATGTCACGCGAAAGAATATTGATTTACGAGAAATTGTACACACACGTACTACTAAGCGCAACCCAGTATTAATGATGTTCGTTTTAACTTAATTGTTTTTCTGAATGTCTAAGCTTGAAAATAAATTAATCCTATTACGCATTGAGGCAGCTAAGATAATAAAAGAATGCTATATGAAAGCTAAAAAGATAAAACTGCAAAAACTTTGGTTGTTAAGATTGGTCGCACTTAATGGCAATATTCATTTTTAACATCATTATCCGTTTCATTTTTCTTACTTTACCTGAATTCTTAATGACGCTTAAGAGATTCCAAAAGAAAATATCTGTAGCTGGAAGTTTTCTAATGAACAAAACTTAGATGCAACACTAAAACGTTCAGAAATATGCATAAAAGAAAATTAAGAACTATTTCGAGAGAAAAGCGGTTTCTAATGGGAAAAAAAAGATTCATTGACAGGAGGAACCTTAGCGCTCAACTTGACTCTTAAATGCTAAATATTTTTAAATTTTAAAACATGTTCTTATATTTATCTTGTTTAATTGATCTTAACAGTCCTTTTTCACGTAAAATAAGTTTAACTTCTTTCTTAATAGATTCTATGAGTTATGGAGTGTTATAAACATTCACACTGATTGAAAAATGAATAATGTTTGCTGCATTTTACGATCAGAAATAACGTAATTATTTCATTTTTCATTTATGTAAGGTATAAGAATCCACTGCATATACATTTTTTACATAAAATGAAATCTTCGAATTAAATTTTGAAAAGTTAGAAATGTTACTATAATTTTTAATATTTTATAAAGAGATTATTATATAGCACTTATATATAAATTCACAATTTTAAAGGAAGCAAAACTTTTAAAATTATCTCATATTTAAATAAATCTTACTATAATTATTGACTTCATTACAATTTTATTTTAAATAAATTGATTATTATTAATGAAACATAGATTATAAATATATATCTCAAATGTGTACTTACTCCACATGTAAAATACTTTTCAACCTACAATATAAATAAAGCTTATGATTCTAATAAATGAATAATTATAAAACTATAATGTCCATTCTGTAAATATGACAACGAAATATCTTTATCCATATTATTCTTGAAATTATTGTTTTAAATAAAAATTTACATTTTATATTAATTCATAATCAAACTCTCGAGGAGAAAAAGTACTCGTGCTAAAGCATCTGAAAATAATTATATATTATAAAATAAATATAGATGGAAATATATATATTGAATTTTTTTTATTGCTTTTAATAAAAGCAGTGTTGAAGAAACTCCCCCGATAAACAACATCCTGGATAGATACCAAATTTGGTATATGGGCTATACATAAAGTGCACTTATGAAGTTCAAAAATGTCCCCTAAACAACGTTTTGCATCGGAAACGGGCAAGTTTAACAAAATAAATAAACCACACAGAATGCTTACCCAAACTGTACCACTTGGAACAAGATTTTTAAGTAATAAAATGTAAAACCAAAAAAATATAGTGTCCATTGATTCAAGAAAAAAATTCCGGCGTTTAATTTCTTGCGATTTATCGTTATTCAAAAACTTAGAGAATTTGGTTCATCGTGGAGATCTCGCAACTTTTGCTGACATGAAGAGCATTATGTTTATCTTTCGAAGTGTCACTCCAAAGCAGTCACGGTCAACTAAGGAACACACTATCTGCCTTGAAAGTTAACAGGAGCTCAAGAGGAGCAACTGTTATTACATCGTTCTAAATACGACTCAATGTGTGGCATTTGGTCATTATATGTACCAGTGTCTGAAAACTGAACTGTTTCCTTCAGCACAGGCGCACTCTTATTAAGTTCTCTACTTTTATTTAATGTGATTTGATAAAAGTCATCAAATGTTAATAAAATTAGCCAAAAACATTTCAAATATTTTATGCATCATTCCTAGTCTCTTTTGTTTAATTTGTCACTCTTCTCGTGAAGCGAAACTTAATAATTTTTATTAATTTTTCTAGGTCGTTTCTCGATCACAATCCGTATACCGAATTTGGTGGAAATTTACTTACTCGTTTTACGTACCAGGTGTGGTTAATTAGGAAAGGTTTAATCATAATTTTCTTGTTTGTGGAAGAGTTTCTCCAAAAAAGAAAAAAAAAAAAACGTAATTTGTACAAAAATATAATAAATACATTTTGAATATTTTATTGATAATTTATGTGAACCTAATTTCAATTTTGGTATAAAAAGTAAAAAAACATGCAAATTAAAGAGGGAAATACAAAATCAAATTGTAAGAGTATTTGTATTACATAATTTTTCAAAAGAAATAAAATTTTCTGAATGAACACAATAGCTTTTTTTCCTAATACATTCTTAGTTTTATTTAATTATAACTCTTTTTGTTTCTTCTAAAACAAAGTATTTAAATACTAGAAACTTTAGAAAAACAATGAAAAGTATTGCACGTTCATTATGTTAATGTATTTAATTCAGAGACTCTCAGATTTTTCATTTGATTTAGGACAGTGGTTCCTAAACTTTTTTAACCCATGGACCCCTTTTTATAGTCAGAACTTGCTCACAAACCCCTTTTTAAACTCAAAACTTTCCCATGGACCCCCAAGTGAAAAGGCTACATAAATGCATAGTATAAAATTCCAAATAAAAAACATTTTGTTGAAGAATTATTTATTGAAATTATAACTTTTGTTTAAAATAAAATAACAAAAATTAATAACTTGATGAACTTGATGAGATGTTATGAGTGTATTTATGTCCGTCTCAGAGTGTTTATATGAGCAGCAACCGAAAATCCCAAGAGCACTAATTTTTAATCGGCTCCAATTTATTTATTTTTCTGCTGAGGTTTTTTATGGCAGTGAATCCACGTTCTACTAAATTGAAAGACGGAAAGTAGTCAACAACTTCTACACAATAACTCATAATGCAGGATATAAATTTGGGATCGGTTTTTGTAACCACAATTTGTGGTATCCTTGTTCAAGTATTGGTTTTAAGTCCTTCATTTTATACGGATATTTCAAAAGATGCTCTTGTATTAGTATCGATTCATCTACGTTTGGGATCTGAGTTAATTTCGACTGGGTTCAACACCCAGTCGGGTATATCAAGTGAATTACTGTTATTTATTTAAATTTCCATAAAAATAAAAACGAATCAAAACTTTTTTATGTTATATTAAACCTTGCGTGGACCCCCAAAGCACTTTTAATTTTCCATGGACCCCCCAAAAAATATCGGGAACACTTTGGAACCACTGATTTAGGATATGAATTGTAACCTCATTATCTTTATTAGTCTTTTTAAGTTTTACTGTGATCTTCTAGGAAAGAAATTTCGATCATGTAAGTACTTAAGGTATCCGTCTACATTCGGAACCGTGATTTTAAAAAGGTGCATAAATGGATAATTTTCATGATATTTAGTGTCACTCAGATTAGAATACATGCATAAAATTGTTTTAAGGACATTTTGACAAAAAGAATTATTTAAATACAATATTTTGGCAAAACAATTAACTTAGAATAAACTTTTTTCAAAATGTTCTCCTTTTATAAAAAAAAGCTTCTAAAATAATAATATTTTGCCTGCATATAGCTCAGACCTCTGTACAGAGGCTCAACTTTAATTTTGAAAAATTCACATTATTTTCAGAGTTACAACCAATTGAAATAATGATCGGCGTTTTTTCTTAAAATTTCTCCCCTCTGTTGTGTCGTAAAACATGGATAAACCCACTTCTAAGTTATATATTTCAAAAATTCTAGTTGAGCCTCTGCACAGAGGTCTGATCTATATGCAGGCAAAATATTATATAATTGACGCATCTTTCACAAAAGGAGAATATTTTGAAAATGGGTCACTCTAAGTCCATTTTTTGTCAAAATATTGCACTTAAATAATTTTTTATTTTCTTAAAATAATTTTATATACATTTTCTAATGTAAGTGACACTAAATATCATAAATATTATCCATTTATACGCGATTGCAATATCACGGTTCCGAATGTAGTCGGATACCTTAAATAGTCAATTCTCTATTAGATAATGTAGTTTAATCATCTTTCTCTTATAATTACTAAGACATTTTTGTGTAAAATAGAATTAAATATCGTAGTTTTATTTGTTTAAGTGACAATACAGAAATTTCAATGAGAATCTTAATATCCACTTGATGAAATTAATTTTTAACAATAAATGTATTTAAGTAATTGATCTAATTGAACTAATTATTTTCAAATATAAAATGTCTAAATCAAATTCAATAAAAAACTCTTTGAAAAAGAGTCATAAACACCTGAATAAAGAATTGAAAGTAATTTAAATTCTTTAACTGTTTTATAGAAAGCATTCTACAACGCTTCTTCTCTTTAACAAATACATCAAAATGCAACCTCTAGAAAACAGATGATCTTGCGAATGTGGTAAAACTCAGTGTTATAATGCATTCATTTATTCTCCCAGTAAACCTTGCGAATTTCTTTTATTTTTATCCTTTTTTTTCATCTTTTGATTCATGGAATTCAAATTCAATGCGGGATACATTAAAAGACTAAAGCTTGCGAAAGTTACCTTGAAAAATAAATGGGAAATAATAGTAGAGACATAAAATTCAGGAAAATGCCTTGAATATCAAGTTTAGAAAATGTATATAATTCCAACAGTAATGTGATTCAGTATGAATTTACTACATTTCTCAAAACTAAAGAAGTGTTTCCTAGGATTACTTACTTTGTTTTATTCTTTGAGTTTTACATAGGAGTAGGATGTCACGTGAAACATAAAAACGTTTTATTTTCAATAAATCATGGATTTTATAGTAGAATAAAATATAATCTGGCAGTTTTATAAATATAATCAAATATTTCAGGCAGGTTTTACGATTTCCTCTTATATTTTTTCTTGATTGATATTTCCCCTCTGACAAATATATTGCCTATACATATACATAAATATGTACTTTAAATTATTTGACAATTTATATAGGGAGCACCTAAACAGTGAAATTATTTTTTGAATTTCAGACGAAAACTATTATATGAAGATAAATACATTTTATTGATATATTAAACGTATGATGAGTAAACACGTTTTAATACAATCTTGTTCTGAATTATGACGACCATTTCAACAGTGTGGCCCTTTATTGTAGTCATTATCTTAGAGATAATAAATTAAGCAGAGAGGAACATATATTTAATAGTTTTTACTTCTACATCCATAAAACATACAATATTCATTACAAGCACAGGAACAGACTTTTAAAAAAAAGGGATTTCCCTAGAGGAACTCTATCGGATTGTCGCTTGTCGTTCAGCTGGTTTATGGAAGGTAGTTGTAAGTACGGCTGTTACTTCTGTACATTAAAAAACATTAAACTAATAAATATTGTTCTTATGGGATAATTCATATTTAAATTCAAAATTCAATATCTGGAGCAGTTCAAAACCGTAGTAAATGATTAGTGAACATTATAAAAAAGCTTACGTATAAAGCTTTTAAAAGGGATTTTAAGCAATTAGTATATTTTGCTCAAGGCTCTAGGAAGCCAGTGTAATGGATATCATTTTCATACTGTTTGTTTCATCAAATAATATCATCGAAAAACTTATATGTAATAAAATGGAATTCAAACTGAACACGAAATTAATTATTTTCGATTGATAAAGAAATACGTCTTTTTTCAAAGGTTGCTTTGTTAGATTTATACAACCGTTAGCAATAAAGTTCTGTGAATCGTCTTGTAACATTAGCGTAGATGAAATATTAACGAAAATTACCTTACTGTCCTTCAAAACAGTCACTTCCCATAACTATGCACAATTGAGATCTGCTATACATGTCCTGGAAACTTTGCAAGAAGTCTTTTTTTGCGATGGAGGTTAAACGCCTCCTCACGTTTCATTGGATGACAGAAATATCGTCAAATATCTTTCTTTTCAAAGTGAGTTTGGGAATAGGAAGAAGTCTGGAGGATTGATATCTGGCGAAAATGGTGGATGTTTAGTTTCCGTCATACCCTTTTTCGCCAGGAATTGTTTGATGATATTGGCTGTGTGATGGCAAGCATTATCATGAACAAAAACCATGAATCTTGTTGTGCGTACTGGAGTCGTACCCTATGTAGACATTTCATGAGAAGGGTTACAATTTCAATGTACCTTGCAACATTCATCATCCAGCTATCATGCGCACAGTTAATTGACGATCTTTCGTGATTAATTTACTAACTTTCTCAATGTTTTCGTAACTGACGTAGGTCACCGTTCTTTCGTTCGGGGGTTGTCAGAAACACTTTCCCGGCCTTCTCAAAGGGGCGAATCACTCGTATACGCACTTCATGGACAGTGCTTGATCTTCATAAACACGCATCAGCATCACATAAGTTTCTTTCTGTGTCTTGCCAAGCTTAAAACAGAACTTTAAATTGATCTTTTGTTCATTCATTTTCCTCTTGCCAGTTAAGAACCAACGCACTAAACAAGAACATGGTAAATAAAACAAGTCTTACATGGAACACAAACAACGCTCAACTGAACAACGAGGCGGGCAGATGGTCAACACCTGCCTCTACGCATGTGCTGTGTTTTGTTTTGCCAGTGTTCCCAGAACGATCTATCTGACTTCCTCCACCAAACTTTATTGTCAGAGGTTGCATTATGACTAATTAAAAAAGTCATAATGTTCTTTTTTTTCTTTAAAAAAAAGACTCATTTCTTACCACATATTGATGTATTGAGAAATCACTCCCCGTAAACCAATGAGTAATCTCTACCAAATATATTCGTTCTTAGAAAGAACCAGAAATAGAGAGATCTTAAGCGTTTTGTTTACTTCAAAACTATTTAAAATTCTCAGCTTGACTGGAACAACAAATGTCATTATTTCAGAAAAACAGAACATATACTATAATAATTATAAATAATTAAGATGCAAGTAGCAATTACGACAAATTTTATATAACCTATACATAGATACTATCTGAATCGATTAATAAACTGATAGATATCTCCTACAGGAATATACAACTCAATATTTCTTTCACTTATCCAGCAATCTCTTCTAATTGCTTTTTTTTCTGCTCAGGGAAGACCGAGCTCATTCAATAAGGGATTAGGGCTATGTATACCGATTTCCTGTTCCTATTTGCTTAGCGAGCAAGAGATTATCGAAAAAATAGAAGCAGTTTTTCATTTCAATTCTCTTGTATTTGTATAAGCTTCGAAAAATAAATTAAAGGAAAAGAGATTCGGCAAAAATAATGAAATCATGCAAAATGGCATTTCAAAACAAGAACGAACCTCATAGATATCGTACTGTATATACAGAGTGTCCGGGCATAATGTATACAAAATTTATGGCTTATTATTTTGGAACTACCCATCAGAATCTAATAAACTGTTGATCTGGGGATTGAGAACCCCTCCAATAGTTTTTGGCCTAGTCGTTTCGGCCGCACGTGCGTGCATTATTCAGCAATCGCAGACGATAAACTTGTTACACTGACTTTATTAGTAAAGCAAAAGGTGCAGTGCGTACTTTGGCTAATAGAATGTAAATCAGTCACGAGGGTACAGCGAGGTGTTGAAACAGAATGGAATGTCGATCCTCCGACATCAAAATCAATCCATCAATGGGAAAGAACTTTAAAGGAGACTGGAACTTTGGTATCTCAAACTGACAAGTATCCTTAAGTTTTCTTGATAGAAGACACTGTTGATCGTGAGTGGGATTCGTTTTGTAGGAGTCCTGATGAGTCTATTAGGCAAGCCAGTAAAGACATTCCATTCTATTCGAACACGTCGCTGTACACGCGTGACTGATTTCAATTCCGTTAACCAAAGTACGCTCTGTGCATCTTTAGCTATGGCGTCTGAATCTTTACTAATGAAGTCAGTGTAATAATTTATCGTCTGCGATTGCCGAATACTGCGCGCACGGGCGACCGATCAACCAAAAATCTCCTCGGGTTTCCAATCCTCGGATGAACTGTTTATTACATTCTGATGGGTAGTTCCTTAATAATAAGCCATAAGTTTTCAATAGCTTAAGCTCGGACAACCCTGTATTACAGATATTCTCTTACAAAACTTTACACAGTCGATTTAAACTTGAGAAAGTCTACAAGAAAGCATTGTTATGGAATACTTAAGAATCAAACGAGTTTGTGCTTGTCAGTTTAAAAGATACAAATGTTACATGTCATAATTTTGAGGAATAAATTTACAACTATGTTCACGCAAAGAATCAATAGTCGTTCATTTTGATTAATTTTTCATTTTATGGTGGAAAATGATATGTTTATAAAACATATTTCTGAAGACTTGAAACAATTAATCAGTCTTTCTTGGAATGATTTACTGTTCATTAGCAAAACAACTAACATATAAGTGAAACTTTTCGTAATTTTGAACTACGACCAAGTTTCAATCACATCACTGTCAATTTCTCTTGGAAAGGGATTAGAAAATAATTATTTTTCTTTACTTCTTCCTAATAAACCCCTTATTAAATAATATAGAGCATTACGAATTTTAAAAAATATTAAATGTTCTGAAAGAAAAATCCTTATATACAAAATAATTTTCCAACAGAAAAAATGTCTTATAGAATTTTAACATATATTGTTAGAGAAACATTGTTAGAGAAATTTAAACACCAATAATTAAAAATAGCTGTAAAATATGGAAACTCATGACAAAAATACGATTTAAATATGTGTTTCTCATTTAATTATTTAAAATAGTGTTACGTTTTTTGTGATATAGTAAATGCTTTGTGAAAATTTCTTGATTTATATTTACACTGTGAAGCAAAGAATACCGAATTATCAATATTCGAAAATCCTTTAATTTGAGAATATAGATTTGAAGGTAAAATAAATTCAAAGCTCGGATGAATACAATTTAATAAACATGAACAATCTAATTTAGTAGTTAAAAGAGATATTTGCATAAAACAGCTATCCACGCTGTTCTGCGAAAAAGTTTTGCTCCCAACTAAAAACCTCAGGTGAAAAAATTTAATAATAATTACATTGGTCCTTTCTGAATATCAAGAATTTGAACATTTGAAGGAATTTTATTTAAATGCGATGAGACAAATCAAGTATAATGCAGAAGAATAATCGTTTATACTCTTCGTTCCAAAATTTTGTACATAAATTTTGGAACGAATAACGATCATTCAAAACAAAGAAATGGGATATTAAAATATATTTAAAATTATTTAACACGTGCTGCCACCTTGTGAGTGTATGCAGTTAAAAAATTAAAAACATTAAAGCTGAAAGAAAACATACAAACAAGAATAAAACCACAATTAAAAATAAGAAAATTAAAAAATAAATAAAAAATTGGAAATGATAAACTTTTTTTTTTAATTTTGTCATAAAATTTAGCTCATTAGAAATGTAATTATAAAGAAAATTGATAGGATAGTAATATTCTATACAATATTTAATATACCCTGCTGTACAAAATTTAATATCACATTTTATTTATCACTAACCAACGTATTACTACAAGATTTCTGTAGTTAATAATAATATTTCTATAAATAGAAAATTTGAATTTCGAAAATCTTTCATTGTATATATATTCAAGAGTTAAATATTCATGCTTACTCGAATCCTTTTATGAAAATTAATACAATTCAGCATATACCCTTCTATACAAGATTTAATATCACATTTTTTATTTATCATTAACCAATGTATTGTTACAAGATTTCTGTAGTGAATAATAATATTTTAATAAATAGAACATTTGAATTCCGAAACTCTTGCATTATAGATATAGTCAAGGGTTAAATATTTATGCTTACTCGAATCCTTTTATGAAAATTAATACACATCAGTATACTTCTTTATATATAATCAAACCATTTATTTATTTTTGGTAATTTGAAGGAAAAAGCAAGTATTACTGTGCACTTAAGGGAAAACTCTTTTTCCTTCTGAAAATGAGTCGCTAATACTTAAAAAAATAAACATAAATATCTTCTTAAATGAACATGTCAGTTAAGAGAAGCTCATCAATTTCCTCTATTTAATTTAAAGTTGATAAGAAATCTCCATCTCCATACTTTTTAACAAAGCTGGATAATTTATAAAAATAAATGTATCTATATTCACACACACATTTTTATCACTTTAGCAATTCAATGGACTCTTTACAATCAAATTCACTGCACCCCCATGGGATTAATGGAATCCCCTTTTCTTATTAAATGCCATTTAACGTAAGTTCTGACTTCTAATACGATTAAAGCCTTTTTTCACACTTCATTTTAACTACCGCACTATTCTCTCAGCTTAAACCCATTTTCAATTCGTTAAAATGTGCGGAAACGCATAAACAATCATGTTTTCCCATTATTTTTCATTAAAACTCTTATTCAAATCGACAGAAAGACAAAGGGGAACGAAGATATGTACATGACATTTTTCGAGATCCAATAAATATACCAAAGCATTGAATTATCCAACATTAAATAATCAGCTTATAGATGATGATTGCAAGAATTGCATGCTAGGATTACTCGTTGGAATTAAAGTCATTTAAGGTAATGGAAGTTGAAGACAAAAACAGGAAAAGGATAGATGGGTAAAATTCCTCCGATTAATAAATTTTTAAGTTTTATTGTCGCGAGAATGTACCCTTAATGTAATCCGCTCTCTACTTTTGTTTGCTTTTTAATTTTTTTCCAGTACTGTCATTCTAATTACCTGAAAAATGCTTTTAACATGTACGCGTTTGTGTCTGCAAAATGCTTTTTCCTTAAGGGAGTAAATTTCAAAATTTTTAAATTTAAAATAATTTGTATTGCTTATGACATTACACTTATTTAGAATCCTCTAGATAATTCATTTGCCATCAACTTAGCTGTATCACTCTGAATTCATATGATTTAAATAATTGACGTCGACAGAGAGAAAATTTAGATTGAGAGTTGAATTAATTTAAGAGATTATGAATTGTAATCTTTATTTTATCTTTCATATTTGTCTGTTCTATAAGTACATTGATGATAAGAAAAAAAATTTTTAATAGTTAAATATTTAACTTTAACTTTCAAATGTACTAGTAAACTAAGAGTGATATACTTTTCTTTAAATTACATTATAAATTTATGATTTCCAATTTTTTTTATTATTTAATAAGATTTGTTAATTTGTTGGAATAGATTAACCAACACAATGAATTATAAGGAAGAGCAAATGTAACGAAAACATGTTATAATAAAAATATGTGTCTATAATTGCTCTTAAACACAAAAACCGTCATAATTTAATGTAAGCAAATTACAAACGAAAAGTTTTGTATGCAATACAATTGCAGTTTTAAAATTCTCAACTCTTTTAACAACTTACAAATTTAAAAATTTCGACGAAAATTCTTTTGCTTTACTTCTAAGTTTTCTTCCTCATATACGTAGAAGAATGTTAATAATAATGGATTTCAAGTTGAATGCTGTTCATGCCCCATGTTTGAGTTCTCATTCCATTGAAGATCCGTCAGGCTAAATATACTAAGAAGGCACACTAAATGAAGCCGACTTTCAAAACCATGAGGTGTTTTGACTGAATTTTTGATTACTCTAACGTCGTACTTTGAAGAAACATGGGGACTATTGGTGACGGACCTTTTAATTCATAGTGTAGAAAATATTGTAACGTTTCCCACCACACAGCTGTGAATCGGCTTCTTTTGTGGATATGATCAGCGCATGTGCAATGACATCTTCACCCTTAAAATATTGCGCGGTCTTGTCTTGAACATCTTTCTGACAACCTTTGACCCCACGAGGAACTCTCTTACACCACCCACAAAACGAATGTAACTCGAGGCTAAAGACTTCACTGAGAACGGATGAAAACTCCTCCCTCACAAACCACATCATTTGGACTCTAATAATCTCATTAATAAGTTTAATATCATCAATGTACATTTGTAAATAATAGCTGTGACGTAAATAAACTAAATATTTAAATTAATCAGTGTCACTCTACCCTTATTTATCTCAAATGTCACAGTATTATCTTATGTTTCATCCTGGACCAGGATCATTTTAATGCATAGACCAACTGGGATCGGGACCAGGGTCTCGTCTTGTTTTCTACAAGATCCTATTCCCAATAATTTTAATCGCCAAATGTTATTCTCAGAGATATTATCCAGAAAATTGGAAATTGCAAACAATTTGCCAACTTATTTTTGATTTATTTCTAATGATAGATTATGAACAGTTAATAACAGAGTTCATCGAAAGCAGGTATCTCTTTTTAGCGAGGCGCCATATAGGCGGATACCAATGGCCGCAGGTAATTTTGATAACCAGTTTCCTACCTAGAGGGAGGCACCTGAGTTCTGACGATGCAAACATGTTTAATTTAAATTTTGCCTAACACTAGGGTTTTTTTACATCCTATATACGAGGTCGCTGTCGTTTTTCTGCATCAAGAAAATCCATCGACTGAGCATGGGGTAACCCAAACCTTGGGTCAGAACAGCGACAAACCACCACGCCACTACCAACTTATAATTGTGGCAAGATTTTACAATTTGAATTTATTAACTCTCATATTCAATAAGTTTACTGCCATACACCCATTTAGTCAGGGCAACAGTCGGTTATACTTTGGTTCATGAGATAGTCACCAACATGTGTTGGTAAACAAGTTGTAAAGTATTTGAAAATGCGCTAATCAAAAAATCATTAGTATGGTACTTTTCTGAAACGACGACGAAGACTACTGTCCTTTTGCATTTGATTTTAATTTTAAATCATATTACTTTTCTAAAATATGCATTGCAATATCCCTTCCAATGTAATGTTCATTTAAATTTTGTTTTGCCTATATTTCGAAAGAATAAAATTTACGAGGGATGATCAGAAAAAAAAGTTACAAGCCTAAGCATTTGAAAACAACATATTGTGGAGAAATTTTGTTTTCCCAGAGTGGAGACAAATGGTGTTACTTGTTATACAGCTGGTGCGGATAGGTGTTAAAATTTCCCGATGGTTCGGACCATTGGTTTAGAACTCTTAGGGAAAAGGTCTCGTTTGGAATCGAGCCATGGTTCAATATTTATGGGCAAGAATGTTCCCCCTCTGCAATGAGCAGACAACACGAAATGGTACTCTTTTCAATTAGGCAGACAAATGTCGAAAGCCGCAATAAGTCAAGGAGTGGCCAACCAAGTTCTTCAACTTCAAGAATCACCACAACATGAATTGGAGAAATGATTCAAAATGATCGACGGGTAACTCTGCGTGAAATCTCACCAGTTCTGTAACTGAGCTATGATAGCGTGCAGAATATCGTTTCTGATATGCTGTGATATTCTAAGACAGTGTTGTGAAATCATCCGCCGAGACTTGGCTCAATGAACAGGGACCTGATTTCTACCAAGACGGGTTAAGCAAGTAGGGTTTGAGTTCTGATAAATGCATAAATAGACTTAGAGATTATGTCGAAATGTGATAGGCACGTATGCCTCTTTCCTTTTTGTATTTTCTGTCTGTTAATAAATAATTCTTTATTCGACTTGTAACCTTTCTTTCTGATCAACCCTCGTAGCTATACGTCGTATTAAATATATCTAAAATTTATTTTTATTTTGAACAGCTGAAAACGACTCCCTGATATAATCCTTTTATGCTAAACATTGAATTAGTAACAGGATTTCTCGAATTTAGAAATTTAGACTCTATCGAAAAGGAATGAAGAACGGAATAAATTTGTTCACTTATTTTAACTTTGTATTTTTCTCTTCTAATTCGATACATTTTTATTGCTGTGTTGCTGTAAATCTAAAATTGTATTACTTTGAATTCTTTCAACTGGAAATCCAAAAACTCCATTCCAAGTTCAATCGGATATCTCTTTCTTAAAAGCGAACAATTTAAACGCCTCTCGTCAAATTTTAAAGATTTTTCTTTTTTTTTATTCTTTTTCTGATATTCTACATATAAGATTTCAGTTTTCTTTATTTCCTTTAAAATACTTATTTTTAAGGAATTTTTTTTCCTGTTTCCTTATAAGTATGACAGAGCAAGAAAACTGATGCGTAAACCACCGCAAAGAAAAGGAACTCGCGAGGCACTATAAAATGCAGTAATAAAATAAAAATGAAAAATAAAATATTTTTGAACTTTTCTTTTGAAGTTTCAACGACTAAAGAGTTTTCATTTCAGTGAGTTTCAATGAAAAGCAAATCTTTCGTCCTCTTACAGATTTGTTCATGTAAATCTTTAAATAATCCTTAAGAAGGATGTTTCAACGATTATTGTTTACTTCATGGAGAAAAAAACACCCGTATTCGTATTTGAAGTTTGAAAAGCAGAAAAGGGTTTTTGAGTGAAAAAGAATGTTTTTTGATTACAATAATCCCTGGGGAATACAATTTTCGTCAGATGTATTCGCCCAATTTTCGTTATTTTTATAAAAAATGTATGTGTGTGTGTGTAAAACCGTTCTTTTTTTGCCAGTTACAAGGAAATTAGATTTAAGAAAATTCAGTTCGATATATGCCGATTGTGAAGTTTCAATGTGATTATTCAATATTTCTCACAACCTTTTCCTAAAGAATAACAAAACAAAACAAAAGATTTAGAGATTTCTTTATCTGAAAACGTATCATGACTAAATTATTAGTTTTTTAAAAAGTCATATTACACATTTCAATCAAAATAAATAAGAGCTAATGCAAAGAAATATAACCGTAATATAAAATTATGTTTCTATTTCATTTTGTTGTATTTAAGGATGTCTTTTCGGTAAAGTACGAGAACATGAACTAAACGCGAAGCTCATTTTCAGACAGAAAAATGCCTCAATTACCATCTAAATTTGTAGTGTTATAACTAATGCCTCTGTTAACAATATAGTGTTTTTAAAAATTTCAAATTATTCCATGAGAATATTTTTCGTTTTAATACGTGAAGGCATATCCCATTTAACATTACGGTATAGGAGAAAAAACGCGAAACACATTTCATACCAGAAAAGATGGATCTCAGTTAAAAATGAGATGTATGATAAAAAATGTTACTCTATAAAGGATACTGAAGCCAGAATATCATATTTAATTTTCATTTCTTTTATATTTGAAAAAATGTTCCAAATGCGGGTCTATTCTTTAACATTGACCGAAAACAGTCTTAATGCAATTCAAGTAACACATCAAAAATGTATTTGATTCATTTAAACTATAAATTTAATAAATTGTTCAAACTATCTCTAAAAATAAGATAATTATTCAATCCTTAAATTTATTTAAGTGGTAAGATCTCTAAATATTTAATTGAAAGTTAATTTTAAAAATTCTGCCAGTACTCTTGGCAGCTTATCGAGGAACAACACTTGCAAAATTCAAAATTCTAACTCAATGAATATGCAATAAAGAAGGAAGATAATAAAACGAAATAAACGAAATGCATTAACACGAATGAGTGAACGAAACAACACAATGTGATAAGGAATATATATATATAATATAAAACAAAATTCAACAATATTAAAAATTCTTCTATTACTGTTTGGATCATTATATCATAAACTTCCTAAGAACATGTATACATCATAAATAAATTACAACCTCTCATTTTTTATTCCAAAATCATCACTTAACACAGGATCACAAAGTCAGCATTTTAGTCTTCTGCTGTGAAGATTTCAAACACTTTTCTCACATTTTACACTTTTCATAAATTTTTATACATATACTTTCACAAATTTCTACATTTGGACAAACAACCAATTTATTATAACCTACCAAATTTCATTAGCTTGCATCTCTTTTGTCATACTAGTATAAAAGCCCATACTATCATTTCAATATTCTTCATTTCTTTAGAAAATTCTGTGAGTACAACTTTTAAAATTCTTTAAGATTGTGTGCTATACTGCAGAATTTGTTGTTTGTGACTAATGCCACCTGCCTGACTAAGTCAGATCAAGGCCCGTAAATTCATCGTGGCTAAGGGCTAGCTTTTTACGCCTGTCATTAGCCTTAGCTAAAATTAGTCGTTAGCCTTAGCAGAATTCAAATTCTCATTCATTTTTTAGGAGTTTTTATGCAAGGAACTCTTCTTCATTTGGATTTATTGACGATAGTATGGTTGGATTTTTTGACCTACCGACTCGCAAATGGGAAAGGTTAGCACAATCAAACTAGTTTAACCTTACTCATTCAGTCATAAGTCCGAAAATGCTTTTTAACTCGCTGGGCTCCTTTTTCAAATTTTGTTTAATTATATCACTTTTCTTCCTTTTTAAATGTTTTGTATGTTGTTTGATGTATTCATTTCTTTGCTCAACGCATTTAAATGTCCAAAGATCAGCTAATTATTTAAAAGTAACACCTATACATTTACCAAATTAATCGTTGATCCATTTCCTTTAACATTTCATTTGAAAATATAATATAAATATGTGTTTAATTATTAAACCCACTCTCATAAAATGTAGAAATGCCTAACTTTGAGAATCTTAGCATAGACTTACATAACGACAAATATCTTTGTTAATTTTAAATGACTCCTCAAACATTGCATATCAGTAGACACAACGACTCCTTCAAATCACATTACCAACCAACCGTTACAGAAAACGAAAGTTTATTCGTAACATCTCTCCACTCAACTCCACTCTACAAATCTTGAGCGTTCGATAGAATGGGCAGAACAACGTTAAAAAAAACACACACCCATGAAAATAAAAAAAGAACACAGAGAAAATCGCGATATTTTAAGAGGCATTTAAGAACATCTGCCTAAGGTGTTTTGTGGCTGACAAAAGCCGAGGACCCAGTCCTTTCCTTAAGCTGCAGCCTAATAACAAATGGCACTGTCGATAGTTCCCCTGCCTTAAGAATAAGCAGCATGTCAACCTCCGTTGTATTTGGGTTCCATCGCTCTGTGCCCGGGAAATATTTCTTTTCTCTTCCCGATGATGGCCATTTCGATTTTATTTCTAGCAGATAGACTGGGATGAAGTTAGGGATGAGAGCCATTTTGGGTGCCTTCCCCCATCAAGCGATTTCTGACGCCCGCGGGCTTCTAAAGTGGCGTTTGGATTTATTCATGCACAATGGGCGTTACAAACCGATATCGAATTTAAGTTTAGCAGAAGGATGTATTGCCGTTATGAATTCTACTTTCATGCTGTTGGACATCAGGCGAGAAGATTATCACTATAATGTTGCACAGCGTTCTGTGTCGTATGAGAGTTCCGTGTCTTTGTTTTCTAATTTTTTGTCCCCTCAGGGGTTGTAAACTTCGCAAGTGTGATTTTCGAATATTCGTTCTTTGTGTTGAAGTCATTGTTTTTTTGAAAAAAGAGGGTAATCCGCTTATAAAAGTACAAATGCAAAGGAATTGATTTTAACTTATGATACTGGTAAGGATTGGAAAAAAAATTCAATGCTCGAGCATCTTACCTTTTCATAGAAATAAAATTCCACTTCAAAAGTGGTTTTATTTTTTAATATGAAAGGATAAGTATTTTTTGTAGCAGAAATAAAAAGTATATTGTGTTAAAAATATATAACTTTAACTGCAGACATAAATTTTGAGAGGATATTATTCAAAAATTTAATTTTAGAATAAAAGAAAAAGCTGATCGTATATTTTAAATTTCATTTTTTTATGAATTATTATTTGAACTGAAAATTAAATTCAAGAGCTGTTCGAAAACAAACATATATTGCATAGTACTTTTCTCCAAATATGTTGAAGTTAATGTTCGTGAAATCTCAGTTTCAATTTTGACTCAAATTTTCAATTCAGTTGAAAATGGTACCCACGTGTTGCTCTAGAACAAATTCAGACATATTAATATTTTTATTTTATAAAAATATTTGGTAAAATTAAAAATATATATATTTTATCCTTTCATTATAATAAAAGAAATCAAAAATCATTTAATATGTTATTATGATGTGTTCGTATTTTATTCATAAAAGTAAAATCACTTATTCTATGGTTTAACCTGATTGGCAATAAGAATTATATATTCATGTCTCTCTCATTAATAATTTTTTTTTCCATTTGAGTCAAATTTGTAAACTAAAATGTGTTGCTTCTATAAATCTCTTAAACCATTGGTATTCAAAACTTTTGGCATCAGGACATTTCACAATTTAAAGTTCAATCAATATTTTTCTCAGAAAATATTTCCAATATTCGATTCGTATTCAAATGAATTTATTTATACTCTCCCACACACACACCTTTAACTCACAGATAGAATATTACTTTCCAAACAATACTCAATTTTTATTCTAAGTAATTATTCATCCTATTTTTATATCTAAATAAAAAGTTTCATAAACAAATATTCGAATAAATCTTTTTATATTTAATTAATGTACTAATTTGCTCGGATTTTTAACTAATTATAACTAGAATTCATTCAATTATTCTTTATTTTTTAAGTAATATAAATATAATTAATTACTTTAAATTTTACATTAAATGCTTACATTTAACTTAAAATGTTGTTTTGATAAATCTGTCATTATTATTTTTTTGAAATAAAGAAACTTCTACCCTTAAAATCGATAACAATGAGACAAGCTTTATTTATTTTACTTATGTTGGGACTTAAATGCATCCTCCAACCAAACAGCCCTTATTCAACAATTCTGCTTTTATTCAGACTAAAATAACTTATTTTTATTCAAGTGTAAAGAAAATACTTCGAGATTTATTAGCAATATATGCGAAATAAAATACCCATAGGTATCGAGAATTTGTTATGTATGATAAATATTTACTTAGAGAAGTTTTAGAAATAAATAAAACTTGTGTTTAGAATGGTTTCCATTCCATTAAGTTTTATATTGAATTCATTATTGTTTATGTTTGAATATTATGCAGATATTTGTTTTTACGTAGAATTTAAAAGAAAAACAATTTGATCTGGTAAATATTCAGACTACATAAACTTCAGATTGAAAATTTACGTACCAATTAAAAACATTTTGTGCTGTAAATTAACTAAAAATATCATCTTAGATTATTAATAAAAATTATACGAGGAATTTCCGCAAACTATCATTTTCAAAAACTCATATAACAAATCTTTTTTCAAAGAAAATTTATTTTTACACGAAAGTGCATATTAGAAACTATTTTTCTGCATAGTTACCACCATTGCTCAGACATTTTTCATATCGGGAAACCAACTTGTCTATAGCCTCTTAAAGAAGAGATGCCGTCAGTGTGAACAATTTTTGAAGTTTGTAGAAACTCTTTCAAAACAATGTTATTGTGAACCGTCTGTTTCTACGAATTTTCTCATTTACTCATTACATCATTAACAACAGAAGGGTGCCCAATCCGAACTTTGTCGTGAGCATCGGTGCTCTTATTATTGAGTTGTTGAACCCACTTTCTCACCATTTCATTACATTTTCACCATAAATCTTTACAGTTATTGATTAACTTCAACTGGCTTAATATTCTTTGAGTTAAAAAAAAACGGATTGCAGAACGCTCTTCACAATTGGAGGGATCGGCATTCGTCTAAAACATTATGAACGCTCACTAACATGTTTAAAAACAACACAATCTGGCTGTGTGTAATAGTGTCACTGAACTAACAACCAACAAGAGACGTGTGTACAGGTGCTGAACTGTAAAGCTACCACTACAGTTACGGTAGAACAAAACGATTCTTAGTTTCCGGAGGTGCCTCGTAAAAAAAATTGGACAAAAAAAAAACTTCTTCTTTGGAGACTTTTGTTTATATCTGTATATCAATGTATATCAATAACATGCAAGCTATTGCCCTAAAAAAAATCTTCGCAATGGTCGTCTCGTGGCATCCATTAGTGAGGGAGAGTCGGAAGGAAGATTCGCCATATTCAAAACCCCTTCTATTTCTTTACTATTATGATCAACAACACAAATTCTATTAACCAAGTTAAGATATGCGCCAGCTACTGCATATAGAAAGCAATAGCGAGATAGACAAGATAAGAGAAGTCTCAATTAACCGGATCACTTACGTCCAAGCAATACGCCTTCTGATTCCAAGCAACCTAATCCAATTTAATCTATAGGTGACCAAATCGTCAACTTTAATATTACACAAATCAGCTACGGAGTATTGACACCTCCCTTCACGTTTTATCAATCACTGCTATTCGTTTGCAGTCTAACCTCTCTTTCTTCCTAACTTGAAAGTTTAATCTTTACATACAAGTCTTAATTTACATACTTGCATCTTCTTCGGGAGAAGATTTTTAAGAAAATAATTTCAAAGACCTAAAATTCACCAAGAGACTTATTAGTTGAAGGAACGCGGATAGACCCGTCACATCTTTAAATAGCATTTTTCCCCCTAATTTTCTCTAATTTTCTTTACACTTCAGAAAAAAAAGCAGGTTTTAATCAATAATAATACATTTTCCTTGATATTTTTCCGGAATCTGTCAATCCATTACATTTTGCACAGACTAAAGAAATAACAAATGTTTGCCACAAGCAATCAGACTATTGGTACCTACTTTATTTTGTTACTACCCGGTACCAATGCATTACTTGCAATCAGTAATGTTCCCCATGATCAATTTTTATTTTCATTCCTAATATCGAGTAAAACAACCGAATAATGATTCCTTCTTTCAGACATATGTAGGGACCTTCTGGGAGTTTCAGGTCACGACCGCATAAAGTAGAATGAGTGTTAATATTAAAGAACCTTTCTAAACATGATTGATTGTTTTATTGATTGTTTATTAACGTCACTCTATGAAGCAATACGAAAGCTTTTGTCCACGGACCTCGTAATGTTTTTAAACACATACACATGAAAAATTCACTGGAGTTAAAATAAGTCTTATTCGAACAGTTGATTAATTATGCTGAAAAAATTAAAAAGATCACTTAATGTGCTACTATAAATTTAGGTATATTATTAAGAAATGCAAAAAAATTTTTTTTTTTTTTTTTTTAAAAGTCCCGGGACAGTAAGCAGAATACCGTTTATATTTTAATATTGTTTTCAGTGACTTTCTAATTATAATAAATCGCGTTTTTTTTTTTTTGTCATTGATCTTCTGTGCTTTGGAATAAATATTGTGCTGCCTTCTTTTCCCTTTAAAATTGTGCATAAATACATTCTAAAAAAGGAACGTGTTTTCCTTCACATACAGAAATGTGTTTTAAGGAAAATATATGAACTAATATTGCCATTTAACGATCTATCCACTTTCCTTAAATTAAGAATTTTCTCTCTTTTTTTTAAAAAATAAAATGTTTTATTAAGGTTTAATAGTCTTAAAAACAATTTCACGCCCTTTATTTAAAATATCATTAACTAAGTTCTACGTATTAATAAATATAAATTTCGACAGCTTTCTTCCCCAAATCACATGATATTTCATTTTTTTTTTTCAAGAATTTTTTTTTTTTAAAACCTCTACTATAATTTCCTTCCCCTTATATATATATATATATATATATATATATATATATATATATATATATATTATTTATAATCTTGATCAAATTTTCAATCATTCATAAAATACATTCTATTCATCCATTTAAGTTCAAATACATTTTCTTAAACTTGTAGTGGGGGACCTTGTTTTTTGATGTTAATACGTTCTTTTTCAAAATAATTATTAAAAATTAAAAAAAATGTATAAATAGTAACAAATAAAAATAATAGCTCAACAGCATATGTAAAAAGGAAAACTGTTCGTTGTGTCCCTGTGGCGCAATAAATAGCGCGTTGGACTTCTAATTCAAATGTCGTTGGTTCGAATCCCCCAGGAATGGCCTAATTTCTGAGAATGGGATTTTTTCTACTATACTACTTTATTAGAATAATTAAATTTTTTATGAATAAACAGTAGCAAAAAAATATCCAACACCATATAAAAAAAAGGAAAATGGAAAAATGCAAGGAAAAAATAGTTTTTCTATTCTTCCAAATATTGGTATTCTATCAAATGAAAAAAATATTTATATTAATTGTAATTTTTAAAATAAAAAAAAACAAATAAAAATTTTCTTGGTCTCGGTACCCAAACCCGTTAGATTTTTTGACAGAATAACATATTTAAACATTATAAATGCTTTTTAGGAACCAATAGCAATAAATAATAATATTAAACCAACAATATTTTAAATAAATTGCCTACATTTCACAAAAATCACTGTTATAAGTGAATTGTTAGCAATATTTTTGTAAAACTTCAAAGCAATTGCGGAAAAAAGTAATAAACTTAAATTAGTAAAAGTATCATCCAAACAAATTAGATGCATTTATCTAGAAAATGTACTAAAATGTCAATGTTTTATTAAAATTTTAAAATTTTAGAGCTGATTGAGTAAGCATTATAAGAAAATTTACATTCTCTATGAGACCATTATTTAAATAACAAGTCCTAACTCAGAAAGTATTAATACAATAAGAAACATTTTAGTACATTCTCTAGAAAATAACATGAATATCAGGTTCAAAAAGTTTTATAGAAATACATTTTTGTAATATTTTGAGTTATCAGACTCGCCATAATAGATTTTGAACAATTTAAATGCCCACTTTTGTAGATCAAAGACCCCCTTTCCCGGTTTTTTTAATTAAAAAAATTGATTGTAGCTTGGCCCCTGGGGCGTGAGAGACAAACCAAATTTTGTTTTTTAAAAAAAAAGTTCTATTAAAAAAAAAAATATATATTTTTCTTTGAATTTGGTCATTTTCAACGTGCGGGTTTAAGGTATCCGACTTTGCGGAACCTGATTTTTTGGGGTCAAATGGATAAATTTTAAAATTTTTAAAACCTTTGATTAGAAATGATATAAAAAGTTTGAAAATATATTTAAAAAAATTTAAAAAATATTTTGACAAAAATGAAGGAAAATGAATTTCAAAAATTTTTTTTGTTAAAATAAAACATTTTAACAAATTTTTTTGTATATTTGGGAAAGTTAAGGGGCTCAAGTAAATTTTTTTAAAATATATAACTAGAATGGGATCCCTGTTTTGACAACAGAGAAATTTTAAGCAAAAAAAAGCCGATAATTATTTCAATTGTTTGTAACTCTAAAAATGGATTTTTTGAAAAAGTTTTTAAACCCTTTAAAAAGGTCCGAGCTATATAAAACAAAATATTATTATTAGAACTTTTTCAAAAGGGGGAAATTTTTAAAAAAAAGGGTTATTAAAAATTCATTTTTGTCAGTATTTAAAAATAAATTTTTTTTCAAATGGACAAAGTTTTATTTTTTAATCTGGACACTAAAAAAACAAAAATTTTCCATTTATCCTTTTTAAAATCGGGCCCGATTAGTCTCCTTAAAGTGAAATTAACATTTTTTTTTACATTCTTGTTTTTAATCTACCTGGCTAAAAAATAATTACGGGGGAAAAACCGGCATAACGCGCATCTGTACTTCGAAAAAGAATTTTATTTTAGGGATATTTTACCCCAAAACCCCCCCACTTTTTTACGAAGAAACCTGAAATGTAATTCCATTGCTCTTTCTTTTTATTTTTTTGAGATATTATTTCAAACTTTTAGCAAAAAAAAATAATTCTATTACAACCCCTTTGTTTAAAGAATGTATTTTTTAAATAAACAGTATTTCGATATATGTAAAGTCAATTTTTCAGTTAAACTTTTTTTTTTTTTTTTTTTTCATTTTTAAAACTCTATTTTTTGGGGTTTATTATCTCTCCTGTAAATTTCGTCCCAATTTTTTGGTTTGTGCGTTATCCCGGATTTTTTTTTTTATATTTAAAAAAAATTTAATTTTTTCTTGGTTTATTTTTTTCCCTTTGATTGACAGAAAAACCCCATCCTGAACCCCTGCTTGTTAAACAATAAGGGGGTGTAGTTTTTAAATTTGATTTTTTTTTTACTTTTGGAAATTTTTTATTTGAGGGAAAAAAAATGCCCGGGAAATTTTTATTATTTAAAAAGTTGCATCTTTTTTCATTCATTTCTGAATAAACACCAATTATAGAAGTATTGTTTATGTATAGTATAGGACAGAGATGGCGAACCTTTTTGGATCCACGTGCCATTTTTTCTGTTAGAAATATTTGCACAGGTATAGACGTGTCGTCAAATAATTTTGACTTGTGATTATTGGGAAAATAATAAAACTAAATACTAACGACTCAGAACTGTTTAATTACAACGAAAAAATACATTTTGCTCAGTATAGTAGTAAATTTTTTCGTTATACGAGTATTTCTAATTAAAGAGCAACATTAGTAAGAATTCTGTTGTGGTAGATTAGATGACAAATAACTTGTATTAGGATTGTAAGATGTTACTTTTACCTCACAGAATGAAGCTGAATTGGAGTCATCATCCAAACGGCTTCTAAGTGTGTCTTTAATGTTATTCATCTCTGAAAATAATGACTCGCAGGCATAGGTAGATGAAAATATGGTTAAAATAGCATGAGCCAGTTTTTTCAAACAGCTAAATGTATCTGGAATCGAATTCCCTGCTTTCAAAACTTCCTTACTAGCATTTTTACTTTTATTGCTTGTTAATATTTTTGTCTTAATCAATCCCAACTTTCTCCTTTTTTCAACAAATTTTTCAATCCATGTTAAACTAGAATAGAAATCAATCAGTTGTACTTCAAATTTTTCAATTTACAACCAATAGAGTTGGGACAAATTCAGGCTATTAAATGAAGTCACTTCAAGGTACATAAAAAAACTAGAGCGTTTCCGATAATTCTTCGAACTGAGAAAATCTCGATGAAAAAGCGACCAATCACTCTCATTTCTCTTAATACTTCATACTGAACTGTGTTATTTTGGAATAAAATGCAGACTATTTTGATCGGTGGCGTGCCCAAAATATTGCGTCACGTGCCATCAATGGCACGCGTGCCACTGGTTCGCAATATCTGGTATAAGATCAACATCGTGCTTTATACCTAGGATTGTTAAGTCTCTATCTTCCTCCTGTAAGGAAAAGAGATACTATAATCTTGATCAAATTCTCCTTAAAAACTTTCCTTGCCTTAATGAAAGTATTTCATTTCATTTTTAAGGAGATGTCACCTGTGTGAGTCTTAGAAATTCATCTTAATTTTAGAATAACTTATACCATATCAAGGCAATTAATTAGTCATATCATGGCTCTAAATTGTTCATCATCAAGCAACCAACGAATATAAATACGAAAGAATAAAAATTGTAACAATATTTGCGTACTGTAACATGGTGTGAGTAGTGGTAGAAAGAAGATTATTTTATCATGGTTATAAAGCAGTATTAAACCAAAATTGGTTTATTAATTTCTCACACACATTAATCACAGAACAGAACGACACATACATTTACAAACACTAAAAAAAACATTTAAATTTTTAAAGCTATATATTCCGAAGTTTCATTTCACACATCAAACTCAACATCTGACTTTTTTTTTCCTTCCTTTCTTCTCAATGTAGCCATTCGGTACTAACTAAATTCAGTGTTTCTGTTGCACCTTCTCACCAAAAGGTGCTAGTCCTTCAGTTCCTTAGTGGGCTAATCCTTCAGTCCTTTAGTGGGCTAGTCCTTCAGTCCTTTAGTGGGCTAGTCCTTCAGTCCTTTACAAAACAAAAGTAATAAAGGAAGTAAAATTATTTTTACTAAAGTTTGTAATCTTTTGTCGAAAATTATAAAATCTACTAGTGCTGACTCAATTTAAAGGTTTTATATATAAGTAGAAGCTATTTTTTATAAACAATACCATAGCAAAAACAGTAATAATAGAACGTTTGCAAGTTATACCAGTGCACCAAATTTAAAGTCTTATTCTGAAAGCGAACCAATATCATTGTATGAAATTTACATTTATTTATCTATTACAGTATAACCTTAAATAAATTTTCTCACAATTCATTAAAGTTTTCCTTTTATATAAATATATATACCATATATGTCTGTATAGAGAGATATATATATAAATATAAATATCATAAATACACTAAACTTTTACTACAATTTTAAAGAGTGTTTATAAATGAGCCATATATAGAGAGAGAGGGGTTCAAATAATCAATTTTGTTTACTAAAGTACTTGATCTTCTTTTTGCTGCATTGACTCTTAATTTAACCTTTTAAAACTCATATACCTAACACTCCATTTACATTCGTGTGTCTAGCCATATCTCTAGAAATATAGGATCAACCTCTTCTTCTTTCAAACCATCCGGTCGGATTACTGTGTTCTTCAACCCCCGGCACGTCTACGCTCAAACGAATACCTTAAGAAGGAAAAAGCAGAATGGCTGAGAGTGCAGTGACTAAGAAAATGTAGGAGAAATGTGCTGGGAAAAAGCGTGCTAAGAATCACTTAGAGAACAGAGGAGATGGACGTTATCTGACCGTTGGCGATCGTGAGCTTTTTACATAATGCTGCCCCGTTGTTCTCCGCAATGCGGTCAAGAGAGACCTTTCACTTTAAAATCACGTTCTCACGATGAAATTTTCAAGACTAGAGGAAAACAAAGCTCATTTAGTGGGTAGAGGATTAATGCGAGAAGTCCTTTAGGAAAAGAAAACTGGGCTTTTATCTTTTTGGACCGTAAAATTTTTTAACGTTTGCAAACTGGATTTCTTTGGAGAGGGAATTTACCCCACGGCTAAGTGATTTACCAGAATGACTTCGTGAGAAAGATAAATATTAGTTGTGGGGGTTCATGAATTGTGGGGTTTATGTGTGTACAGATTCGAATTACGCCTCATTAGAGTGACGGTTGAAGTGATGTTCTGAATTTGTAATAAATATTTTTCGTTGCTAAAAATAAGTTCGTTTAAAAATGAGAGTTCATTATACATTCAAAATCAATAAGCATTGAAATAAGCCGTTAAAAAGTCAAAAGTGCGAAAAATTTGTTTTTACGCCATTATTTGCCTGCCTATAAATTTCCTTATTTTATAACAACCAATACTTATTAAAAATCAACATATCCTTTTAAAAAAAAAAAGGGAATGTTTTTTTTACATTAAATTATTAAATTTTATAATTCGGCTTACGATGTTTCTCGCACATCCTATTTTTTCTTCATTTTTTTTCTTTTCAATGTTCTCTTCGATGGGTTTTTTTTTATTCAGTTAAAGGAAGAGGAAAGCTATAATTCGATTATATAAGACATCTTTGTAAAATAAAAAAAAACTTTACTGCTTTTTATATAAATGATGTTAGCCCAGAATTCTTTGTTTTAACTCAAAATATTTTTCAATTTGTTCGATTTTGTTACAAAATATTAGTTAAAATTGAAATTAGTTAGTTTTCTTTTCACTGTAAATTAAAATTTATAAAGTATCTTGGTTAAATATTTTATTTTAATATATTAATTTAAAGCCATTTTGACTTTTATCAGTACACCTACTATATTTTTTAAAAAATTTGAAAATACATGAGACTTACTGGTTAAAAATTGCTGCTTTGTAAAATGTATTTTACTTACATTTATACCTCCATTTTTCACACCTACACTTCCCATATAACAATATTCTTCAGAGAAATACAGATTATTTCTTGTTAACGATGTTGAACAAGAGATTATTGAAATTACTATGCATAAGCATAATTACGATTTTAAAATATTGTTGAATGTTAATTTTGCCTTCCGGGCACATCGAATGTCAGATAACATATTTTTTCCTGAGAAAGCTCTTTGATACCAAGTAAATTTATCTTTATTAGCATAATTATATTAACAAATATTAGAATCATGAAATTTTTTCCACAAAAAAATCAATTGAAATGTTTACACATGATTATGTAATACCCTTTAGGATCCACTTTATTATTTAAATTTCAATTAAGACTGTTGATAAATATATACATATCTATATTTAAATAAACTTTTTTGATGAATCCTTAATTATATAAAGGGTGTTTCTGAGCTCCACGTATTGACTTGAAGGGGCAATAGCAAACATAATATTGTATAGAGGGCAGGGTACCAAAGAGAATGGCGGCTTTCTAAGTGAACTCTTGAGGTCAACACGTGAGGGTTCCTTATGGTAGATGGCAAATAAGCAGGGTGAACATGAATCGTTTCACTAACGCCGAATTAGCCAATATTCACTTCTTTATGTTCAGCTGATGTTCATAAAAACCTGTATGAACTGAATCCGTCACAGAGTACGCAAGATGAGTGCAATCAACATGAAGCAACCGACTTGAAAGAGTAAGTTGAATACTTTGGACCAAAAGCCGGCACCAGTGTACGTATGTTCGCCGCTACATCAACTGCATTAACATCAAATATGTATTACAGTTCTGTACAGAGAATATTTACATTTTTTCATCATTTAGAGAGTTCAAGTACTGCAGACGGAGATATTCTACGAAGCGTTTACACCACAGTTTCTTCAAACATTTACATGTTCTGTTTGTTCACTGATGAAGCGTCCTTTATATCTGAGGGGATGTTCATTTCTTATAACATACACTACACAGAATCAGATCAAGTGACGCACAACACCGCTTTGTGGTTAATGTTTAGAGAAGTAATCGTGGCAGACTGTTTGATCAGCCCATGCATCTTATGACCTCGAATGAACTTTCATCTTTCTTGAGGAGGTCCTTCTGAAATTGCTCACTGATTTTCCTGTACCAGTTCGTGACGTTAAATGTGGTTTTAACACGATGGGGTTCCGTATCATCATGAAATTTCTGAACGTAACAGGACATTTGAAGTTAAATGGATTCGACGCCCAATCGTCTAGTCCAGGGGTGGCGAACCTTTATGGATCAACGTGCTATTTTCTTCTAAAAAGTGTTTAATGAGGTATAGACGTGCAGTCTGTGTAATTGTTATCTGTGATTATTGTAAAAATAATAAAACTAAATATTAACAACACAAAATTCTTTATGAACTACGAAAAAATACTTTTTGCACTGTGCAGTTGTAAATGTTTTAGTTATACATGTAATTCAAATTAAAGTAAACATTAGTGTGACTTCTGTTGTTGCAGATTGGATGGCAAATAACTTATATTATTAACTTTTTTGCTGTGGTTCACTTTTTCTGACAAAGGTTTTTTTTATTTGTTTCAAAATCCCTTTTTACAGATGATGTACTGCATCCACTACGCAGAAAAAAACCCAAAGGGGAAAAAAAAAAACCATTTGTATTGAAATATTTGCAACCATTGGATACTGGTTCCCCCATTTGGTCAATCCCTAAAAATCCCCTTTTAGGGTTCATTTTTTTATTTGTCTGGTCCAAAACACCCGGAAAACCTTTGTAGATTTTGAAATGGAACGGAATCACCATCGCTGCTGTACGACCCAAAGAAACGTCCTATTTCTTTGTGTGTTTTTTTGATTCCTATATTTTTTTTTCTATCCCCCCTTTAAGTAGAAGTTCACAAGTACACTGTATATCATGCATGTGAGGGTAAAAAAATTACAATATAACGAATCTGCATTATATTAAACGGAATCTGCTCAACTTGAAACAGATATTTTTTTTAATTATTTTCCCATTAAAAATCCTTATATTATATCTTGTCATTTTTTATAAGATTTGGTAACTGCATGTTAAATTTTATGACATAAAAATGTAAGCTTTAAGAAAACCCGGAGAATAGTTACATAATTTTCGGCTCTATAAACATTTACAAAATAAATAAATTCAAATAACATTGAAGAAAAATTAATATTCACAAATTAAATCGAAATGTTATTTCTAAATTTAAAAAATTTGGGAAAAGGTTTTAAAAAAGCGGGGATTTGTATCTGTCGATGATCACGAAGAAAAAGAAACTAAAATTAATTAAAGTTGTTAAATAATAAAACACTGATGATGCATTTTCAAACAATAACAGGAAAAAAAAATTTTTTTTACTGAAATCATTTATTTTTCATTTATTATTTTTCTAAAATCAAAAACATAATTTCCTTCCCAACATCTGCGTACTAAATTTTCCTGTATAAAAAAAATTTGTTTAAAGAATTGATGTTAGATTACATTTAACTTTTTCAATTAACCCAAATGTTTTCCTTTAATTAACGATTTGAAAACAAAGAAAATTTTTTTTCTCCCCGGCCAAAAACCTTTTCAAAGAAAACAAGGCCCCTTTATTATCCCCAAAAATTTCAGCCTTTTTAACTTGCAGTTCCTTTTCAGTTTCCTAAATGGCAATTAATTCGAAAAATAGTTTTGACTTTTTTCTACAGTCATTAATTATCAATTAATCATTAAACGAATACGAAAAAGCTTTTACAAAACCAGATTCAAAGCCTCACTAGGAAAACTAAATTCAACACTTTTTTATTTCATGGAATAACAAAAAATTTTTTTCATTTTTTTGTTTTAAAATAATTATTTTTTAAATAAACATTTAACCAAATTTATTCTTAAGCAAAATTTCAAACTCACTATTTTTTTTGTTTTTGGAATTCATTAAATTTTAACTAATATAAAAATTTCTTCCATAGAAACATGACTATAACGGGCTATTTATACTCATTTCTGGAACTGTTTCATATTATGACCCAAAAAAATTCAGAAACGTAATACCTGAAATAAACAAACATTTAAAAACTACACAATAATATTCGTATATTATAAACTAAAAACGGGGTTATATTTTTTTAATTAACAATTATTTTTTCAATTGGAATATTAGATCATTTGTTTTTTTATGATGTGTAAAAAAGTTTTTTGGATCGTCTTTTTTCAGTGTGTATGTTTAAAAATGAAATGCACGTAATAATGTCTAAATTTTTAAAAAATATAAAAATTTAAGATAAAAAAAAACAACTTTGTACTTAAATTTAAACGTAAATTTTCGTAAAACTTCATTTTTCGTTTTAAATTCAACTATTACAACATTCAACATCTTTCACATCACACGGGCTTTAAATTTTTTTGGGCCCAAACATTTTTTGAGTCACGCACACCTTGTGGGGAAATTTCTATCCGTCTTAAAGAACGGTTTAAGACTATTCAAATTTTTGATCCGCTTTTGGCAAATCTTTTTCTCAATACCTACAATTTATAGTAGTGATTTTGGGAAAAATAGACTGCTGGATGCCGATTTTTGTTTTTGAATCCGGACATTTTTTTCCCCCGGGGGGTTATCTTCATCATATGAACGGAAGTCTTGCTGAAAAGTCCGGGCGTTTAAATAAACAGATTTATATCTAGAGGCCATGGGACCAAAAAAGGGAAAATATTGTCTAGCTTTAAACACCTTAAGTGTCAATGTTAAGATCTTTTTTAGTGGGTACCCAAAAAGTGAATTCTCGGGGAAAAGGTTTTCAGATGGTTTGGCTCGTGGGGCAGCCATAAAGATTCACACATGGGGGCTGCCTTACTTTTCAGAAATTGCTACCCGCGTCAAACAACATATCGCCTCCGGGTGGGCCCTCGTAGGTAGAAAGGAAACATCCTGGTGCTGCTTTGCTTGGGCAAAGTAGGCGGAAAAATTATTTTTTTAGGGTTCGCAGTAAAAAACTTCCTCAACAGCACATTTAAGTTTACCCTCCTTGTCCAATTCAAAGGGCTCGCCACTCCTTTCCACCCCTTGGCTTGTATTGTTTGCCATAAGAGCCAGCTGCTATCAAGTCTTCTATATTTCTTCATTGTTTAAAAATGCATGAATTCATGGGCTTGATCTAGATGTTTCTGTCGATCAAATGGAATAAGGAACAGCAACACATCAAGAGGCTTCACTGTCTGTTTGGTTCTAAGGTAGTGTCTAGGCAAAATTTTGCAGTGGTTTCAACCCCCCTCCCCTTTGTTACTAAAATGAATCTCTGAGATCGCTGTTCTTTTTTCCTATTTTTAAATTTGATATTTTTATTTCCCTTCAAGATTCACTCTTCATAACCCGCTACTTTTTGTCTCCAAATTAAATTCAATTTTAGTTTGTCATTCACATTTAAGACAACTGACTTCGTTCAAAACCGTCATTTCAAAAAAGCGTATAAATGGATTTTCTTTTTATATTTAGGGCCAATTGCATTAGAATATACATATAAGATTGTTTTATGAATATTACTAAAAGAAAAAAATATTTAAATGAAACAATTTTTTGGTAAAAAAAAAAAGAATTACATATTTTCAATTCATTCTCCTTTTATGAAAAATGTTATATAATAACAATATTTTGCCTAAAAATAACTAAGACTTTTATACCGGAGATGAACTAAAATTTTGTGATAATTAAGAATCAGATTATTCCTATTTTTTTTACAACAAAATAAAAAAATTTTTTCAAAAAAAACCCCCCCTTTTTTCAATTGATGTAACACTAAAAAAGGAATTTTAAAAATTTTCGTTCATTACCGGTATAGAAGTCCCTTTGTTATCCGGGGAAAATATTTTTTTAAAACATTTCCATTAAAAGGGAAAAACGTTTGAAAATGTTATTCCCTTCCGTTTTTTTTCCCCAAAAAAAAAACTAAATTTTTTTTTTTTAAAAATTTTCTCCAAATTTTAAATGTATATTCTAATTCAACTGACAATAAATACCAAAAACAATATTCAATTTATATGCATTTTCAAAATTAAAACTCAGACAGTCACCTTCATTCAAAAGTATTCCTAATTTAATCAGATTTCGTAATTCTGTTTTGTAAAATTTTTTTGTTTGCAATTGTCTTAAGTTAAATCTATCCTATAAGTAAAAGAAAGTGGTTTTATTCAAGTTTTAAATATGGTATATATTTTTAAAAATTTTCAAACCAAAACTTTTTTGAATTAGAAAATTAAGAATTTTTACTCGTTTCCAAAAATTCTCAAAATTTCTTTCGAAGATATTTCGATTCTTCTGATGCAAAAATTCTATCGTACGACAGTCTCTTGAAAGCTTACCATTAATTGCGGTTCATCCGTCTTCGTACAGTATCGCTATTCTTTTCTGTTGCCGTCCGGGAAACTTGGTGACTGCAATTTTGACCTTTTGAACTTTATTTAATCCTCCCCCTTTCCCGTTCCACAAAAATGAGATCTTTTATCTTCGTAACGAATGACCCGCGGTCAGGGGGAAATTGATATGGCGAAAATTCTTG
>BMAV01012854.1:0-11000 GCA_019973955.1 Trichonephila inaurata madagascariensis
TTCGGGTTAGTTTAAAGATTTATTGAAAAATGTTTGTAATTGTAAATGTATGTATATATATGTTGTTGTATTGTTCCGTATTAAGGTGTATCTGGTTCAGAGAAACGCGGTGTAGTCAGGGCACTAACAATAATATTAACAGCGCTGCGCGACTCATTGGGGGTTTGACGGGGCTAGATGCGGGATGGAAATGAAAGTTTATTGTAATTTAAAAATGATATATAATGCATAAAAATTGTGAAACTTACTGGTATTATGTAAATATAAGTTTTGCAAAGTAACTTAAAGAGTTTTCATTTCAGGGTTACAGACCCTGAAAGTATTGTTCCATAGCTGATATGTAGCCTCAACTTGGAGCAGTGGAGCCGGTCTCCAAGCTCATAAATGAAAATTTGTCCTGATGCAGAAATTGGGTCTGCGTACCCAGGAAGAAATGCACGTAAAAATTTAAGTGTTTAAAATATTTAAGCAACGTTAAATATAAAGAGTTAAGTACATGTGTAAAAGTGAGAATATACCATGATTAAAAAGCAAAATTGTTAATGTTGGCCTAGTTAATGGAGTAAAATTTATTGTGTGTCTGTCACGAGTTTAAATTTAAGTTAAATTTAATTCTAAGATGAATAATGAAAATTACAGTTAAATTAAATATTGGAAATTATAGAAGTTAAAATGAGGATTCCAGGTTAAAATTTAAATAAAACTTAGAAAGTGAGGAGATTCAGAAATAAAAATTTAGGCACGTAATTTCTTAAGGGAATTCCTTGAATAATTCCTTGAATAAATCACGTTTTTCTTCTTGGAGGGGTTGTGACATCTCTAGCGTTCTTCTTCTAACATAACCTCTATGTTCTTTGACGGCCACGATTAATGGCAAAACTTTTCCAACCTAAATCCAAGAAGTGAAACGAAGCATAGATGCAAATAAGATAACCTTTAAAAGGATAGAAAGATTAATTAGCAAGGATGGCAATTTAGAGACAGCTCTGTTTGGAAAAGGTAGAAGTGTAATTTGTCGGCCTACCAAAGCACCACGGATATCCAACCATAACTACAAGGTGCATACTATTGCACGCGAGCCCAACAGCCTATCTGAAAGTAATTGAACCGTCGAGTATTCAACCAATGTAGGAAGATTATATTCTGAACGCTAGTATATTATTGAGATTGTGATTAGGCAGATATAATATATTTATATTGATAAGTGATCTAATTGCGCGATCCGAGTTGGTTAAGGCTACGTGTAGTGGTTTATTCTCACTTAATATAAGTTTGTTCGTTATCTAAGTGTAATTTAAGTTAAATTCTTAATAAAAGTCATATTAAGAATTATAGAATGTCTCATCATTCCGAGAGAGAGAGAGAATCCCACACCTCTAACTGACGCGGAAACCCCACGACATGGCTATCGAACGATGACCATGTCGCAAAATAGAGGTTTTGGTTTCTGTACTTGCAATTATCTCTCTTGTGAAAAGCCAATTTCCAATATTTAAACATTCAATATATTGTTTTGTTTTCGTCCCACTTGTATATATAGGCCTAATTTTCAATACTGTCCTGTTTTTATATTATGTCAAAAATTTCTCCCGAAAAGGAAGGTTGGATATCTAAATTAAGCTGAACCCTATTTCATAGTCTAAATTAGTGATAGCTTTATAAAATCACAGTAGTTATCCATTTTATTCCAAAGTCTATTCCTCCATACATTTATATTCGCTCAATATTTAAGATTCTTGGAAATTCTGTTATTCTTCAGTTTTAATTGTGTGGAACATTCTTTTGTAACTCTTATTTTATTCATATATATGTATGCTATTATGCAATGATTTGTTTAAAAGGCATAAAAAGAAAAATTGGGTTTCTTTAATTTAAAAAGTACCCAAGGCAAACTATTTTAATAAGGCTTTTTTTTTTTTTATAGCAATTTTTTCAAAGATGATCATTAACCCCAATTGTTATTTAAATAAAAAAAAAAACCCCTTTTCTTAAAGGAAATTGCCTTTTTTTTTAAGGGTTTTTTTAAGAATGATTAAAAATTTTTCCCGGATTCCCTAACCCCCGAAAAAAAAAAAATTTTTCTTTTTGTTTTCATTTATAAAATTAAATAAAACCCAATATCTTTTTTGTTTCTCAAAGCATTGATTTTGCTTATCAATTGTTAATCTTTGACCTTTATTTAGAAAAACCGTCATTTCTTAATTCCCTTTTTTTACCCAATTTTTTGAGTCACTTTTGATTTCCCCATCCCTTTTTCCCCGCTTTTTTTTAAACGCCCTAAAGGTTTCGAAAATTTAGTAAACCAGAAAAAAAAATTTCCCCCCTTAATTTAAGGTAGTACCAAATTTTTTTTTTAGAAAAGTTAATTCCCAACCTTTTATTCTTTTTTTGGGAAAGATAGTTTTTTCCCCTTTTTTCAAGGAAAAAATTTAACCAATTTAAAAAACCCCAAAAGGGGGCGATATTCTGGGATACATTTTTTTTTTTGAAAAAAATTTTTTAAAATTTATTTTGGGAAGGGAAAATTTTTTAACCCAAACCCTTTTTTCCCTAAAGTTTGAAAAACCGAAAAACCTTTAAAAACCCTTAACGTTAAACGTCGAAAAGCGTTAAGAAAAAAAAGGAAATTTTTATTTAAAAGAACGGAAAAAATTTTTTTGGGGAAATTTTCCCCCATTTTTTATTTCCCTAAATGTTTTTTGCGCTTTATTTTTTTATTAAAATTTTTTCACGGCCCGTGACTTAGATGAAAAATTAAAAACAAAAAGTGGGGGCAAATCTTTTTTTTTTGCGGGGAAAAAAATTTTTATGATTTTTAAATATTGTTTGGTCTTTTTAAGTTATTATATATTGTCAAAAAAATAGGGAAACCCAAGGAACACTGTTTTTAAAAACCCTTTTTGTCTTTTTTTCAATGTATTTTTAAGATTTCCCATAGTTTTAATCAATATTTTTAGTAAGGTATTAAGGTCTGTTTCATAGTTCCAAATTTGTTTTCCTTAACGTTACTTCCGTATTTTTGGTTTTAGTTAACTGGGTTTTTCCCCTTTTTCCCCCCGTTTTTTAAAGGGGAAAGGGAGAAAATTCACAATGTTTAAAAATTTTGGCAAAATTTTATTGGATTTTTTTTATCAATAATAATATTCCTTACATTTCAAAAATAATTTTAAAAAACCCCCGAAATTTAAAAACTGAATTATTTTTTTTTTTTCTCAAATAAATGTTTAAAAAAAGGATTTTCCTTGGGTTTGTAAATTTTTTTACTTTTTTTTGTTACGGTTCTTTTGGTTAAATTACGCCCCTATTGTTTTTAAAACCCCCAACTTTGGGAAAAAAATTTCCCCCAAATTTTGGAAATTTTCAAAATGTTTAACGGATCTTATTTTGTGTTTTTTTACTACCTTAAAATGGGTTTGGATACTTGGGGGAAAAATTTTTTATATAGGGGGTTTTTTTTTTTTCAAATTTTTTCGAAAAAACCGCACAGATATATTTTTTTTGTTCATCTATACTTAAAAAAATGTACATATCTTTTAATGCCGGATATTTTTAAAAAAGTTTTAAAAAAAAATTTTTTTTAAAAATGTTTATAATAGGTTTTTTTAAAAAAATATATTTAAATTTTGAAATATAATTTAAACATTTACTATACTGATCCCATTTTTTTAGCCATTGGGTAAAAAATTTTTGAAAAAGTTTTAATGGAAACGTTCCTTAAAAAAAGTAAAAATAATTAACAAGATAATAAATTTTTATAGAAGCAAATTAAATAAATTATAAATTTTAAAATGGGAAAGTCGTACTTTTGACATTACTTTTTTTTCCATTATTTTTTTTTATTTTATACTATTTTATCCAATAAGATTTATAAATCAAACTCAAATTAATCGTATTTCTGAAAATATGAAGGATATTTTTGTCAAAAATTGGAGAATTATATTACAACAAAAAGACTATAAACGCATTTCAAGTAAAAAAAAAATGTATTGGCCTAGTCTTGGAAACAAATCAAAGAAAATTGAGATGTGTAATAGGAGAGAAAAGAAAAATAAAGTAAAATAAAATAGTTCTGACATTTCACATGAGTGAGGACCGTTTCCCCGCAAAACAAAAAAAAGAAAATAAAAGGAAAAAAAGGGGAGATAATACACCCAAAAAATACACCGAAGTTTGGGTTTAACTTTTTTTTTGTTTTCGCTTTTGATCTTTCCTTTTTTTTATTTCAAAACCACTTCCCCATGCCCTTTAAAAAAGAGATACGAAAAGAGGCTTCTACCCAAAAGACTTAATAAAGAACATGGAAAAAAAAACGATTTTTTTCAAATTAAAATATCGATAAACATTTCCTGATATCTTATGTGAGATGAAATGGTTTCCGGGGTTTAAACTTTGGGAAAATCCGTTTTTTAAAAAAGGGTGCGGCCCCTTTCATTTGGGTTTTTTTTTAAGTGTCCTTTTAAAAAGTTTAAACCACTTTTAATTCTAAAAAAGGTTTCGAAAAAAAAGGGATATTTTAAATGCCAAATTAACTTAAAAAACTTATAATTTTGAAAAAAAGGGTTTTTTTATTTTGTGCCCCCCAACTTTATTTTTCTTTTTCTTTTTTACCCCCCAAAACTTTTACATCTAAAGCAAATATAAGAGAACACCGTTACCTTAATGAAGTGGCACTAATATTGTTGGTATGAGAAGAGATTTTAACATATTAGGACTAAGGAGAGTAATATATGGTGTCTATGTAACCTGTGTTATTATTAGATGTATAAGTGTATTATAAATTTACAGAATTATATAATACCAAAATGAAAAAATGTCTGTTATATGAATATGCATACGTATATATATTCACACTTATATGTAAAATTCCTTTTTTAAATTTTTTTAGATTTTTTTTCAAGCCATTTTTAAAGCCCTTCCCAAAACCCCCCCGTTATGCTTTTAAAAATTTTTTTTTTAATTAAAATTTTTTGAAATACAAATTTAATAGCAACTTTGTCCAAAAAACCCCACCAAAAAAGGGTTCCCCATTTCAAAACCCCTAAAACGTCCGGGGGAAAAAAACCGGGTTTTTGGAAAATTTTTCCCTTGGAAAAAGGGCCCGCTTTTCTGGGAAAGAAAAAAAAATAAAATTTTTTTTTCATCGTCAACTCTCTACACCTGTTTTTAATGTTGCTTTTTACTATGTTTATTTTAAAAAAAATTGTAATGCTGAAATATTTTTTTTTCCATTACTCGATTACAAAAAAAAAAAATGAAATAAAACAAATTTAAATAATATTTTATAAATTTAACTACCACATGCTAAAAATATTTCTCATTCTAGTTTAAGAATCTGCATACATATGTATAGTGAACATTTCTTTATAAAAACAAACGATATAAATTATTTATTCTTTGAGTTTAAGGTATGTAAGTAATTAGAAAAAGATTATAATAGAAAAAGTGTTTAATTCAAATAAATGTTCAATAATATTACATTTCTAATATTTACTTTGTATTCTAGAATACAATTCAATGTTTTTCAATTAAAAAAAGCAATTTGTAATCTTAAAATTTATTTCGTAATAAAAAGATATTCTTTAATTTTAAGTGGAGTAACTATTACAGAATTATGAATGACTTTGGATAACAAATGATGAATCCTATAACAATTTTGGAATTGGTATGTTCCATGCATTTTAGCTTGAACTAGCATTCCTAGACTTTGAATCCTAGTTTTAATTAAATCACGTTAAAAATCTTTCCGTACTGTGTCTGACAATGCACTACTAACTTATGCATTCCTTTCGTGATTTTACTGGTATCGGAAAATATGAATATTGCTATCCTACGAATTTTAGCATTCATATATTTATGTAAATTTTGTTTTCATTATCTTACACTTCAATAATGAATAAAGTTTGATTGTTCAGTTTATTAATATACTGTATGACCAACTTAAAAATCATTGTATTCTGATACTTTTTTTTCCAAATAATGAATGTTTTTTTTTGTATCAAGGTAATTTTTCAAAGTATTGAAAAAACAAGGTAAATTCTGTTCATTATACATCACTTAAATGTTAATTATGGCACACGAAAATAAGCCCAAAATACAGCAAAATGAAATTAAAAGAATAAAATGAAAATACCTTCTAAAAAAGAAAAAAGTTCAAACTTTAGTTCGTGCCAGTATCTTTTGGCACTATGCCATACACAATCGAATGTTGTTACTTTCTAACATTTTTAAAACTTCAGGTTGAATGGAAAAGAAAAATTTAATGTACTCTCAGATATTCTAGATATATTTTGTTCAATACGAAAGCAACTTGCTTGTAAAACTGAATCTCAAATCCGATATCAAGGCATATGTAAGCTACGTAAATCCAGAAAAAAAAACCTCACCTGGAAAAGTCAATTCACTGTTCTTTTCAGAAACATTTCTCGATTCTTTCAAATGATACAATTTGAAAGAATTAAAACTAGTTTATTAGTTACAATGATTTTATTTAACATTTTAAAAGTATTTTTCCTGAGCAAAATGATAAAGAAAATTGCATGAAAGTTTTTAGCATGTGGTTTTTTTCTCGAACAACATTCTTTAATTTAATTTTGAGGAAATATATTTTTCTGTATTAGAGTGTTTCAGAAAGCAACTCAATTGCTTGAGGTTTCAATAAATATTTTTTGATAAGATTTTTGATACTCCATAACACTAAAACATAAGATAAGTTTTATTACATTCCATTTATGTATACTTTCATATTTATCTATACGCCATTTTTTTCGGAATTTCATATTAAAAACAAACATTGTTTCATTACAAATTTTATTTAAGGTCTATATGAATGTAAATAAGGTTTATAGGTATTGATGAAAAATGTAATTATCTCGAAATTATAATCATATAAGAAAGCGAACTATAAAGTAAATTTATTCTAAAAAAAACCCCAAATTCGTCATAAAAATAGATTATTTAATCAAACATAGCTAAGGATTATCATAAGTTAGAAAAAAATGCCATACAAAATTCATATGATAACACATTTAAAACCTTAATTATATAAATCTCCACCCATAATAATTGCTCATTTGCATCAAATCAATCAATTCAAAGAAATGTAACATAACTATACTGAACTTACGAAAGTATGTTTAATTTTTCAACTAAAATATAATTCAACGAATTTGAAGGTACTTTATTTGTAAATTTAAATAATTTCTTATAACTACAAATATATATTTGGAAGTTAGAGTAATTGTATTTCGAACAGTTTCATGGAAAAATTATCATAAAAAGCTAAAGAAATAATTTTCACGTTCAATTTTCTGACAATAAAAAAATCTCAGTTATACTCAGTTAAAAAGCAAAAACAAACCTAAGGGCAAAACCAGTCAGAAAATATTTAATCCTATAAGTTACAAAATTATCATGTTAATTGATAAATAAAGATGCGTATTTTTTTCTATCCTAAAAAAGAAAACATATTTAGAAAAATTTCGGTTAAAAATTTCCGTACATTTCATTAAGAGCAAATATAAATAAAAAAATCTTTATCTACGAATTAACAAAAAGTACTAATAATTTTACCACACATGTTAAATGTTAAATTTGCTCTACTAATGACGTAAAGTAAATCTGAATAGTTTGCTTGCAAATAATTGTGTATGTTTATCCCAACTATACATGAAACAGAATATTCAGACGAAAAGCTGCAGTAAAATGTCATTGTTGCATTTTGTTCGAAATATTTTGTTGAGAAACGTCGAAAGATACTTAAATATGATGGAAGAATCCCCACATAAACCTCAACGCACGAAATGTACAAACAGATTGTCAACATGTAAAGCTATTCTGAAAAGACATTCCGCATATATTCCAAGAAAAAGAAACAATATCTTCTTTCCCTCAACAAATCCAGCGCCACATACCGGGTAATAAGCAATTCAGGTCCCTACCACAATTCTCATTTATTCAGAAGATATTCACCACCGCATACTCGTTGCTCAAATATTTACCAAGCGCCAGGGTATTTCTTCCTCTTCCATTTGTATATCAGGAAAGAGGAATAAATTAAAAATTAATGTTCGCATTCTGAGCTTTATTAATTCAGTAATAAGCGGTAAAATATAACTGCGTACAGTGTAAGTGATTATGGAGATGATTAATTGCGAGTGAGTAATGAAGAAAATGTTAACTAAGTTAATTTATCATAACTACTTGCCTGGAGAAAAATCAACTCTTTCTGCAGGAAGGAAGGCATTGTTACAGGGTGAGACATTGTTAGTCAGATCCAGTTCATATGTAAATGCGGCGATGGATGACAAATTGCGGGAGGAGGTATATTCTAAAAATGCTAATGATACCATGGCGTCAGATGCTATCGAAGGATTTAATTTTTAAATTCGAATTCTTAAAGAGAAGGTAAAGGCAATCTAAAACTTCAAAAATATAAATAATAAAGTGATATCTTACTTTTAAATCAACAATATTAATTAAATTTATGAATTAAAATTGCCGAATTATTTTAATGTCATATTTATAGTATTTAAAAGAATCTTAATTAAAATAGTCAAAATTTATTCAGGAATACTATTTTATTTTTAAACCAAATGTATTCATAAATATAACATTTTAAAAACAGTGTCCAGAAACAATTAGTGTGGTGCAGACCCATTGTATTTTATAATTCAGTCTAATAACAGAGAGTACATCTTACCGGATTTCTTTCTCATAAGATTTTCATAAAACACCCCCATATTTAAAAACTATGAGTCAAGTCAAATTTGAATTTCAACTGGTTGTTTTTGAACGAAAATAGCTAATACGATCGACCAACACTATGCCAAAACAGTTCTTTGAACTTCAGTTCATCTTGATGCACACAAATGCTTATGCCTTATAAAGTGATTTTCAAGAAGACATTTTTCCATGAAATAAATACAGCTCCATAAAATTACATCCACGTTACCAAAATCTTATTTTTAAAGAAATATTTTCTACAACTAATAGCACACTTCAGCATTTTGTAAACTTTAATATCTGCAGCAACCCTTTATATCTCTGCCTGATATAGTGGCCCATAAGCTTTTAAACACTCCTCCCTGACTCCCAATAAATGGTTGAAAGGTTTAAAGATTTCATAATACTCCTAAGAATGCATCTGCTATTTGCACGGATTTTTAACCTTATTTTCCCTTTCAGTAATTAAAAGTATAACATAATACTAACTTTAAGTAAATAAATTATATACTTAATTATATTTATTAAATTTTTAAGGAGAAGGAGATGTTGCTACATTTCTTTTACGAACGTTGTTTTATCAAGTGTTATATTTGGAATATGAGTGTCAATTTCGGTTTAACTTTTTCCAGACGGTTTATGGATCTTATTTTTAAGATAAAGAACAACTGAAAATGTTGCTTCACATAAATAAGTATAGTTTGGAAAGGCATTAAAATTCTTTCAGAACTTTTCGTGTATAAATCCGAAAATTTTCCAGTCATTGACTTTAAAAGTTTGGAAGGGACTTAATCTTATAAACTAATTTCAAAGTTCCATTTTTGGAATTTATGTCAGCTGATTTTTTGCCATATGTTCTCTATTAGAGTTTTTTCGTTGAAAATAATTTAAAGATTTAGTCTAAGATGACACACCCTTCAGTTTTTCTACAAAGCCTTTCATTTCTGTAAAACAGGGAAATCTTAGCATTAAAGGAGAGACCTTAAAGGATACCCCAGGAGTCCGCCGACCACAGTTAAAGAACCACTGCTATACTTCATAATACACCAGTTTTTCATAGGGGATAATTTACTTCATAAATATTGGTTTATTACTTTTTATTTATGTAGTCAGTTGGATATAAAAATCATAATTCAGTGAAATGCATTCAATCGAAAATTGCTTAATAGAATGGATTCCTTATCTTGATTTATATATTCTCTTAACTTACAGGGAATGATCAATATACATAATAGGTATGCTACGTGTGGTTATAAAAGCATAAAATGAATAGAACTTTAAAATGAAGTTTAGTAAATATTTTCCTTTTTTATAGACAGATTCAACATTTCATCCCTACTGCATTGGGTCTATATAAATGAGTATCAAACTTGCTTGGGGACTTAAACACTGGGGTCTCGTTTCAGACTGACCACCTGATCGGGACATCTGCTCATGCACTCAGCACCCAATGGTCACGCATACTGGGATGGGCACATTAGACCCTGGACCTCATGGGCTGTTGCGCCACTGAGTTTGAGTTTTATGGACAAATTATTTTCAAAATCTGATTTTAATAAATTATACAAAGACGTTATATCAATTAAAAAGTAATAAGTAAAATCCAAAAGGTCGACATTTTTTTATCATGCAATGTGTGAAAAAATATCTAAAAAATACTTCTTCAGAAGCATTTTAAACGTTCTACAAACAAACTTCGTTTTTCTTCTTTTCAGAGCTCTTTTATTTCTGTGAGTTCTTTAATTAGAGTTTTCAAAAGTAAAAAAAAAAAAAAAGAAACGGCGAAATTTGATTTGGAACAACCGAAAGAAATTCAAACAATACGTCCTCAATATAATACAATCGAACGTTCAACAATCCTCAAATTTATTCAGACTTCGCACATTACAATAGCGTGTTCGAAAATAATAAAATTAAAACCCTATTCGTTTTTTACAGCATTAAGTTTTCGAAAGGAAAAAAAAATTTTTTTGTTTTTCCCCCTTTTTTTTTTCTTTCGTCATTACAATGAAAAATCCTCAGTCGCTTTAAGTGCTCTTTTTCTTTGCACTGGCCACTATTTTATCTTGGTTAAAGTGTGCTTGAAAATGCTGGCAAATAAAATGGTGGCGCAAAGCTCAAAGGATTTCAGCCATCGACGCGAAGCTGGGAAAGTATTCACTTTGAGCGAAGTTAAAGTAACCTACCTCTCTTCCGTGGGCTGTTACATTTTATGGCAGAAAAGATGTACTAGAGAAGGAATTTGACTATTCAGGTAGATTATTTAATAAAAATTAAAA
>BMAV01012855.1:0-66801 GCA_019973955.1 Trichonephila inaurata madagascariensis
ATTCGGTGCCCAAAAACCTTTTTTTAAAAACCGGTTTTCAAGATTACATTCTTAAAAGTATTCGCGCCAAATCAACGCCTTTTGTTTTGTGACTTGATAGTTACTTAATCAATATTTTTTAAACAGTTAAATGCAAACCCTTAAATATCTCGATTAAAAAAAAAGGCATACTATTATCATAAAAAAAAAAAAAAAACCTCAAAAAATTTTTAAAAAGAAAAAATTTTTTTAAAGGCTTTTTTTTTTGCCCCCAAATATGGAGAATTTTATTTGTTATAGTCACGCTTTTCCCTAGAGTAACCCCGTAGCAGCTGTGATTTCGTCATCTTTCCCCTTTCCCCAGCGCTGCCCAGGTGAAACGGGTATAGCACAGTAGCCACAGGAATTTTTAAAGGGGGCTCGGGATCAAAAGTTCCCCAAACTTGTATCATTTTCCCTTTTGATTTTATCGATTTTCAGGAACAAAACACAGTAAAACAATTATTGAATAAATATTTAGTGTTAATTAAAAAAATTAATCATTAATAACAAATTTTTAAAATTATTTATACTATATCGTTATATTCAATCTGGAAAAATCAAGAGTTTTTGGGCGGGTCAAACCCCCAAAATCCCCCCCCCCTTGTGTGCCCCCTGCACTGTACTAGTTCATTTCTGAAAAAAATTAAAAAATATGATGAGATGGAAAAAAAAAAATATTATTCCCCGAACGCGTACTGTCAATCCGGTTGTGACCAGCTTTCGGTTGCGTTGGTGTATAGGCATAAAATTAAAGATGTTGAATAAATCAAGTTAAAATTTCAATTTAATCCGTTTATTTCTTTTTTTTTTTTTTGATGCGGAAAAAAATTGCAATTTTAGTCTTACAAGGGAGGTATGATTAAGTTCATTCATTTCGGGTCGAGACTTGGTGTAGTAGTAGTAGTATCTTTTAGTTGTTCAACCTTTAAAGTAATTCCGTCGAATGGCCAGTCAATTCCGGGGGGAAAACAGCGTTCGAAATTCATGCTTGCTTTTATACAATTAAATTTCAGTTTTTTTACCACCCAGTGGCTCGGTTGGCAAGTCGCTGACTACAATGCGGGTGGATCCCAGTTCGATTTTGCGAAAACTTTTTTTTTTTCAATTCCTTTAATTTTTTTTTAAAATTAGATAAATTTATTTATGAAAAGGGTTTTTTAAATACTGAATGATATTCTACATAATTATATTTTACATTTCATAAAGTAAAAAAAATTTCTGTAATTAGATAAAATTTTTTATAACGTTTAATAAATAATTTTTTTTGTAAAAAGAATAAAATTTATAATAAAAAATATAATAAATATTAAATGATATTTTACATAAAAAATTTTTTACAAATAGTTTTATAAATTAAAAAATAATATATTATAAATGAAATATTTAATAAATATAAAAAAAATTTATAAAATCTATTATTATTGAATTAATTATTTTTATAGTTATATGAAAACTTTAAAAAGTCCTTTTTAAAAAAAAATTTTTTAATTCAAAAATATTTAAAAATTTTTTAAAAAATGTATTTAAATAATTTTAATAGTTTTAATTAATAATAATTAATTATCTTTACTTAATATTAATTAAATATTTCAAATTAATATTAATTAATTATTTTTAGTTAATATTAATTTTAAATAATACAACAAAAATTAATTTTAATTAAAATATTTTAAAATAATTTTATTTATTAATGCTTTTAAGCAATTTTTAATTAATAATTAATTTAATAATTAAATTAATAATTAATTTAATATTTAATTTAATAATTAAATTAATATTTAATTTAATAATTAAATTAATATTTAATTAATAATTAAATTAATACTTAATTTAATAATTAAATTAATACTTAATTATAATTAAATGAATACTTAAGTTAATAATTAAAATTAATAATTAATTTTAAGCAATTTTAAGTTTTAATAATTTTAAGTAGTTTTAATTAATAATTAATTTTAAAATTTTTTAATTAATAATATATTTAATTAAATATTAATTTTAAATAATAAATTTATTTATTTTTTACTTTATAAAATACAAAATAATTACATAAATATCGTTTAATATTTATTAAACCTTTCATAAATAATTTCTTTAATTTTAAAAATAATTAAAGGAATTGAGAGAAAAAAGTTTTCCACGTGATTCGAACTCGGATTCACCCGCATTCAAGGCAGACGACTTGCCAACCGAGCCACTGGACCGGTGAAAAAAAATTGAAACTTAATTGTATAAAAGCTAAGCATGAATTTCAGAGGCTATTTTTCTCGAATTGACTGGCCATTCGGCGGAGTTACTGAGGTTGAGAACATCTAAATGAGTACTACTATTACACCGAACCGACCAGAAATGAATTTTCCTTGGTCGTGCCCCTCTCCATGTTAGTTGAAATTCCTCGTAAGTAATACTTTGCTTTCTTGATTTCGTTATAAGCTTTTAAAAAACATTTCCTAAACAATAAAAAATAATTACTCATATCTATATGTTTCGTAGAAAGAGGAAGGAAAAAAAGCATTTTGCTTGAAAGACTTACTCTGATTTTAAAAATTGTACTAATTGTTGTGTCACAATTCTTCATCTTTATTGAAATCTGTATTGAAATTACCGCCAAGTACGAGTGGAAGTACATGATACTGTTTCTTCAGTACTCAAGAACCATCTTCTGTATATGCTAATAATGTCTTGTGCATATAATCTATTATCTCAGTAATACTCTTATTGACAGAAATATTAATTGTAATAACAATGGGTTTACCGATAGGCAAAGTGAATCCCCTGGAAGATATATCTCCCAAACTAAATTTAATTTGCTGACTCGTAGCATACCTTATATATGTCGGCTGTATAAAAGTAGTCGCATCCATGATTTCAACAGGAAAAGTGCGTAGGGAGGAGGAGATAAGGTAGTTAATGGTTTTTAGTTAAAGCTTGTATAAATTTCACTCCTCATAAAATTTCCATACCGGGGGCTTATTATGAAAATCTATTCTTAAAGAGTAAACTCCAAAATTGTAAAAAATGCCAAATGTAGTTGTTTTGTTCAAAAAATTATACTATATCGGGGCGAAAAAAAACGATCGTTCCGATTCTGTAAATATTTTTTGTCTGATTTCGGTAAGAAAAGAAGGATTGTTATTATAAAAACGACGAAAAAGCTGGAACTCTCATGAAAGGAAGGGGAAGAAAGGTTCCCAATAGATGCTTTTCGAGAATAATGTCTGTCATAAGCACGACATGAGAAGAACATCGCTCGTTCTTTGCACAAACACAGTTTGCTGCGAATGTTTTTTAAGTTTTTATTTTTTATTTTATTCATTTTATTTTTTTTTTTTTTTTTGGGGTCTTTACTTTTAAAGATGAAGTTGGATTCACGTTGTTTAAAACCCACGGTAATTTTTAAACCAGGAAAAATAGGAAAAGAGCTACATAAATAATATCTTGTAAAAAAAGGTAGAAGACGAAAAACACAAAACCTTTTTAAAAATCCATAATTTTTAAGCAATTTTTTCAATCCTTGGACAAAACACGGATAACAAAGTGGGATATTTGAAAGAAAGGCTTTGTGTTATATATATATATATATATATATATATATATATATAAATGAAGAAGTTATTAAATGTTCAATTGGTATTTTGCGTATTTTTTGAGAAATCGTTAAAAAACATTTTCTAAAAGAGCAAAGTATGAACTTTTTTATTCCAGAATATAGCTTCATTGCAATGATAGGAAATCTATAAAGAAAGATTTCAAATTTTTTTCATAAAATGGAATCAATATTGACTCACATTTTAGAAAAATTCGTAAAAAAGGCAAAATATCATTATTTTGTAAGACCAAATATGCCCTCTCGTGGCGAAATAAATGATCTTCCCGTTTCTGTAATTATTTGTCATCGGATTCTGATACAAAAAATTAGATTGCAGTCTTAAAAAAGTCAAAAATTCAGAAAATCTTTCTCATTCTGGTTCTTTCTACTAACTCGACTGCATAAAATAGGGGTTCTGCACTTTTCACCATTTCTGCACTTTTTCTATTCCCGGGAATTATACTTCGTTCCCGGAATTTCCCAGAAATCGATGGTTTGATGAAAAAATGGTTTGTTTGGATACAAATACAAGCTGAAATAGTTGGTTGGCAATGCTTGAAACATTTTTAGAAATAAAGTCATCAATTTTAAAATCATTAATTAACACTAAATAAGAACGAATGATGGCCAATGTAGAGTTTGAAACTGTGACTATAATTATAGCAGACTTAAGGAAAGTAAAAATTAGCTTAGAAAAGTTATGCAGTCGAAATGCAACCTTGCTAATTGCAGAAGGTGTAATTTTTTTCGTTATTGGAAAAATGAACGAAAGAAATACAGAATTTGCGAAAAATATGAAATATTCTCTAATCCAAAGAATTAATGAGAGACGCGCAACGTTAATTTAATAGGATTAATGCACTACCTGGATTTTGGGAAAAAATTAGAAGCAGTTGCAGCTACTGTTGATATTTCACTTGATTATACTAAAAATTGTTTGGTTAGATAAGCCCAAATGATACAGGCAGGGTTTTCTGCGAAGAAGAGGAATCAATATCCAATTCTTTTCACTCAGAAAAAGATAGCATGGAGATTTTGAATGGAAAATCTCTGACTTTGGATAAAAAATTAGAAAGCAATTTACTTTTAAAACAAAAAATTTTATACTGTTCATCCAAAAAAGTACTAGTTTTCAAAATCATAATCAAAAAGAGATGCAATTGTTCGACTCAACTGAAAATCCATCGCAAATATTATAAAACTATTTGGAGGCTTTAAAACAATTCCTCAATTGCGACATAGCCATCCTGTGATGACTATGTCGTTCCATTCCCACGTAAGCTAGAGGTGTGGGATTATCAAAATGATGAGACATAGTAGTTCTTAATACCCAACTTTTATTAAGAATAACTTATATTACTTAATTCTATTTGACAACTATATTTAAAGTGAGAGTTAACACCCAATTAAACCTTGTATTTAAGTCAGATCACGCAACTAGATCCTTTATCTTTAATTATAGTTAATAAACGATTAAATACAAATACCTATATTAAAATATTACCTTTGCAGATCTCCTTCCTTCACCTATAGAGATATTTGCAAATTCCCGCATATACGAAGATTCCAACTTCTTTATATTGGGTTTTGAAATTCCTTCCAAAGCTATCGGACTGCTAACTCTTGATCTGAAAGATTCCACACTACTATCTCTAAGCTTGCCGCGCTATTTGATCAGAATGATTCCACACTGCTATCTCTAAGCTTGCCGCGCTATATGCTTGGCATCAAAAGCTTCTATCCTTTTAAAGTCTATCTCATTTACATATTTGATCCGGTTTTAACTTCTTTGACCATTTGGGTTTACGGAAAAAGGATTTTGCATTAATGTTGGCAGTAAAGAACATAGGAGTTATGTTAGCAGAAGGACGCGAGGGCAATCTAACCTCAAGAAATAATTTATAGGGTTTCTCAATACCTTAATAAATTTTGTGTCTGAAAATCTCCTTTCTAAATTTCTTCTTTCTGAGTTTTATTTTAGGAATTTTTAATCTTAAATCTCATTTTGCTTTTACTGTTTCCAATATTTATCTTGACTTTAAATTTACCATTTATAATCGGTGTTGCTCTATTCAATTTAAATTTTAAACTCGTGACAATAAATTTTACTTAATAAACTGGTAACATTAGTATTTACTGTTTAATTTATACTTACTCTCGCTTAACATCCAATTACTTAAAATATCTAAACACTTAAATTTTGAAAAATATTCTGGGTGCGCAGACCCGAAATGTGCATCCTTTGCATATGGAGCTGGAACTTCCCGCTCCCTTTCTTGTTGAAGTTCTAATTTTCAGGATTTTCAGGGTCAGTCTGCTGAAATGAAAACTTTTGAGTCTCTCTATTTCCATAATATCAATCAATTTTCTCAATTATTATATATTATTTATATATCACAACCAATTTTAATCTCCATCCTATCTGGTTTAGCTCCCAATGAGCCGCGCAGCATCGTTTATTATTGTTAGTGCCCTGACTACGCCGCGCGTTTTACAGAACCAGATGCCTCATAATACGTAACAATACAACAACATATATATATACACACATATTATACAATTACAAGCATTTTCAATAAGCTATTCTATAACAAATACAACCGAGGAATTTTTCGCATCTCACAGAAGTCATACATCAGAAACGAAGCAAATGTGTGATTACAAATGTTGCCTCCAGAAAAAATTTTTGCTTTCGAATTAAAGAGTTCCCAAATTAAATAAACCTCGTGTAGTGTTTGACGGCATAAGCTTTTGAAGCACCGCCCGAGAGACTTCTTCTTTGCAATAATTCTTTAAACGCTGTTGGAGATCATAAATAAAACAATACAACCTGATTTTTATATAGGGTTCTCCGACCATCCATCCAGCGATGAGGTGCTACCACTCTTCCTCGGTTACCTTTACTGGAATTTCTTGTTTTGCTTGTTGTAGGGCTTGTAATCTCTTGTAGTGTACCCTTGACTTCCCTATTGTCTCCTTGGCTGGTCGGGGTTCTTCTGTTCTCCGTCATTGGCCTTAAGTTATAATTCTTTTTCATATGGAACTAGTTGATTCTCTTCTGCTCTTTTCTATCTCTAGAAATAGTACTGGATGACAACATTCTTTTATTAATATTGGTTCCCTTTCTTTTGTCACTTTTCTTTTGTGGTCCACTTGTTCCTGACACACCTGATCTTTTAATACCCTATTATTCCTTATTCTTTTGTTTTATTTTCATTTCCCAAATGAACTAGGAAGTGATCTGACCAGTGATTTGTTTTTTATGGGTCCTCTCTGTATTTTTATATTGATTTGATTGGTTACTGATCCTTTTTGCCTCTAACTTACGTTTCACCGCAGATTTTTCTTTCCCATATTGTGACTCATTTAATCTTTTGATGTACTTTTCCGAAGTACGAGTTTCCTGACTTGATCTTATACTATTTGGGATACCTGTTCCTAATTCGACTCGTCACATTTCCTATGACGATATATTCTTATTTGATCTACGTTAACTGTTAATCTTTTTTCCTGATTTCCATATTACAATATTATTATAATTCTTAACTTCTAAAGACTATAAGGTCCCTCAAATTTTTGTTTAAATTTACTTTATACTTTGTTAGCTGCTGAACTTACAGGGTGTGTTTCCTAATAAGACCAATCATTTACCTTTATTTTTATGTCTTTTTCTACGTCTATTTTAATATTTTCCCCACCTTTCCTGTTTAATTTTCATTACTTAGTCTAGCTTCCTTAAAGCTTTTCTCTATGTTTTGAATTTTTGAATTTTGAACTTTCCGATATCATAACTAGTTTTTGAAATGGTGTAATCAATTTTCGACCTAAGAAATAATTCAGCAGGTGTTTTTCCGTTGTTTCATTCACCGCCGTACGAATAGCGTAAGCAAACTCACGTAAATTGATCCCAAGTATCGTGTTGATCATTAACATAATTTGCAATCATTTGCACTATATCTCGATTAATAACTTTCCACAGTCCGATTTGCTTGTGGTCGATATGCAACAGTCTTCACATGCCTTATGCCTAATCTTTCACTTAAGTGCTCAAAAATCTCGGATATAAATTGGGGACCATTATCACTTATTAATTTTATTGGGCTCCATAACGCGGTACAAAGTTAATCAAAAAATATCCGCTATTATACGAGATGAGGCCTTTTTAAAGAGGTATAATTTCAGCCCATTTGCTGAAATGATCGGTTATTACTAAATATAGCGTCTTATTCTCGATATAGGATATGGGCCTAATAGATCTAACGTCACTATCTCATTCGGATAATTCATTATAATTGGATTTAATCGACCAGCTGGTAACGCGTTTTTATAGTTATTAACTTGGCACACCTTGGCATGTGTAGAGACATATTGATCAATGAATTTTCTCATACGAGAGTAACAAACGTCCCGAATTTTTATGATACGTTTTAAATCTGCTTACAAAGTGTCCAGCAATTGGCTTGTCATGAAATTCTCTCATTGTTCATTCCTTAAAGATTTTGGAATGTATACACGCATTTCACCTAATGACGTTGCGTGTTTCGCATAAAATAACAATCAGCTTCAATTAAACGGAAATCGTGGGACCAATTCTCACATATCGTTTGCATTAACCGAGTTATCTTCGGGTTTTCTAAATATCTATATATATATGACCTAATTCTGTGTCATTTTCTGTTCTGTTATTAATTGTTCCGCGAAGTAAGTACCAAATCCTTGATTATAGCACAATTAATTTGTCACCAATTATACTTTTAACGGGATTCCTTGAAGAATGTCAGCCACTGCATTTTGAGTTCCGGTCTGTAATTTCCCATTCTAGTGAATTCTGCTTACTAGCAGGTGCCCATCTAATCATCCTACTCGACAAATTTTTTGCCATGTGTTAGGCGTGTTAAGGCGGCGTGATCGTTATAACAACAATGGTAATATTCCTAAATATGTTCTAAATTTGTTCAACATACATACTACTGCTAGACATTCTCTTTCGGTTACTGTATAATTCCTCTCTGCGTTGTTCAGTGTACGTGACGCAAATACCACTGGTCTGTTTTGTTGGTTAAGTACTGTAAACCAATCGAACTGGCATCTGTAAATAACTCGAATGGCTCCTGAAAGTTTGGTAATTTTAAAACTGGCGCTTTTTGTTACCGCCTCCTTGACCTCTTCGAATACCTTTTGTGCTTCATTGGACCAGACAAATTTTTTAAATTTTCGTTTAAGATTATAAAAAGTGGCTCTAAATATCCGCATAATTTTTACCCAATAAATTTCGCGTACCACTGGGACATACCTAAAACTTGGACACCTCTTTTTGAGTTACGGGGGCGTTTCATCTCTTGTATCTAGCTCTAACCTTTGTCTCATCCGTTTAATTCCTTCTTTACTAATAATTAATCCTAAATATTTCAATTCATCGCACCCAAATTTACATTTTTCCTTATTTAATGTCAATCCTGCATCCTTTAACAACGAAAAAACTTCCCTTAAATGTTCAACATGGTGAATTGAGATGGAACGATATAATAACGTCGTCCATATAAACTTTCCACAAATTTCTATCACCGGTTTTAGGATTATGTCAATTGCCTTTTGAAAATTGGGAAGGCTGCTCTGATAAACCGAATGGCATCCGCTTGGCGCATAAGTGCCACTTTTGCTACAAATGCGGTCTTAACAATATCACTGGGGTTTACTGCCATTTTGAAGTACCCACTTCTTAGATCAAGAGATGACATTATTGTTGTATATGGTATGTTCGTTAATAAATCATCTATTAACGGTAAAGGGTATCGCGGATACTTTGTGATCAATTTAATTTTCTATAGTCTACTGCAAATCTATATGCTTCAGTTATCCGGTGTTAACCCATTATTTTTCTTGCATAATAACACAACAGGTGACGCGTATGGGGATTGAATTGGAACAATCGTTTCCTCTTGTAACATTTTTGTATGTGAAAATCTATTATTGCTTGCCCAGATTGCGATCATACCTATATGGCCCTTGAAGCTACTGGTGGGTTATCTCCCGTGTCAATTTTCATGGTATAAAACATGAGTAAGACCTGTGGTTTGTCTGAAAATAACCCTTTTAAAACTACTAACAAATTTTGTAGTTTTGAACTCCTACCTCCCCAATTTTTGTCTTAGATAAGTATCTCAACCTTTTCACTAACATTGGTTCAACCACCTTATTTATTTGAGAATCTGGAATTTTCAACGATTTTTGATCAAAATCTAATACTATTCTTGACGCACTTATGAAATCATTACCTAAATTACATGTGGGTATTCTAAATCTTTCAACACATGAAATGACCAATTTCTTTCGAATTGTCTGGAATGCGAACATTCAATTCTACGATCCCCATGTTTTGGCATTTCGCACCCTGTGCTGTTATTACCTGGGCTCGCGATTTTTTATTTGCTTGTAGAAAATATTTTCTACATACTTCTTCCGATATAAATGATTTATCTGCTCCGGTGTCCCATAGCGCTTTCAAAAATGTGTTATTTAATAAAATAGGAACGTGGGGGAAGTTCACGGGTGATACACATATCGGAGAAAGTCTGAGCCAATACTCTTGTCGACACCCCTTGAGGTTGATCATTAACCTTTACAATATTTAATCGTCCCCTTTGCGTCCTATCGTCTCGATTGAAATTTTCACTCGAACCCCTATTATTTCTACGGTCTCCTCTATTAAAATTATCATTTCGCTCATTTCGAAATGGTAGCTTATTGTTGAATCTCTGATCATTGTTCTGAAACCTACTCCTCTCGAACCCTCTATTACTTTGACGGCTATTCTCGTAAAAATCATTTCTACTGTTATTTGGTCTACGTCCTATTTCAGAATTCCTCCAGTTTCTACCATTAGCATCAAAATTAGGCATCCTATGCGCATTTTGACCTCGTCTTTCTATATTATCGTTCTGATAACCCCTTTTTAGTACAGAATATCTCTCTTCGAATTTAGCTAAGACTTCCAAAAGTTGTATCGTGTTTTGTGGATTTCGCACTTCCACATAGTCTTGGATCTGTGGTTCGAGTCGAACTAAAATATGATCCACTAACTCTGCTTGGGACATTCCTAATTCTAAACTTCTCTCTATTTTTAGTAATCTATAAACGAAATCAGTAGGATCCTGATTTCTTCCCTGTAAGGACGCGTAGAATTGCGACTGTAGTTCTTTCTTATTTTTGACCGCGGGAAAAGCCTTCACTTCAGAGCTAAGCTTTTGAGCTGCGCAAAGATCCGTGGCTGCATTTTTGCACTTTTTAACAACGATCAAATATCGAATACCAATCTTGAGCCTTCCCCTGAGGATGACTTTTTAAGTATAAGCACATGACAGATTACTTGGGATTTCAAGTAACTGTATGTTATTCTCAATACACTCGATAAACTCTGCAATGTTCTCTGACCCTGAAAAGTGCATTTCAGGTAGAACAGTACTTCCACCTACATTACCTAACCCAGAGATTATATATACGTTCGGGCGCCATTGCGACATAGCCATCCTGTGATGACTATGTCGTTCCGGTTCTCCGCGTAAGCTAGAGGTGTGGGATTATCAAAATGAGACATAGCCAGTTCTTAATACAACTTTATTAAGAATAACTTATATTACTTAATTCTAATTTGACAACTATATTTAAAAGTGAGAGTTAACACCCAATTAAACCTTGTATTTAAGTCAGATCACGCAACTAGATCCTTTATCTTTAATTATAGTTAATAAACCGATTCATCTAAATACCTATGTCAAATATTACCTTTTGCAGATCTCCTTCCTTCACCTATAGAGATATTTATAATTCACTTTTATATACACAATTCCAACACTTCTTTATATTGGGTTTTATTCCTTCAAAGCTATCGGACTGCTAACTCTTGATCTACAGAAAGATTCCACACTACTATCTCTAAGCTTGCCGCGCTATTGATCAGAATGATTCCACACTACTATCTCTAAGCTTGCCGCGCTATATCTTATCGTCAAGCTTCTATCTTTTAAAGTCTATCTCATTTACATATTTGATCCGTTTCTCTTCTTGGTATTGGGTTGAAGAAGTTTTGCCATTAATCGTGGCCCGTCAAGAACATGGGAGTTATGTTATGAAGAAGGACGCGAGGGCGATCTACAATGTCCGGTTGAAGCCGAGAGAGTATTTTCTGCTGACGGATTGTTTGTCTAAAAGCTTAGAATTATGCTGAATGATAAGTATAAATTGCTTGTGGTTTCTGAAATCCTATTTTAAAAATAAATAATCAATTTATTATATATTTTTTGTATTTTTCAGCTCATTACGTAAATAAGAATTAATTTTGGAATTTATATGTATCCTTATTTTATATAATTATTATTGATTTTATTTAAAAAAAATAACTTGTTTTTAATTTTTTAAAAAATTTTGATGCATTTCTGGGAATTCCGGGAACGACAATTATATTCCTGGGATATCCCGGACATTCCCGGGAATAGAAAAACCCGGAAAATCAGAAACCCTAGTATAAAAGTATACGAATGCGCAGAGATCCGTAACTCTTTTTTGTTAACGCATGTGTGTGTGTGTAGAAATTTCATTTCTCATTAAATTTCCTTACCGGGGTTTATATGAAAATCGATTCTTAAAGATTCAACTCTAATAATTGTAACTTAACAAAAGTAAATCACCATTCCTTTTTAAAAAAAACATTTAAATAAGATTTCGAAATTTTTTTTTTCAAAATATATGCAATTTTAAAAATTACTAAAAGTAACGGCGGTTTAAAAAATCTTTTAAACGATGAAAGATTTAATTGAATAAATAAGCTTAGTATTAAAACTTTTTATTTGTACTTTCATTTGCAGAAAAAAACTTTTTCCTAAATAAGGCAGATAATAATTTTTTTTTTCAAATGCATTTTAACGAATAAATACTGTAATAATTTTTTTTAATCTTTTAAACAATTTTTCTTTACAAGTACTTTTGATTAAATTTTATATTAGTACAAAAAGGAAAATTTTGGGACGCACAATACTTTATTGAATAAAATACGTGATTAAACGTTTTCAGAAATAAATTAATTCCTTAATGTGTAAATGTCTAAAATTGCGTGAAATGGAAATAATGCCTGAAGCAAAAGAAGTGCTAACTGAAAGAAATGTAAAATTGTATATATAAAGGGGTTTTTTTTAAAAAAAGTATGCTTTTTAATTTTAACTCTGCTTTTAATAAGGCTTGCTGTAGCGAAAGGATGCGCAAGTTATTAATGACACGCATACAATGCGTGTATCTAATAACTTCACACCCTACCATCCGCTCCAAAAATAACGTTATTTATGTTTAAATTTTGAATATATCAAAAATTAGTGGTATATAGCTCAATGAAATTAAAAGAAAAACCTGAGACCTTTGATCAGTGAATCAGAATGTAATATCTTTATTGCGTTTCTGACATGAATGAACAAAAATAATATGATTATATTTTCAAGTATTAGCTTTCAAGTAGAGCCCTAATAAAGAGAAATGTGTCATCGCATTATTGAATTTTTCGTAAAAAATATGTTTTAGGAATCTCCAAACAAGGAAATTTTAATAATAGCTTATTTAAGGACTGATGGAGAAAAAAAAGTCAAGCTTTAAATTAATAGAGCTGTGAAATCAATTGTAATCATCTCAATAAACATTTAGAAATGCTGCTTTTCTCCTAGCTGTGGAGGAAACTCATCATTAAAACTGCAGACAAACGAAGATTTTACCGAAAATGTGTAACAGGGAAGGGAATCGGCTCCAAATTACTACTTTATCCTTTTATCTACCACATTATGATTCACTGCAGTTTTTTTCATGCAGTACTTTTTTTTTAATCACTAAATTGAAAATTAAGGGATACACATAAACAAAGTACTCAACTTCAGGAAATTTAATCCATTAGAGCTAATTACTTAATTAAAAATATTCATCTGTAAAATTAATTATATACACTCTTCATTTAAAATAAATAGTCAAATCATTTTCTGAGGCCTTCGTTAACATTGAAAAAAAATAAGACACCATTTGACATTAACTATTTTTCCGGAACAAAAATGACAATCTTCGCAATCCGCTAAAAACGCCATCAGCTGAAAAGGCAATTTCTGCTTTAAAACTATTCACCTTCCCCGCTAAAATACTCATCATAGAGCCCGTGCTGCCATATATCTTGGAAGAGTGGATTTAAAAGAATGTTCCTGCTGAGTATTGTCAGAGTATTCGTAAAAATGGTTATTCTGTTATTTGTAAGTGAAGGTACTTATATATATATATATAGAAGTACCGTCGGTACATAAAGGGTTAATGGGCTTCAGCCCCCAACACGCCTTGTTCTTAACGAGCCAGCACCGAACTCACAACTTGACAATGCCAACTACGACTTCACGACCACGAAAACAACAGACTGAAATGTGTACAGTTTTGTTAAACTTGAAATAATGCCGAAAGCAATTAAGCCACTAACTGACAAGAACATAAAATTCCCAAGTTTTAAAAAACCCTGTTTTCTAATTATGCCTTATTGAGACTAATTGTTATAAAAAGGTGCACATGCTCGTTAAAAATCGCCAGCATTGCGAGATTCGAACTGTTGTACACCCTGACTGTAACTCAAAATGAACGCTTGACATCTTTCAGAAATGAAACACGAAGCGTTCTCATATATCAAGAAAATAATATTTAGGCCTTTGCAGTTTTGAGGTCTCTCTGGATTGAGAGGAAGCTTTCGCCACGAGGGGAATGACACAATTAAGTACTTGTGGGGATTATACGAGTTCAGAAGGATTCTTCTAGGACTCTTAGTATTGACATTGTAATTTTCAAGATTTAAGATATTAGAGTTACTAGGATTTTTTGCAGATTATCAAAAAATTTAATTACAAATTTTTGAATAAATTTCTTAAAAGGATAAATGTTAACAGCTTGGTAAGTATCTCTCTTTTAAGTATATCTACAAGACTAAGTTATATTCCAGCTGTAGCTGGAAGTGTTGTGTTTTTTTTTATGTTTAAAGGTTGAATGTACAAATTATTAGTGATAAAAACAACTTTTTCATAGGAAAACATATAGCTGTATCAAATTAAAAGAAAAACCTGAGACATTTTTACCAGTATTAACAACCAAATTAGATCAACTCAAAATACTCATATTTATATCAGCGATAGGAATAAACTAACTGAATGTGGATTGTGAATCAAATCGTAATATCATCTGTTACGCGTGACCCCATTTTACTCGATTCCTGGGTAGAGAAGTATTCTTAAGGTTCAAGAAGAAAAATTGTTTACTAATAATTAACGCCCAATTCACACATAATCTATTGTGTTTATAAGATATAACTTAGGAACATCTAGTTGTCATATACATATATCGGGATCGGTTGGGCTCTTTGTAGGTGGTCTGGATCTGACTATTCTTAAAATAATTTTATACGCGTTTTCTAATCTAAGTGACTAAAAATAAAAATAAAAACATATTCATTTGTACGCTTTTTTAAAATACGGTTCCGAACGTGGTTGGATACCTTAAAGGAAATTTGTAAGACAAAAGTGTAAATCAGTGTTTCTTATGGATTTCAAATTTACTTTAACGCACATCACCATTCGACTCGGTGTGTCTTTAGAGAACCATAACTCGAAATCACGACAAGATCACCCCAACCGAGAGTTCGTAACATTGTCCCTTTCGTGACCACGCCAACTTCCGAGAGATTAAGAAATATGCCTAGTTTTATTACATAGAAAAAAAGCTAGAAGGTCACAGAATGCAACATTACCAAGCTTGAAAAATCTGCTTTCTAATTTTAACTACGCCTTAATACGACTAGTTGTTACAAGGGCGTTTATGCTAATTGATACTGGTACTCATTGCGAGTCTTGATTTGCTACACACTCTGGCCATAACAGATGTTTTTACACGATGTTATTGGAGAATGAGGTATATGGATTGCGCCAGCAATCCTCGGCCTTCTATCTGGAAATGAAAATAGTTGTCTTCAAAACTTGGCTAGGAAACATTAGGCCTTGTTTTCGGAGAGAGCAGGCCAATGTGTAGGCTTTGTCAAGAAAGTTCATTCTCTTCACTGGTTGACTGGTGGAAGTTGGAAGTAAGCTTAAGGAATATAACTGCACTAGTGGAAATTTAAGTTCAAAAGTTGAAATAAAATAAGGAAATAATGAAATAAAATTTAAAAGAATTTAATAATTGAGAATATGAATTCTAATTGGAGAGGTTTTAAGTTAAAAAGCGAGAATTTTTTTTTCCTTCAATAATTGTTTCCATAAGGATGCAACGTTTTCTTCGTCTGTTACTGTAGTTTTAATTTTGGTTAGTAAGTTTAAAGCTTGGGATTTCTTTTGATTAGGTCTGAGATGATTGTAAAAGTAGTTCGAGAACTTACGTAAGATCGGAAACATTTTTGTCTTTAGCAAGGAATCCTCGGAAATTTTCACAATTATCATTATCATTTTGGTGACGTTTAAACTTGAGTTGGGGTTTTTCCGCTGATGACGCTAGCGAAGGATAAACCTTCTCTAACGTTATTGCTATTATAAAAAGTTATTTTTATTTACTTCGGGTAGGGAGGAACTTTCCTTGGGTTTTTGGAAAATTTGGGCATTTAGTATAACATGCGATATGACCGTATATTTCACAATTGATGTAATGTGGGTTTTCTTGGCGAATTTCATTCCGCAATTGCGTGTCAAGTGATCTTTGCCACACTTTAAGCCTCTCAGTTTTAGGTAGCAATTAACGGCGGTGTGAAAAATGTTAATGCACCTAAAGCATTGAGTTTCTGGCCATAACTCCAAAAAGTATGATATTTATATTTGAAGGTTGAATATACAAAACTTTATGCATAATATGGTTTTAATTGGAAAACATATAAAGAAGAAAACATTTAGTAGGAACATTAAAGAAAATTCAGACACTTTATAGTCATTGCTTACCGAGCAAAATGAAACCATTTCAAAGTATTCCTACAGTGTTATATATCATTGCCAAAGATAAACTAAATGAGAAAGTGGAGCGATCAGAGTTACCAATATTGCGTACTTTCTTAGATACATAAACAGAAATAATATGTTTTAAATAATTGGCACAAACGCATTTTGAAATCTGCACACTTCTAATCAAGGAATATAAATGAGCCCATTATTGAATTTTTTGAAAGACGGGTTACAATGTTATAGGTATCAAGAAGAGAAATTTTTATAACGATTTATTACAAGTATTGACGAAGAAAAATTTAAATTAAGAAAGAGGGGTAAAAATTAGATTTTACCCTCATTGGCTGCGAGATGCATATAAGCAAAATTAGTGTAATCAGGACCTGTAGCGCAGCACGAGACAAACTACTCGACCTAGATGTAGATGAAATTTAACTTGAAAAACTGTACACAGACAAACGGGTTACACCATAAATGTGTAAGGAAGAGAAAAAATCGACTCAAAACTACTATTTTAATGCGCATCACTCACAGAACACGTCCTGTCTTTAATGAACTACCATTCTAGTCACATTACAACACCAAATAAGAGGTGCATAACCATTCATTATTACTTCGTTCAGTTACGTATTGCTAATAAATCTAAAGTTAAATTTCAATTTAATCCGTTTATTTCATTTTTTTTTTGATGCGGTAAAAAAATTGACTAATTTTAGATCTTACAAGGGGAGGGTATGATTAAGTTCATTCATTTCGGGTCGAGACTTGGTGTAGTAGTAGTAGTACTCTTTTAGTGTGTTCAACCCTTAATGTAATTCCGTCGAATGGCCAGTCAATTCGGAGAAAACAGCGTTCGAAATTCATGCTTAGCTTTTATACAATTAAGTTTCAGTTTTTTTCACCAGCCCAGTGGCTCGGTTGGCAAGTCGTCTGACTACAATGCGGGTGGATCCGAGTTCGAATTATGCGAAGAACTTTTTTTCTTTCAATTCCTTTAATTATTTTTTAAAATTAGATAAATTTATTTATGAAAGGTTTATTAAATACTGAATGATATTCTACATAATTATATTTTACATTTCATAAAGTAAAAAAATTACTGTAATTAGATAAATATTTATATAACGTTTAATAAATATATTTTTATGTAAATGAATAATATTTATAATAAAATATATAATAAATATTAAATGATATTTTACATAAAAATTATTTACAAATAGTTTTATAATGTGAAATATAATATATTATAAATGAAATATTATATATAGAATATAAAAAAATTCATAAAATCTATTATTATTGAATTAATTATTTTATAGTTATATGAAATACTTAACAAGTCCTTTTTAAATAAATTTATTTAATTCAAAAAATATTTAAATAATTTTAATAAATGTATTTAAATAATTTTAATAGTTTTAATTAATAATAATTAATTATCTTTACTTAATATTAATTAAATATTTCAAATTAATATTAATTAATTATTTTTAGTTAATATTAATTTTAAATAGTACAACAAAAATTAATTTTAATTAAAATATTTTAAAATAATTTTATTTATTAATGCTTTTAAGCAATTTTAATTAATAATTAATTTAATAATTAAATTAATAATTAATTTAATATTTAATTTAATAATTAAATTAATATTTAATTTAATAATTAAATTAATATTTAATTTAATAATTAAATTAATACTTAATTTAATAATTAAATTAATACTTAATTTAATAATTAAATGAATACTTAAGTTAATAATTAAAATTAATAATTAATTTTAAGCAATTTTAAGTTTTAATAATTTTAAGTAGTTTTAATTAATAGTTAATTAAAATTTTTAATCAATAATATATTTAATTAAATATTAATTTTAAATAATAAATTTATTTATTTTTTACTTTATAAAATACAAAATAATTACATAAATATCGTTTAATATTTATTAAACCTTTCATAAATAATTTCTTTAATTTTAAAATAATTAAAGGAATTGAGGAAGAAAAAAGTTTTCCACGTGATTCAGACTCAGTTCACCCGCATTCCAAGGCAGACGACTTGCCAACCGAGCCACTGGACCGGTGAAAAAAAATTGAAACTTAATTGTATACAAAAGCTAAGCATGAATTTCAGAGGCTATTTTTCTCGAATTGACTGGCCATTCGGCGGAGTTACTGAGGTTGAGAACATCTAAATGAGTACTACTATTACACCGAACCGACCAGAAATGAATTTTCCTTGGTCGTGCCCCTCTCCATGTTAGTTGAAATTCCTCGTAAGTAATACTTTGCTTTCTTGATTTCGTTATAAGCTTTTAAAAAACATTTCCTAAACAATAAAAATAATTACTCCTTATCTATATGTTTCGTAGAAAGAGGAAGGAAAAAAAGCATTTTGTAGAAAGACTTTACTCTGATTTAAAAGTGTACTAATTGTTGTGTCTGGTCTTCATCTTTATTGAAATCTGTATTGAAATTACCGCCAAGTACGAGTGGAAGTACATGATACTGTTTCTTCAGTACTCAAGAACCATCTTCTGTATATGCTAATAATGTCTTGTGCATATAATCTATTATCTCAGTAATACTCTTATTGACAGAAATATTAATTGTAATAACAATGGGTTTACCGATAGGCAAAGTGAATCCCCTGGAAGATATATCTCCCAAACTAAATTTAATTTGCTGACTCGTAGCATACCTTATATATGTCGGCTGTATAAAAGTAGTCGCATCCATGATTTCAACAGGAAAAGTGCGTAGGGAGGAGGAGATAAGGTAGTTAATGGTTTTTAGTTAAAGCTTGTATAAATTTCACTCCTCATAAAATTTCCATACCGGGGGCTTATTATGAAAATCTATTCTTAAAGAGTAAACTCCAAAATTGTAAAAAATGCCAAATGTAGTTGTTTTGTTCAAAAAATTATACTATATCGGGGCGAAAAAAAACGATCGTTCCGATTCTGTAAATATTTTTTGTCTGATTTCGGTAAGAAAAGAAGGATTGTTATTATAAAAACGACGAAAAAGCTGGAACTCTCATGAAAGGAAGGGGAAAGAGAAAGGTTTCCCAATTCGTCTTTTCGAGAATGTGTCTGTCATAAGCACGACATGAAGAACATCGCTCGTTCTTTGCACAAACACAGTTTGCTGCGAATGTTTTTTTTTTAAGTTTTTATTTTTTTTTATTTTATTCATTTTTTTTTTTTTTTTGAGGTCTTTACTTTTAAGATGAAGTTTCCAAAGTTCACACGTTGTTTAAAACCCACGGTAATTTTTAAACCAGGAAAAATAGGAAAAGAGCTACATAAATAATATCTTGCTTAAAAGGTAGAAGACGAAAAACACAAAACCTTTTTTAAAATCCATGTAATTTTTAAGCAATTTTTTTTCAATCCTTGGACAAAACACGGATAACAAGAAGTGGGATATTTGAAAGAAAGGCTTTGCGTTATATATATATATATATATATATATATATATATATAAATGAAGAAGTTATTAAATGTTCAATTAATTATTTTGCATTTATTTTTTGAAATCGTTAAAAACATTTTCTAAAGAGCAAAGTATGAACTTTTTTATTCAGAATATGGCTTCATTGCAATGATAGGAAATCTATAAAGAAAGATTTCAAATTTTTTTCATAAAAATAGGTCAATATTGACTCACATTTTAGAAAAATTCGTAAAAAAGGCAAAATCTCATTATTTTGTAAGACTAAATATGCCCTCTCGTGGCGAAATAAATGATCTTCCGTTTCTGTAATTGTTGTCGTAGTTCACCGATACAAAAATTAGATTGCAGTCTTAAAAAAGTCAAAAATTCAGAAAATCTTTCTCATTCTGGTTCTTTCTACTAACTCGACTGCATAAAATAGGGGTTCTGCACTTTTCACCATTTCTGCACTTTTTCTATTCCCGGGAATTATACTTCGTTCCCGGAATTTCCCAAATCGATGGTTTGATGAAAAAATGGTTTGTTTGGATACAAATACAAGCTGAAATAGTTGGTTGGCAATGCTTGAAACATTTTTAGAAATAAAGTCATCAATTTTAAAATCATTAATTAACACTAAATAAGAACGAATGATGGCCAATGTAGAGTTTGAAACTGTGACTATAATTATAGCAGACTTAAGGAAAGTAAAAATTAGCTTAGAAAAGTTATGCAGTCGAAATGCAACCTTGCTAATTGCAGAAGGTGTAATTTTTTTTTTTTTTTTCGTTATTGGAAAAATGAACGAAAGAAATACAGAATTTGCGAAAAATATGAAATATTCTCTAATCCAAAGAATTAATGAGAGACGCGCAACGTTAATTTAATAGGATTAATGCACTACCTGAATTTTGGGAAAAAATTAGAAGCAGTTGCAGCTACTGTTGATATTTCGCGATTGCCTGCTAAAAATTGTTTGGTTAGATAAGCCCAAATGATACAGGCAGGGTTTTCTGCGAAGAAGAGGAATCAATATCCAATTCTTTTCACTCAGAAAAAGATAGCATGGAGATTTTGAATGGAAAATCTCTGACTTTGGATGAAAAATTAGAGAAAGCAATTTACTTTAAAACAAAAATTTTATACTGTTCATCCAAAAAAAGTACTAGTTTCATCAAAATCATAATCAAGAGATGCAATTGTTCGACTCGACTGAAAATCCATCAGCAAATATTATAAAACTATTTGAGGCTTTAAAAACAATTCCTCCAATTGCGACATAGCCATCCTGTGATGACTATGTCGTTCCGGTTCCGCGTAAGCTAGAGGTGTGGGATTATCAAAATGATGAGACATAGTAGTTCTTAATACCCAACTTTTATTAAGAATAACTTATATTACTTAATTCTATTTGACAACTATATTTAAAGTGAGAGTTAACACCCAATTAAACCTTGTATTTAAGTCAGATCACGCAACTAGATCCTTTATCTTTAATTATAGTTAATAAACGATTAAATACAAATACCTATATTAAAATATTACCTTTGCAGATCTCCTTCCTTCACCTATAGAGATATTTGCAAATTCCCGCATATACGAAGATTCCAACTTCTTTATATTGGGTTTTGAAATTCCTTCCAAAGCTATCGGACTGCTAACTCTTGATCTGAAAGATTCCACACTACTATCTCTAAGCTTGCCGCGCTATTTGATCAGAATGATTCCACACTGCTATCTCTAAGCTTGCCGCGCTATATGCTTGGCATCAAAAGCTTCTATCCTTTTAAAGTCTATCTCATTTACATATTTGATCCGGTTTTAACTTCTTTGACCATTTGGGTTTACGGAAAAAGGATTTTGCATTAATGTTGGCAGTAAAGAACATAGGAGTTATGTTAGCAGAAGGACGCGAGGGCAATCTAACCTCAAGAAATAATTTATAGGGTTTCTCAATACCTTAATAAATTTTGTGTCTGAAAATCTCCTTTCTAAATTTCTTCTTTCTGAGTTTTATTTTAGGAATTTTTAATCTTAAATCTCATTTTGCTTTTACTGTTTCCAATATTTATCTTGACTTTAAATTTACCATTTATAATCGGTGTTGCTCTATTCAATTTAAATTTTAAACTCGTGACAATAAATTTTACTTAATAAACTGGTAACATTAGTATTTACTGTTTAATTTATACTTACTCTCGCTTAACATCCAATTACTTAAAATATCTAAACACTTAAATTTTGAAAAATATTCTGGGTGCGCAGACCCGAAATGTGCATCCTTTGCATATGGAGCTGGAACTTCCCGCTCCCTTTCTTGTTGAAGTTCTAATTTTCAGGATTTTCAGGGTCAGTCTGCTGAAATGAAAACTTTTGAGTCTCTCTATTTCCATAATATCAATCAATTTTCTCAATTATTATATATTATTTATATATCACAACCAATTTTAATCTCCATCCTATCTGGTTTAGCTCCCAATGAGCCGCGCAGCATCGTTTATTATTGTTAGTGCCCTGACTACGCCGCGCGTTTTACAGAACCAGATGCCTCATAATACGTAACAATACAACAACATATATATATACACACATATTATACAATTACAAGCATTTTCAATAAGCTATTCTATAACAAATACAACCGAGGAATTTTTCGCATCTCACAGAAGTCATACATCAGAAACGAAGCAAATGTGTGATTACAAATGTTGCCTCCAGAAAAAATTTTTGCTTTCGAATTAAAGAGTTCCCAAATTAAATAAACCTCGTGTAGTGTTTGACGGCATAAGCTTTTGAAGCACCGCCCGAGAGACTTCTTCTTTGCAATAATTCTTTAAACGCTGTTGGAGATCATAAATAAAACAATACAACCTGATTTTTATATAGGGTTCTCCGACCATCCATCCAGCGATGAGGTGCTACCACTCTTCCTCGGTTACCTTTACTGGAATTTCTTGTTTTGCTTGTTGTAGGGCTTGTAATCTCTTGTAGTGTACCCTTGACTTCCCTATTGTCTCCTTGGCTGGTCGGGGTTCTTCTGTTCTCCGTCATTGGCCTTAAGTTATAATTCTTTTTCATATGGAACTAGTTGATTCTCTTCTGCTCTTTTCTATCTCTAGAAATAGTACTGGATGACAACATTCTTTTATTAATATTGGTTCCCTTTCTTTTGTCACTTTTCTTTTGTGGTCCACTTGTTCCTGACACACCTGATCTTTTAATACCCTATTATTCCTTATTCTTTTGTTTTATTTTCATTTCCCAAATGAACTAGGAAGTGATCTGACCAGTGATTTGTTTTTTATGGGTCCTCTCTGTATTTTTATATTGATTTGATTGGTTACTGATCCTTTTTGCCTCTAACTTACGTTTCACCGCAGATTTTTCTTTCCCATATTGTGACTCATTTAATCTTTTGATGTACTTTTCCGAAGTACGAGTTTCCTGACTTGATCTTATACTATTTGGGATACCTGTTCCTAATTCGACTCGTCACATTTCCTATGACGATATATTCTTATTTGATCTACGTTAACTGTTAATCTTTTTTCCTGATTTCCATATTACAATATTATTATAATTCTTAACTTCTAAAGACTATAAGGTCCCTCAAATTTTTGTTTAAATTTACTTTATACTTTGTTAGCTGCTGAACTTACAGGGTGTGTTTCCTAATAAGACCAATCATTTACCTTTATTTTTATGTCTTTTTCTACGTCTATTTTAATATTTTCCCCACCTTTCCTGTTTAATTTTCATTACTTAGTCTAGCTTCCTTAAAGCTTTTCTCTATGTTTTGAATTTTTGAATTTTGAACTTTCCGATATCATAACTAGTTTTTGAAATGGTGTAATCAATTTTCGACCTAAGAAATAATTCAGCAGGTGTTTTTCCGTTGTTTCATTCACCGCCGTACGAATAGCGTAAGCAAACTCACGTAAATTGATCCCAAGTATCGTGTTGATCATTAACATAATTTGCAATCATTTGCACTATATCTCGATTAATAACTTTCCACAGTCCGATTTGCTTGTGGTCGATATGCAACAGTCTTCACATGCCTTATGCCTAATCTTTCACTTAAGTGCTCAAAAATCTCGGATATAAATTGGGGACCATTATCACTTATTAATTTTATTGGGCTCCATAACGCGGTACAAAGTTAATCAAAAAATATCCGCTATTATACGAGATGAGGCCTTTTTAAAGAGGTATAATTTCAGCCCATTTGCTGAAATGATCGGTTATTACTAAATATAGCGTCTTATTCTCGATATAGGATATGGGCCTAATAGATCTAACGTCACTATCTCATTCGGATAATTCATTATAATTGGATTTAATCGACCAGCTGGTAACGCGTTTTTATAGTTATTAACTTGGCACACCTTGGCATGTGTAGAGACATATTGATCAATGAATTTTCTCATACGAGAGTAACAAACGTCCCGAATTTTTATGATACGTTTTAAATCTGCTTACAAAGTGTCCAGCAATTGGCTTGTCATGAAATTCTCTCATTGTTCATTCCTTAAAGATTTTGGAATGTATACACGCATTTCACCTAATGACGTTGCGTGTTTCGCATAAAATAACAATCAGCTTCAATTAAACGGAAATCGTGGGACCAATTCTCACATATCGTTTGCATTAACCGAGTTATCTTCGGGTTTTCTAAATATCTATATATATATGACCTAATTCTGTGTCATTTTCTGTTCTGTTATTAATTGTTCCGCGAAGTAAGTACCAAATCCTTGATTATAGCACAATTAATTTGTCACCAATTATACTTTTAACGGGATTCCTTGAAGAATGTCAGCCACTGCATTTTGAGTTCCGGTCTGTAATTTCCCATTCTAGTGAATTCTGCTTACTAGCAGGTGCCCATCTAATCATCCTACTCGACAAATTTTTTGCCATGTGTTAGGCGTGTTAAGGCGGCGTGATCGTTATAACAACAATGGTAATATTCCTAAATATGTTCTAAATTTGTTCAACATACATACTACTGCTAGACATTCTCTTTCGGTTACTGTATAATTCCTCTCTGCGTTGTTCAGTGTACGTGACGCAAATACCACTGGTCTGTTTTGTTGGTTAAGTACTGTAAACCAATCGAACTGGCATCTGTAAATAACTCGAATGGCTCCTGAAAGTTTGGTAATTTTAAAACTGGCGCTTTTTGTTACCGCCTCCTTGACCTCTTCGAATACCTTTTGTGCTTCATTGGACCAGACAAATTTTTTAAATTTTCGTTTAAGATTATAAAAAGTGGCTCTAAATATCCGCATAATTTTTACCCAATAAATTTCGCGTACCACTGGGACATACCTAAAACTTGGACACCTCTTTTTGAGTTACGGGGGCGTTTCATCTCTTGTATCTAGCTCTAACCTTTGTCTCATCCGTTTAATTCCTTCTTTACTAATAATTAATCCTAAATATTTCAATTCATCGCACCCAAATTTACATTTTTCCTTATTTAATGTCAATCCTGCATCCTTTAACAACGAAAAAACTTCCCTTAAATGTTCAACATGGTGAATTGAGATGGAACGATATAATAACGTCGTCCATATAAACTTTCCACAAATTTCTATCACCGGTTTTAGGATTATGTCAATTGCCTTTTGAAAATTGGGAAGGCTGCTCTGATAAACCGAATGGCATCCGCTTGGCGCATAAGTGCCACTTTTGCTACAAATGCGGTCTTAACAATATCACTGGGGTTTACTGCCATTTTGAAGTACCCACTTCTTAGATCAAGAGATGACATTATTGTTGTATATGGTATGTTCGTTAATAAATCATCTATTAACGGTAAAGGGTATCGCGGATACTTTGTGATCAATTTAATTTTCTATAGTCTACTGCAAATCTATATGCTTCAGTTATCCGGTGTTAACCCATTATTTTTCTTGCATAATAACACAACAGGTGACGCGTATGGGGATTGAATTGGAACAATCGTTTCCTCTTGTAACATTTTTGTATGTGAAAATCTATTATTGCTTGCCCAGATTGCGATCATACCTATATGGCCCTTGAAGCTACTGGTGGGTTATCTCCCGTGTCAATTTTCATGGTATAAAACATGAGTAAGACCTGTGGTTTGTCTGAAAATAACCCTTTTAAAACTACTAACAAATTTTGTAGTTTTGAACTCCTACCTCCCCAATTTTTGTCTTAGATAAGTATCTCAACCTTTTCACTAACATTGGTTCAACCACCTTATTTATTTGAGAATCTGGAATTTTCAACGATTTTTGATCAAAATCTAATACTATTCTTGACGCACTTATGAAATCATTACCTAAATTACATGTGGGTATTCTAAATCTTTCAACACATGAAATGACCAATTTCTTTCGAATTGTCTGGAATGCGAACATTCAATTCTACGATCCCTTAAAATTTTTTTTGATTACTTCGGGTAGGGGGAGACTTTTCTTGGGTTTCGGAAGATTTGGGAATTTAGTATAACATGCGGTATGACCGTATATTTCACATTTGATGTAATGTGGGTTTTCTTGGCGAATTTTATTCTGCAATTGCGTATCAAGTTATCTTTGGCACACTTTAAGCCTCTAAGTTTTACGTAGCAATTAGCGGCGGTGTGAAAAAGTGAATGCACCTAAAGCATTGGGTTTCTGGCCATAACTCCAAAAAGTATGATATTTATATTTGAAGTTTGAATATACAAAACTTTAATGGCAATAATAGTTTTTTTATTGGAAAACATATAGAAGAAAACATTTAGTAAGAACATTAAAGGAAAATCTCAGACACTTTATAGTCATTGCTTACAAACAAATGAAACCATTTCAAAGTAGTCCTACGAGTATTTATATCATTGCCAAAGATAAACTAAATGAAAGTGGAGCGGGAATCAGAGTGTAATATTTTTATTTGCTTTCTTAGATACATAAACAGAAATAATATGTTTTAAATAATTAACTTCAAACATTTTTAATCTGCACACCTCTAATCAAGGAATATAAATAATCCCATTATTGAATTTTTTGAAAGACAGGTTACAATGTTATAAAAGTACCAGAAAGAGAAATTTTTATAACGATTTATTACAAATATTGACGAAGAAAAATTTAAATTAAGAAAGGGTAAAAATAGATTTTTACCCTGGTGAAACTGCGAGATACATATAGAAGCAAAATTAGTTGTAATCAGGACATGAACCATTTGAACAAACTACTCGACCTAGATGTAGAGGAAATTTAGCAGAAAAACTGTACAGACAAACGAAGATTTTACCGTAAATGTGTAATAGGGTAGAGAAAATCGACTCAAAATTAATATTTTAATGCGAATCAAACCTCAAATCGTCCTGTCTTTAATGAACTACCACTCTATAAATCACGACATTACAACACCAATCACGAGTTCATAACCCTTACCTTTCCAGGACCACGAAAAAAAGAAAGTGAAATAGGTGTTTTCTTTGCTGAAATATATATAAAAATAATGCTGGAAGTAATTGAACCAATAACACTGGCAAGAATATAAAATTCCCAAGTTTATAAAAAATTGGTTTTCAAAATGTGTCTTATTGAGAATAATTGTTTTAAAATCATGTATACACTGATTTCTACTCTCATGTATTGAGAGTATCGAATAGCTACACATCCTGACAGTAACCCCAAAAATTATGATATTTATGTTTGAATGTTGAATATAAAAATTATTAGTGGTAAAAATAATTTTTTCTTTATGGGAAAACATACAGCTACATCAAATTAATGGGGTCCTGCACGTCCATAGGAGCCCATGTTAAATTGAGTAAGTTTATGAATCTTTTTCTCAGAAACTATTTACTTCTCATGGATACATTTTACAGTAGATTATGTGTATTATCAATAACACTTTAGTGAAGGTTTTGTCTTTCTGTTAAGAATTAAATTAATTATGAATTTTTAAAAATTGTCCAATATTTCCCCCTAAAATTTAGTTTAAGAAAGTTATATCTAAAATAGTTTACCATACATATCTAATTCCTCCGTTAAAATGTGTAAACATATTAAAAGTTTGTTTGCTGAAAATTTGAGGATTATATGATAAGTAGTTTTTGAGAAAAAGGTACATACAATGAAAAATATTACATTTTGAGAAAATCGGTTTTGAAGTTAAAATTGTCATTTTTTGATCGTTTACTCTTTTTAGTACTTTCCACAAGCATATGAAGCCTTTTTAACTCTCTCTTCATACAAAAGAGAAAGATTCTTCTAATTGTCTTAGTTTAAACAATTCTGCCTTTTTTGGGATCTCAATATGCTGTCGTTGGGCTACACTAGGTGCATCTAATTTTTAGAAGCATGGCACACAGTTATAACTTGGTTCAGTATCAGAAAGTTTTAATCAGAATATCATTAATCTGGCTACATGAACTGTGCAATAGCCATATTTACCTCTAATAATTTGGAGTTTTTAATTCCACAAATGTTGGAATCCTTGGATCTTGGAGTCACTGACCATATGGGGCTATTAACTGACTCATTTAGGCTCTAAGTCTTTTCATGTAAACATTTTCTTAATAACATAGTGTGATATGGTCACTCTTGGGTGACCATATCTTTGATTGTCAGCGTGAATTAGAGGTGAGGGATTCTCAAAATGATCAGACATTTTAAAATTCTTAATATGACTTTATTAAGAATATAACTTAAACTTCTAAGAAATTAGATAAATTTATATAAGAGAATCTAATGAACCAAACACACAGCGATAGTTAAACCAAATCGCGTAATTTAGACCACTTTATCTAAATAGTTATATTATCTGCCTACTTTCAATTTGATAATAGTACGTCCTAATATCAAATAATCAGTCCTACCTTAATTCAAGATAAGATTCTATCATGGTACGAAACGCCTGGGCGCGCGTGCAATGGTATGCCCCTTGTATCAATGGCTGAATATCCTGGTAACTTTATGATAGGCTGTCAATTCACACTCGTATCTCTTCCAAACATAACTTTCCCCTAAATTACCATACTGATTACTGAAATTTCTGTTCTTTTAAAAGCTATCTTATTTGCATTTCTTTAAATCGCATTTGCTCTTATTTTGGTCCGGAAAGAGGTTAGTTACAGTAAAACTCTGGCCGTCCAAAGAAGCAAAAGTTATTTACGAGAGCTTAATGGCCTTCGTCCTAAACTAATCCCTCACTTGAAGTTTTAAAACTTTGAATTTATTCGTAAATTTAATTTCATTAAAATTCTTTTTCTTAAATTTAATTTTTAGTATTCCTCCTTAATTTAAACTCTTCTCAGCCACAGTAAATTTTACTCAATTAATTGGACCAACACCAACAGCCGTGCATTTCAATCATGGTAGATTCTCTCTTTTACAAAAAATATGGGTATGCCTCCTCCCTCTTGTCAGATTTACAAGGAATTTGCTTCCTTTTACAATCTTATTATGTCTAACATTTGTTATATCCATCCTGTCAGATTTACAATGTGAGAACAACTGCTTCCTATTCAGAATTCAGGGTCAGTCACCCTGAAATAAAAACTCTTTAAGTTACTTGGCAAAATCTATATTCACATAATACCAGTGTATTTCACAATTTTTATACATTATATATCATTTTTAAATTACAAATTTCTATCTATATATTCCTTCTGGCTCACTCAAAAAATTCCCATCGGTCGTGTTACGCCGTTATTATGTTAGAATCCTGTCAACGCCGCGTTTCCCTTGAACCACATGTACACCAATATGAAATAATATATATATAATATATATATGTATATATATATATATACAATTACAAACATTTTTCAATAAATCGTTAAAACAAATAACCAAAGGAATTGTGGCATCTCAGCGAAGTCATACATCGAAGTAAACAAATGCATGATTACAATTGTTTGAACCATCAATTGAGAAAAAATTTCACGTCAAAAGTTCAAAAAATAAATAAATAAATACAGTCATTGTGTAGTGTTACTTTTTCTTGGATTATAATTTTTAAATACCGCCCGAGACGTCCTTCTTTGCAATAATTCTTCCGACCACTTGTTGGAAAGAACATAAAATGAAACAATACAACCTGATTTTTATGGCTTGTCGTCTCCTACTAGAACTTCCAATGATGGCTGTTGTTAGTTTTCGCTTCTTTTCTCATTTCTTGGTTGTTCTTTGATCTTATCTGCTGCCTGATGTAGGTTCTGTAGTTTTCTCTTCGGTTGTTCCTGGCTTGATTTGATTTCACTCCATTGGCCGGTCGGTAATCCTGGTCCTGTTTCTTGCGTCGTCTTAGGTTATACCTTTCACTCTCTTGAACCACTACTCCTTCCTTTCGGTTCCTCTTAGTACTTATATAAAATATTATCTGATGACAATGGTCTTTTACTGATTTTATGGTCTACGCGTTTTTTGCAATTTTCTTTGTGGTCCACTTGACCAAGATCCATGCGATCGTTTATATTCTAATCTTTCCTGGCGTTTTCTTTTAATTTTTGTTTTATTATTGGAAAAAGAGCTAGGTAGTGATATGATAAGTGGTTTGCGCTTATCGGCCCTACCTGTGTGTCTCACGTTGATTTGACTTAAAATTTATCCCTTTCTCCTCTAACTCACGCTTTACATCAGACCCTTCTTCCTACCATATAGCAACTCATTTGAATTTCATTGTACGCTTTCCAAACTACTCGTTTCCTGACGTGAACTAATGTTATCCGAGCTTACCTGTTCCTATCTCAATCTCGTCTACATTTCCTATGACGATATATTCTCACTTGATCAACATTGACGGTTAACTTTTTCATGACCTCCATATTATAACATTATTATTATTACTATAATAGGACCAGTAACTTTAAAAGTTTTCGCCAGACTTTTTCTTGACATGAGGTGAACCGAATGTGACACCTGAGACCTCATACTGAATGTTTCTGCGGGAAAAGTCGTTCCCGAAGAAATTAAGACATTCGCCTGTAGAGCTCCCGAGTTATGGTCATTTTAAAATAATTATACAATTTAAAACAATTAAATAAAATAGAAGCAGGGCACCCAGCAACTCAAACCTCGGCCTGGCTGTGGGGAAATACAACAGAAATCCATTCGAACCGATCCGGAGTCGGTAGTTGCAAATAGGTACGCAAGCTCGAGAAAGGAAAACGAAACTAACTCCCCCTGTGGAAAGCAACTATGACGTAAATGGTCACGTACATCCCAACGATACACAGAATAATAGGTGATCCAAAAGTTTCATCTTTCTATCTATGTAATATCTTGACGTCATCAAAAGATTGGATTTTATAATAATAATATGGGGATTCTCTAATTTTAGTGAAAACGCCCACTAGGTCCCTATATACACACGAATTATTACAGGTGAAAGAGCTAAACGAAGAGAACCTATGGTCCGAGTTTCATTAACAAAGCTCAAAATTAATTCGATAATTCTTCTGAATGTGAATAAGGTTTTTGTGTAAAAAATTTTAAGAAAACTTACTATAAACATGATCAAATTTGAGTTGGTTATAGACTCTTTTTTCTGTTTCATTTTTATTTATAAAATCATGACGATATGTATAAATACAATTAAGATATGCAAATATCATGTAAATAACAAACTCCTCAATTTAAAAAATATCGAAATATTACGCACGTTTCTTCATAACTACAACTTTTTTCACACATAAAAATATCAGACTACGAATCCTGCGCTTGTGCAGTATCGCTCTGAGCTGTAAGAGAATAGTTTTGGCCTACATCTTTTGATTATTCACATATTGTATCACTTCTCATGATTGAACGATGCAACTTTATATTAACAGTCTAACTAATTTAAACGTTAGGGATCCATAAAAACAAAAAGGTATACTATTTTGCTAGGTTGATGATCCCTGAACATATAGTGGAGACAATTTAAAAATAGCTGTTAAATACCAAAAGAAGGAATTTAAGCTTGTGAATACCGGAGTTACAAAATTGTAGTAATGGCATACCTACAGACAAAAATAAAATGTTTTTCTCCCAATTACTTCGAACAGTATAGTAGCCATTCTGTTCCATCAATTTCTCTGTTACACAAAAACAAACAATTCAAAAATACTAATTTTACTTTATAAACTTTCTCACAAAAGAAGGTTAATTTAAAGTACTCTGGTACAAACTGCAAGTGAGTGTAACTGTGAGCTACCACCGCAACTTGTGTAGGACAAATTGCAATAAATATAACAGCTAGTGACGTTGCTGGAGAGCCCGCGATAGGTTGAAAATTAATGATACATACATATATATATATATATATATATATATATATATATATACATACTTATATATATATATATATATATATAGTTATATATACTCATATTGTAGCTATTATAAGTTATTGTGTGTGTTCTAGATTACCTTCTGAATGAGTTCAGATGTACAAAGCACAACTTATCTAATTATCTTATTACATACTTCATTCACCCCTCAATAGATACTTATTTTAGCTATTATACTCAAATTTAGAATTGCAAATACATTCCATCAAAAAGCTACTAAATTACACTGCTGCTACTAATGCCTCTGAACTGACGATGTCAGATCGAGATACAGAAAAGTCATTGAGGCAAAGTTCTAGATGTATGCCTGTCGTTAGCCTAAGCCTTCCGCACCGTGATGCCGACAGTGCCTTTTTTGTCGTTTTCACCTTAATTTTATGGGAGAATAAACCAGGAGTTTTGTCAGGGGTTTCCCATGACTCTTCTTCTTCCACTAACCTCACAAAAGAACATGCGACACTACTGCCTAAAAGGACATCACATGCCGCAGAGACACTATACATCCTCAAACCTACGTGCCTTCTACGACATTCGAACCCAAGCCTTAAGAATATATAGTTCATATCGCTAACGCACTATATCCGGATCGTTTAGCTTAAGCTTTTCCCTACTACTAATGAATTAGTAATATAAATGATCATATCTATGTTGGTAGAATACTGGATATTTCTATAAACATTAATTTGTCAAAAGCGTAAATTGCCAAAAACTTCATAATTATGAAAGCGAATTTTTTTTATATTGATGAGATGACACAATAGCTCTTTTAAATTAAAGTTAGATTTGGTTACTTTCTATAAAATGTGCCTTATTAAAATTTTCATTGTTATACTATAATACAGTTGATTATTATAAATGGTTGTATATCCTACTAAAGCATTCTTTATATCATGAACTAGGCAATCAAGAAAAAAAAATTATTAGGTTATGCTTTTTCAATACAATAAGAAACCTTAATATATGAACAATAATAGAAGTCATATATTGTTTGTGAGTAAAGCGCACAGTGGGATTAAATTGCCATTAATATGAGCCAAGAAAATGCCAAAATATGTTTGCATTCCTATAATTTTGAACAGTTTCGTTCCTATTTTTGCAATTATAATATGATGTTGATGATAAGTTAAAGGATATGGTAATTCTTCTAGATATATTTGCGTTTGCTATTTTTCTGTGATGTCATTAAGCAAAAATGATAACACAATTGCTTTATACCATAATTTCCTTCAGGAATCCATTGCAACAATTTCACAAACCTAGAGTGTCTGTCTTCTATTATCAAATGTTTTGTTGGAGTTAATCATAACTTTATGCATTGCAAATACTGAAACACGATGAAGTTTTAAAAAAGACAAATCTCTGGTTTGTAACTTTTAGTTAATTGGGGGAAGGGGGTGTGTTAAGAGGAAAAAGAGATTTAAACTATTTTTCTAAATGCAACAATTTTCATACTGAATGGAAATTAATGAATTTGATGACTAATTTCACACGAAACTAGTGTTGCTAACAGATACTACATATAAAGATATCAGTCTTTCTCAAAACTTTGAGAATCGCACTTTAAAGTATGAAGTAATAAAAGCCCCTTCAAAGAGTAAATAGAGTCTGGATGTTTGTTAAAATCACAGTTTGAATAAATATTACATTATGAATATTTACTACATTAGTGTGAATGCCGATGAATATTATTTGAATCACTTTAAGTTGACGAATATAGCACCCAACGTGAATAATTTGATGTGCATCACCTCTCAACTTGGCGCCTTTTAGTTTGAATTAAAACACGAACCTAACTCCATACAATGCAAACCCCGAAATCGCGACTACACCCCCTCGGAGACCACTCAAATGACAGACTAAAATGTGAAAAATTTTGTGAAATAGAAATAATGCCGGACGCAATGAAGGTGCCAAATAACCAAAATGTAACATTCCCACGTTTAAAAAATTGGTTTTATAATTTTAATTACGCTCTTAATACGACTTTTTTTAAAAAAAGGGTGAGAGTACTAATATTTACCCAGTATTGCGAGTTAAGAATAGATACACACCCTAACTCTATCTCCAGAAAGCATGATATATATGTTTGAAAGTTTAATATTCAAATTGTTAGTGGTAAATAACATTTTTTAAGAGAAAACATACATTTACATCAAATTAAAAGATCTCAGATACTTTTACAAGTATTAACAAATAAATCAAATTCTTTCAAAATACCTTTATTTATATCATGGGTTAAATAAACTAAATGAATGTGGATTGTGAATTATATTGTAATATCTTCATCAGTTTTTACGAAAATCAAACAAGGAATATGTGAACATTTTTACTCCGTACAGCTCTATTAAAGAAAATATATACAATGCCACATTTTGCAATTTTGAGACAAAGAATGCAATGGTATAGAAATGTAAATGATCAGTAATACTTAATATATTGTAACTTTTAGCTTCCTTTAAGATAAGTTTTTGCTGCCCACGCTTGCTTTGCTTCATTAGGGTTTCATTACAAAATGTGCCAGGATTCTTAAAAAAATATTACAAAAAAAGCTGACAAAATCCTTAAGCAAACGACACATGTACTTTCAATCTCACACTACATCCAAATTAGGACTTGTAACTTTTCATTTTTCACGCCTCAGTTCCACTAATTGGTGCGACTAATACGACACCAGGATTCCAACGAAAGCGGCTACCATGACTAATCGAGGTTTCAATTTAAACTCTTCAAATGTGAAATTGCAGCATCAAGAAATAATGCACGAGATATTATGCAACTTTAATGAGAAACAGGGGTGAGAGTGAATATTAAGTCGCACACTGTTCAGCTACACGATGGCTTTGGGCGGCGGACCTTTTAATTGCGATAGTGGGGAGATGGATATACGTTACACAAATAATCAAATTTGCGCACGCATCTGATAACGTGCTACTCATATATGGGCTATAAAGGCCCGCAAATTTCCCTTCTCATAAACTGCATCTGAAATTTTGGGAAGCATTTGTGACTTTTGAAAAATCTAAGAAAATCTGGTTTATACGCCAATAGTTAACTACGGGGAAGGTTACTGTAATATCAAGACATTCAAACTGGGTTATTATTGCGAACAAGGACAACTTCTGCTGGAGAAAACGTGAGTTTCATCCATTTTTGTGTAACACGGTGGATTCAAGAAGGTCTACTTACAAGCCGAAGAACAGGTGGTGCCCACAAATGCACGTCAAAACGTACAAACTGGCGTAATCACCGGTTGACTCCAGGAGTAGATGGATCTGTTTTCACCAACACCATGCGCACCATTGCTATACGTACACTTACGTGCCTGGGTGCCAACAAAAGGGTAACGTTGATTGCTCCAGTCACCACTAGACGCAAGGAGTGGTGTCATTGTCATCCTACCTGGATATCTAATGGCGTTGGTAATTGTGTCCAGAGGAATCCTGTTTCCGTCTCAATAAGAATGATGGCTTTTAACAAGCATGTAGGTGACTCGGAAAACGCAAGAAACCGACCGATTTCCCCGAACATCAACCGAACCTGGACCGCATCATGGTTTTAAAGTATAATGTTTGATCACACGATACTCCTGGTATACAATGAAGACCATTTGACTGCGGACCTTATTGTTCGGTCATTTTTGCAGGGTGATCAAAAACATGAAATTCCGACAAGGAAACTCCAATCCAGATGTCACTCGTAAAACTCTTAACAGTTTGACTGTGGATTTGATATACTTCCCTGTCTAGCAAACTCTACAGATCTGATTGTCACCGAACACCTTTGGGATGTCATTGAACTTGACATGAACTGAAGATTACCATAGAAAAGTGTATATGATCTGCACGTATGTGATGCAGTGTGTATGAACTGATATACATAAAAAATATATTTTTGTAAAGAAATTAAAGGAAAAGATATTATTTCCAGTATAACCCTTTAAAACCCAACCCGCACGACTTTGCGGGATAGAAATTCGTCTACATTTTTGCTTCTGTAATAGTCGTATGTAAAAGAACTTCGAATTCAACGATTGAGCGTGTTTGCAGAAGGTGTAAAGTGTCATTTTTTATCAACAGACAGTGGTTGTAGTCCATATTTTACTTTCAGCTGGAAAATCTAATTTGGTTTTCAAATACAACGAAAACATGTCTTCTTTTTATATGTCGTAAAAAGGTAATAATCAATTTATTTCTAATTGATTTTATGCAAATTTTTGTATTAATGTTTAAATAATTGTAAAATAGAAAACATATCAACTATACTTTATTAATGTGGCTTCTAGGACTCGGGATTTCGTTACCCGCACGATTGTACAGATTGAGCGTTACGTGAGTCACTGTAGCTGTAAAGGTAAGTACTTAACATGCGAATTTTCTTTTCTGTTTCAATAATTTTGATGAAAGCCTACATAAAACTGAAATTTATATATATATATATATATATATATATATATATATATATTTAATACCAAATTTTCTTAGGAGTCGCTTTTTTTCTTCCTCTCTTTCTTTTTTGCAATTAATTTTCTTTTCCGTACATTTGTTGAGGAGTATGGCATTTTTATTCTCTCCACAGATATCTGCATCTATATCATTTTCCCCCTCCAAAAAAAAAATCTGGGTTTTCCGGTGGATTTAATAAATGTATATTTTTAAATAATAAAATTTTCTGATACTTTTTACTATTTTTCATGAAATACTGTGTTAACTTTTAACCAAAAACTTTTTCAGGTGTCTAAAAGGAGAATAATTCGCACAGAAGAAATTTTTCAATTGATGAATAAATCAGATTGATCATATATCAGAACTTAGTGATCTCTCGGATGATGACAATGCTGCGAGAAAAACATATGAATCCCGTATACTGGAAGCAGAATCAAGTTCAGATGAGAGCGATGAAGAAACACATGGGAATATTTGAAATTAAAAGACAATTTTGGATCATTCTTTGCAATAAAAGTCTCATGAACACATTCATACATTGATTTAGCTGTTGCAAATTCTTAGTTTATGTACAAACAAGATGCAATATCAAATAAAATTACTCTAAGAAAAAGAAAAACCGACTAAAATTTAAGTTACAGATATTTGTAGCGTTATCAGACTCTCCAACAACTAATAAAAGTAATTTAACTGATGATGAAAATAACAGTGGTTTTAATTCCACTCGCAAATGAGCATCACCCCTCAACACGTCATGTCTCTAGTAAATAACCATTCTAACTCACGATATGAAAAAGTGAACCACAACTTCACGACCATTACTTTTTTGGTGATCACGGAAAAATGAGAGCAAAATGTGTACACTTTTGTTGAAAAAAGAATAATTCAAGAAGCATATAAGTCTATAACTGACAAGAACACAAAATTCCCAAATTTATAAAAAAATCTGTTAACCAATTATGTCTTATTGAGACTAATTGTTGTAAAAGGATGTATTCACTAATTTCTACTCTCATGTATTGAGAGTATCGAACAGCTACACATTCTGACAATAAATCCAAAAATTATGATATCTATGTTTGAATGTTGACTAAACAAATTGTTAGTGGTAAAAATAATTTTTTTCTTTTTATGGGAAAACATACAGCTACATTAAATTAAAAGAAACACTTGAGACATTTTTACCAATATTAAATGAAATCAATTCAAAATATTCCGATTTACATCATTAACTAATATAAACATACTGAATGCGGGTTGTGAATCAAATCTTGTGTAATGCCGTGACCCAAGCTTACTTAATTCCTGGGTAGTGAGAGAGATGACAAAGATTTTTTAAATAAAATACTATAATTTCAAATAGTTTACGTCCAATTAATACATTTTTATTGCATCTATATGATATAAGGCACATCTAGAGCTCATATACTTTTATCGGGGTTGCTTTGGGTTCATTCTCGACGGTCTAGATATGGATATGTTAATGATCACACTCCTAAAAATTTGTGAAGTAAAATTTCTATTAGGTCGCTTTCAGCCTTTTATCCAATCGCCAAATGTTTCGTTCCTCCTGTCGCTGGTCTACGCACTGAATTGAAACCTGTCGCAGGTTTAGTTCCTCGCCGATCTCTGTCTCTGGATTTCACTGGTTTGGATACCCATTAGCTTCTTTGTTCGAATCACCAAGTCTAATCATCTGATCCCTTTCTTTAAACCCTCGAGCCATCCTCTTTTATGACTCCTACAATCTCTGTTTTCAAGGACACAGGAACCATCATCGGTCCTTCCGAGGCAAACGCCTGTCAAGTCTGTGATACTCTTATCGCTGTACATGGTAAACCATGTGAAGAGGCTTTAAATTAACCTGCCACTTCGACACCGTGAATGTACACCTTGACCTTTCTTACTTACACAATGCCCCACGCTCTCTTCCATACATGTATAACACGGCCACATGTTATAGAACGAAAGAAGGAACATCCATTGAAATAGGAACATCCCTTCCGTAGATCGCCGTGAAAAAAAGAAATCTGGGGTATCCATTTGCCTTCTTGTGTCTTTGAGAGTAGTAACAAACAATTCAAGAGTCGACTGTTCAGCTTTTTCGCCTGAGAGATGGAGAAGAGGATCTATAGTTCACTTTGAAGGAAAAAAACAATATGGCAATTCTGTTCGCTTCTGGGGGTCAAAAAGGAAAACAGGGTAGCTAACTGCTGTTTAGGACACGAAGCTGCATTTCACAAGCTTTCTTACAAACATCAAACAAATATAATTGGGAGATATTTTCAAAAGTTAACTCTTAAGGTAACCAGTTCTACTACAACGAAAAGGAAGAAGAAAAATTTAAGAAAATATTACAACGTAAATATGTGAAACATTTTATTAATTCAAACAAAAATACTCTAATTATGCTTACATCTCTTTTAATTATTTACTTAAACGAGGATTTTCCCATTGAAATTTTTTTTTGTCAATATATCATTTTCTAATACATCGAAAATTTCGGAGCAAAAAATGTCTTTTATATTGAGCTTTACAGTAAGTGCTACAGCTAAAGTATCAACCTTCGACCTTGATTTTTCACTTCTCCAAAAATCATTACCAACTAAAACAACTCTTTCAATTTCTGCATTAGTTTTAGGTCAGTGCAACGTAAGTTCATCAAGAGAAGCGTAAATTTGTCACATGGAAAGTGTTCATTTTTGAAATGTATAGGTATTTCCATCCATCTTTTATCAATTTTTGCATGCTAATTTATCAATTGTTCCAATTTATTAGAATTTAAATATGCATTTAGTCTTCTAATTTATTTAAACAGACAATTGTCATTTATTTTAGTATTAGGCACATTTTTCGATAAAAACTCTGTTTGCCTTAACCGTTTTCTATATCTACCAATTTCACTTGGGATGAAGTCAAAAAACACCATTGAAAACTATTATTTCCTGTGATATTTGTTTCAGATTATTCTTCGACATATTGGACACACATATGGATCATCTCTGAATAGAGATTACACAAATATGTTATAAAATATTGAAAAAGAGGACAAGCAGGAGGACACTTTTTAATGAAGAACAGAACCTATAAAAGAAGGACTATCCTCCTTAAAGGAGAACAGTTGGTCACCTTATAAGTGTGAACATTTTTACTCTACACTCCTCTTATCAAAAGAAATTTATAATCATATTACTGAATTCTTTTTGGAAACAAAGGGTGTAATGCTTTAGGAATACAACTATAGAAATTTCTACAGAAATTTATGAAAATAACTGATGAAGAAAAAATAAATTTTAACTTCAAAAACTGAGAGGCACGAGTAAAACCAAAATAAATTGTAATCAGCACATTAAGCATGCAAGCTACTCTTGATCTAAATGTAAAGAAACCCCATCGGTAAAATGAAGAGAAATAAACCTTTTGAGGGAAATTTTTCACATGGAATTAAATCAGGATATTCCGATTCCACAGTATCTAACATTTTATTTCTAACACCTGTGTATTGCCTTCTATTCTTTCCTTCCACCCAATAAAAAATAGGGGAATTTCAACCTTCAAAGTTTACATAGGCATAGGCAGCTCTTAAAAGAAAGTTGGTTTTAATTAACATCATTATAATTATAATGTTATTTAAAAAGGTACAGATTATTAAATGATATGTTTTGATATAAAAGAACACAAAAATGTCGAAATATAAGTAATAAATGAGTAAATAATTAAATATTTTTCTATAAATGGAGTCATTAATATGTCCATTTGCGTGAAAGAATATTTAAAAAAAAACCCTTTTTGATAAAAAATGAATAAAAAAATGTAAAAGATTTGAAAGTCAAGTTTTTATTTTTGTGTGTGTGTATGTGTGTGTGGTTATTTTGTCATTTTATTTATGAAATAAGGTCCACTCCAATACTTGTTAGTCATTTACTTAACACACATGAGTTCTTTTTGTTTTTTAAGTAATTTTAAGAATATCCATATGTGTTAAATTCGACATATTATTCGGAAATTTTCTAGAGACATTATAATAAAGAGTTTGTGCGTTGTATTCACCGTAACTAAAATTCTGAGTGAGTGAATTTTTTAACACTTTAAATCATGTGTAAGATTTAATGTATAGTATCTCTTAGTTCCTAATCAGATAGACTTTTTGCTTTTATCCTTTTTTATATTTTTTCTTGCTTAGTCATAAAGTGTTGTCAGGATGTTTAAGACGAAACGCAATATTGCAAAAAAGTAGTTTAAGATGTTTTGCAAACAAGCTCCTTAAGTAAAGACTCCTCAACTGGGAACGTCCCACTACATCTGAGTAAGGATTTGGGTCTTCAAATTGTACACGCTTCAACATCAGCACTTTTCCTGTCTTATTAACTCTTATAGATTTGAAAAAAGGCGTTCTACCATGACCAATTGAGGTTCAAATTTATAAGGTCTGTCGTCAAATTGCTTTCATGCGACTTTATATTGCGAATGCAGTTTGTGAAAAAAAGGACAATCGGTCCCGTAGTGCATATTCTCTTTCCTTTTTTTCATCTGAGAATCACATCTAACTCAGAAGAAAAACATAACATAAAACTAAATTTCACTTTTTGGTGAAATTTTGTTCTGAAGAACGTAATACCGATTAATTATGCATCTGAACTGAACATTTTCAAAATTGTTCTACCACTATTTTCTTAAAAGGAGAGCTTTTAAATAATATCTCTGTCTGCAATGATTTTCGAGATTTTGATTGAGATAGCGTAAACCACGATTGATTGAGCTCCGCGTTTGGATCGACGATCATGAGTGATTACAGCGGAAATTTGGACTTTTCGCCGACTAGACAAGCGAAAATTGCTGCCTGAAAAAGCTTAGAATACAGTCACTGGTATCTCAGCCCTTCACAAGTCACTCTCGATGAAAGCCTAGCAAGTTCACCTACTCACGGGAATTCCTTCTCCGAAATCTACCGGATGAGCACCAGCCATGGCTATGAAAAAAGGGGGAAATGGTGACTTAAAACCCCCCCCATGCACTAGAACTGATTGAATGAGCATAAAATTCCCATACCTTGAAGTTTAAGAAATTAATTTAACGATCCGATTTCGGATGAAAACCGAGTGTAAAGTTAAAAAGAAAAGTTATGTAAAAACGCAAAAAAAAAAAACGGAATCAGGGAAAGTTTTTTCCCAAAAAGGGTTTAGACAACCAGGTCCCAAAAAACAAAAAAAATTTTGGATTAGAAAATGTTAAAATAATAAAAAAATGAAAAACATTGTTACTTAAAAAATTTAAAAAATTTTTAAAAAAAAAAATTAAAAAAATTTCCAAAAATTCCCTTGAAAAAGGGTGGGTATTTTAAAATTTTTTAAAAGATTTTAAAAATTTTCAACTTTTATCCACCCTTAAAAGGGGAAAATTTTTTTTAATTTAATAAAATAAAGTAAAAAATTTTTAAAAAATTCCCGAGTTTTTAAAATTTTTTTCCAAAAAATTTTTTAAAAATTTTTAATTTGGTGAGGGGGGGGGGGGGGGGGGGGGGGGGGGGGGGGGGGGGGGGGGGGGGGGGGGGGGGGTTTTTTTTTTTTTTTTTTTTTTTTTTTTTTTTTTTTTTTTTTTTTTTTTTTTTTTTTTTTTTTTTTTTCTACCAAAAGAAAAATGATAGTACTTATCCAATTTTGAAACTTTTTGCTTTACCTTTTTGTTAGTCTCTAAAATTCTCGGGTTTTAAAAAAAATTTCAAAAAGTTTAAGTAAGAAAAACCCCCTTTTAAAAAAACTCCCCAATGGGGAAGTTTAATCTATAATTTTTTAATTTAATTCCCTCAAATTTTCCTTTTAATTTTTCTTTTAATATAAAAAGCAAATTGAATAATTTTCAATCAAAGCTTTGTCAGTTTAAAGGCTAATTTCAAATTTAATAAAAAAACCCAACTCCAAGCAATTTTCTTGTTTTTTCATTGAAATCCCCCCTTCTAACCAAAGCTCAAAACAAATTCACTTTTGGGGAAAATTGAAAACCAATAGATTAAGACTGCTGAAAACAGTTTTAATATTTTTTAAAAATTTTAAAAATCCGTTCAATGATTTTCGAAAGGTAGAAAAACATCGAAGGATCTGATTTTATTTTGGAAGGTTGGACTCCGTTGAGTAAGCAAGTTCTTTGAACGATCTCCCACGTCTGGCATTTCTGCGCACTATTCTACTTCGTACTTATAGCTCTTTTTAGAGCTGAGTCGACTTGCGAACTAAATTCAAAATAATCCATGGTACGTTTGGATTCCACAACTGAAATTGAATCAAATGCTACGCTCCCCCAAATCGGAAAATCAAAACCGGAAGGCCCATTGACCAACCTCATTGCAAGGTTGGAAGCTACTAAGGCGGGACATCTGTTGTTATCTCATAGCACAGGGCCTTGAGAATATGATCACGACCCTTCGCCAATCAAACGCACAAAGACGATAACGATCAACCTTCGTGGAAATGGGAAACAGCGCCCCATCTACGAAGATCTACTTGAAAAGCGGTGAATTTTCCTCTTCCAATGGATACCCCCCGCCCTGTTCTGAAACCCCCATCCCCTGAAAATTTTGGGGTGGTTTCCTCTCTCCCCCCCCAGGAAAAAAATCAAGCCTAATTTGCTTGGGGGAAAAAATTAAAAACTTTGAAATTTTCCCAAAACCTCTTAAAGGCACAAAGAAAAAACAATAACCCCCAAACACGGTTAACGGCATTATTAGACCAGGAACCACTACTCACAAGCCCCGGTTTTCAACCCCAAGGGCAGTGGCGGGAACCACTTTAAAAGGGGGAAACCCCGGGCCTGGTAACAAACCAGGCCAATCAATCAAGTCCTTCATCCCCATCTTTTAAAATAAAACACGGAAGATGGGCCCTTTAACTTTATTACTCAGACACTCCAACAAAAAATTTCCCTCGGCCCCCTTGCTTACTCAACAAATTAGTAAGGGAGCAAAGTTTCCCCACCCCCTCAACCAAAAAAATTAAAAAAATCGCTAGGGAAAAAAACAGAATTAAGCGCCCTTTTGAGGCGGGGGTTGAAACTTTTACAGGGGTGGGTTTTTTCTTTGTTTTGGCCCCTGAGTTTGTGTTTCATGGAATCCAAAACGGCTTTCAAAAATAAGTTCAAACTATTTGTAAGGCCCCCCTACCATTTATAGTGAAAGAAACAAAACGAGACCATCCACAACGTTAAAATTGCTAATTACACCTGTTACAAAAAGAAATGATGTGTGGGGGAAGGACATGCTAAAGGGGGGTCGCTTATTTTAATTAAAAATTCATTAAGTCATTCAACCCCAACACCTAAAATTTAGTATTCTAAACTCCATTTTAAAATTAACCAAATTTCAGCCCCCAATCATTAGTTTTATATCCCCCAAACATTTGACAATAGGCTTTTCACACTTGATTTGGAAAATATACTCCCAAGATAAAAACAGAAATTTTTGTTTTTTTTGGCGTTTTTAAATGCCCCCAAAATTTGGAACTGTTTTTTCCAAAACCACTCGTAAAAAACAAAAGTTTTCGACTTTTTAAAATATTGAAATTGTTTTCCCAGATACCCCGACTCTTTCGGGCATAATTCTTCAAAAATTGTTTGCACTAATAAACAACTTTAAAAAAATCCGTAAAAATTTTAAAGGAACTTTTCTTCAGATCATAGCTAATTTTTAAATTTTACAACCCCAATTTTCCAAAAGGGGTAACTCTAGAGCAGTTACCCCCTTTTTTGGTCAAAATTTTTCCGGGGAAATTTAAAAAATTTTAAAAAAATTTTTGGGGACTACATAAATTTTAAAAAAACCCAAAGAAATTCTGGAAAATAAAAACCAATCTGTTCCCGAAGCTGGTTGGTTCCCCCCCCCCCACGCATCCCCAACCCAAACACCAAGAAGAATAGCACATAACTCCCCAAACCTCCAAAAACTTCAAGACTTAAAAAAAAAGGCCGAAAAAACATATAAAAACACACTAAACCCTTTCACAAAACAAATTAAATAGACTACAAAAAAAAAAAAAAGAACTTAAAAAAAAATTCGTTTAAACCTGGAAAATAAAATTGGAAAGCCAAGAAACAAGACAACTCCTTTTTTTGGGAATATCAAAATTTTTCCTTTAAAAACCCTCTTTCCACAAATCAATGGGACTGCCATTACAGACGAGCAAAAGTCTGGGGACTTTTTGGGGAAAATTTCCAGAATCTTCACTGATAAAAAAGACCAAAAAATTTATTTCTAATATTGGGCGCCCCGCCAACTAAAAACTCTAGAAAAATTTCTTGCTCCCCCCCTCTTTTTCATATTACCCCCACTTAATGGAAGAAGTTATGAATTATGCTAAGGAAATTTTAAAAAAAAATAAATCTCTAGGTTCCCGGAAAAAATGATTAAAATAAAAAAGGTTAAAAATTACCCTCAAACCCCAATTTCACCTACTTAATAAACAAGATTCTAAAAATTAAAAACATTTTCAAAAAATGGAAAAAAGCAATAATTTTAATCAAAAAAACCCGGAAAAAAAAATCATTTTCAACAAATTTTCGTCCCCTTTTCCCCTTCTATCCTCCTTTTAAATAAAAAAAGCGGGGGGCCCTTTAAAAAAGGGGTTAAAAACCTTTTTTTTCTGATACAAATTTTTTGCCCAAATCAATTTGGTTTACAAAGCCCCTCTCTACTTGCCATCCACTACTCAAACTGACTGGAAAATTTCTTCAAATTTCAGAGGAACATTTTCCCCTGGAGCTGTCTTTCCCGGGAAACAGAAGGCGTTCAAGGGTCTGGATCAGGGGGCTTAATTTACAAACTAATAATTTATAAATTCCCTCTGCTTTAATTCACATAATTCTCTTCCTTAAAAACGTATCAAGTGCAGTTAAAAGATATTTTCAAACGTATATAATGTGAATATCGGGGCCCCCAAGGTAGTTTACTTGGGCCAATAATTTTCAATATTTATATAAATGAAATACAAACATATCCACAGACCAGTCTCAATATTTATGCAGATGATAACTGCATAGCTACAACACACAAAAATCACAAATATATCACTAAAGTACTAAATAATCACCTACAGCTACTAGAAACATACTTTAATACATGGAAAATAAAACTTAATGTTGACAAAACAGTTGCAGTACTCTTTACAAGGAAAAGGAAACCTGCAACGCCGCCAACACTATACTCCACACCACTACAATGGTCTCAAAACACAATTTACCTAGGACTTTTACTGGATAACAAACTCACTTGGAAACAACACATTATATATGCGCGAAATAAATTCCGGAATGCTCTAAGATTAATATACCCCTTAATTTGCCGGAATTCCACAATGACTACTGAAAATAAAGTATTTCTCTACACAGCCGTTTTGCGGCCCATTATGAGTTACGGTTGTCCTGTGTGGGGATATGCCGCTAATACTAATATAAAAATGCTTGAAATTTCCCAAAATAAAACTATTCGTATGATTGTTAATGCAAATATGTACATGAGAAATTCAGATATATACAAAGCTCTTAAAATTCCGACTTTTAAAAATTTTATTAAGAAACTCGCAACTAAATTTTTGATTCTTTACCACTTACTAATAATTGTCACATTCTAAATCTGGAAAATTATGTACCTCATGACAACACCAAAAGGCCAAGGAGAATTTTCCTTGACTCCTACAATCCGCCGTAACTTTAAATGTCTTCATTTGCCTGTTGGCAAATGACCTTCTAAATTTAATATTATTATTTCTAAAATTTTTAAAGTTCTACTTTGCTTACTTCTTTAATTATAATCGGTATACCCACACAGGCAATCTTCCCATTCAATTATTCTCTCACTAACTTCAGGGCAGCCAATCTAGAGCCAGATCACTCTCCCCCCTCAACCAATCACAAGACAACCTTCTACCATTCAAGGATGGACTTTTTCCAAAATTTGTTTCTCCAAGTGCTTCGTAGCCACGCCCTCTCTCCACGTTTCAACGACCAATCAGGCTGTTTCCTATCACCAAGACGCTACTTCATCAGGCACCGTTAACTCCTATGATATGGGTTGGAGGCTCGCTTTGCGAGCCATATACCCTGTGACATCCAGCGACAGGAATGATTTTTGAAAAGAAGAAACTAGTCACACAGCCAACCATCCATTCTACACTGGTCTCGGAGCATGAAGTACCTAGGAGTACTCCTAGACAAAATTTTTCAACACATCTTATACGCGCGTAAAAACTCCGGAACGCTTTGCGCTCAATTTCCCCCTTAATTTGCCGGAATTCTCAAATGAATCTTTGCAACAAATCTCAATTTAATCTCTACATTACTGTTTCACAGCCCATCTTAACGTACGCTTGCGCTGTGTGGGCTATGCAGCTAATTCAACTTTTAGAAAATGCCCAAAGTGTTTTAATCAGGAATATAACTATAAGGCATGTAGATACACTAAAATAGAGATATTTACAAAGCTATTAACATTTAAACTTTTTAAAAATATATTTAAAAAATGACAATTAAATCGTTTGATAATCTGCCAAATTCTAATAACCTTAATGTCTTAAATCTTGAAAATTACAATCCCAATGTCAATAGTAAGAGGCCCAGAAGAATCCTCATGGACTCCTATAACACCCCTAGTAATTAATTGCGTCATTCCCCTCGTGGCGAATGATTATTTTCTAATCTTTCATTTTACTTCCACTCTTCTTTTCTTAGTTTTAAATTATTCTCAATCTGCAACCCTCACAGGCAAGCACTTTTTTCCAATCAATTTCTGTTCCATAACTTCAAGTCAGCGAATAGAGTGTTAACTCACTGATTCTTTTAAGTCACTAATCAGGATGTTCCGTCTCAATCCAGACCTCTCCACTTCAAGGCCCAAATACATTTCGTTATGGGATGGAGGAACGTTTCACGTCCCATTTCATAAAGATGTCAATCTTTCAATGATTTCTGAAACGATCATATTTGCAAATCAAATAGTTGAGTGAAAATGTATACATAATTTTAAACTTTCTGTGTAACCTCGTTCTAAGAGTTGTTGTTTCTTTTGCTATAACTTTAATTTTAGTTTATGACTGTAAAAAACTAACCCAATGACTACCAAGTGCAAGTATTTCGTAGTCTGTGCTGAAATTTTAGTTTGATTACGTTTCTCCATGTGAGTTAGGAACTATTATAAAAGGATGAATAAAAATTTTATATAGGACAAAGGCATATTAATTATCAATATCTATTAGTAAAATTTTAACTTACACGATTGGATTATGACATAATCAAGATATATATTATAAATGCGAAAGTTTGTTTGGATGTTTGTTCGTCTTTCACGTAAAAAAAACTGAATGGATTTTAAGAAACTTTACAGTAATATAGCTTATACATTAGAATAGCACATAGGCTCGAATTTATAGGATAGGCTATAATTCATAAAGATATTGAGAGAAGTGTCCAAAATATAACGATATTTGTCAAGTAAGTAGGAAAAAATTCTGCCATATGTGAGCAATTCTTGCGTGCGCTGCAAAAAAGCCCACGACACATATATCTATCTTTTATTCGTGAAGAAACCCTTTTTGTTTGGGCTACGGAAGCGCTCGTTTCTAATTTATTCCTGTAATCAGCGTAATTATTTTTATTTCAGAATAAAACTAAGTTTTGAAGGGAGAGGTTGTTATAAATCTCTCTTTATTTGTGAATATTTTTTATGTGTTCTATTATGCACATTTGGTAGTAAGAAATTGATCTTTTTTCAGAATAAATACTTTACCGCTTCTGGTACTTAAAGTAAATAAATTTTCTCCTTAACACTACATCATTTGGACAAAATTTCAAAATTTTTTATGTTTAGTAGTTAATTATAACGCTTTAATTTTAATTCAATAGGCAGATACTGCCTTTTTAAGTATAAAAATAATTTTAACTACTGTACTGTATTTTTTGGAGTGAGTGAATTTTAACGTCGCACTCTTCAGCTACATGAGGGCTTTTGGCGACGGACCACGTAATTTTAAACCTTGGTCAAGTGACGTGGACGACACCTGAGCTGGCACCCTCTTCTCCTAACTCCACACCACACCAACTTAGCAGAATATTCTACCAATACTTAGAAGGAATATTCTTTGAAATCCACTCTTCCATGATATATGGCAGCACGGGTTCTATGATGAGTATTTTAGTAGGGAAGGCGAATAGTTTTGTAGCAGTTATATTGCGTTTCCAGCGGATTGCAAAGATTATCATTTTTGCCCTGAAAAAATAGTTAATATGAAAATTTAAGTGTATTATATTTTTGTATGTTAATGAAGCTCTTAGAAAACGATTTGACTATTTATTTTAAGGGAACGTTGTATATAATTAATTTTACAGTGGAATATCTTTAATTAATTTATTAGCTCTAACGGATTAAATTTCCCAAAGTGGAGTATTTTGTTTATGTATATCCCTTAATTTTCAATGTTGTGATCCAAAAAAATATTGCATGAAAAATCTGCAGTAAATCATAATGCGGTAGACAAAGCATTAATGTGCATTGCACCTCTACACGGCAGGTCTTACAAAGCTCTAATAAACTTCGAGCTATGAAAGTAGCTAGACATTTGCCAACTTGATTCTATCGTCAACATTTCACGATGTTTTTCATTTAATCGCCATTATAATTTAAGAAACACGGTGTTGCACGAGAATATTACAATTTTAACATAAAATAAATACAACAGAAAGTAATATTAATTTTTTATACATTCACATATAAATTATTTACACTATATTAAGGGTTAATTAGGGTATTAAGGTAGGCTTAAGGGTATTATAGTCGTTTCTTTTGCCTTGCCCCAGTTGCCATGGCATAAAGTCATAATAATTGATCTCCTAAACGGAAACCTCATGTTTCAATTCCATTTCTTTGGTTTAAGAACAAGTGTGCACTCTGTAGGAAGATTTCGAAGTAGTGTAGAGCGGTTTTATTGTACCTATGGATGGTTTTCCTGAGGTCTGCAAACTATTATTTATCAGTCGATTTGTATTTCCTTTCCACTACCATCGCCATATATATTTTTCCAGGGAGGATCAATGCACATCTGAAAGAAAATCTGACATAACATTACTCATTTGACTGTTGCCAGAAGAAATTAGGGAACAAGCTTTTAAATTAAAACAAAATGAAAAGAAAAACTTTTTTGTATGCAGATTTTTATTAAAAAGAATACTACTGCACGAAAACTCGCAAGTGGCACCCATTAATGGAATCTTATTTAGTGATGCCAGCTACGAGTTAGCTCTAGTATTTTTTTAAATAAAAATTACGATAATACATCGGTAATTTCATATAAACATATTTTCAAAAATAACATGTTTTCTTTAAAATAAAACCTTTGCACTCAGAACAAGATGCTTTAAATATACATGGCACTGAAAAGGCCCATTTAGACAAAAACTAAAAAATACACAAAAACAGTTTTCTTGAAAGAAATGCCATCTGGTTTGGCCAAGCTAAATTCGGCAATAGAAAGATATTACTGTTTTCTCCTGATTTAAAATTATTAAGATGCAATGAAGAAAATATAAATATTTCCTTAAAGGAAATATTTATATTTTCTTCATTCATCTAATAGATTTTAAATCAGGAAAAAGATCAATTGAATAGTTCTCTATATAGTGCCGAAAAATTTGAGTTAATTTGCCAAACCAGATCATTTTTTTTCAAGAAAACTGACTTTGTGTATTTTTTAGTTTGGTCATTTAATTTCATCTCAAGTACTTTCTGGATTAGGATAAAGTATTGAAGAATAGTTTCTTTTTATTTCAATTGCCTCTTTACAGGTTTGTATACTAGAAAAAGACTTTTCATAGAGGTGGAATATATGTATATATATATTGTAATTGATTAATATTAGTTGTAATGAAAATACAGTAAAGTGTGCCGAGTTTCTGATTGTAAAACATATTTCTTTCAAAACGTTTTAAGTAACAGAAATGGATCATAGACAGTTTTATGTATCTTAGATAAAAAAAATTCTTGGATACATTTATATTTGAGGGTCAATATAGATGTATATGTGTAACGGGTCTACGCGAAACTCTCTCTAATCCTCTTTTGGAAATTGATTTCTTTTAAATGTTGTTCTATTGAAAACTTTCTCCCGAAGAAGAAGACATGGTTTATGTAAACGAAGGCTTATATTTAAGCATTAACTTTTAAGTACGAGAGAGAGAGGTAAGGAGTTAGATGGTGGGGATGTTAGTAATTAGCGTAAAGTAGAGGAAAGCTAGTCGAGCGTGGCTCGACGATTAATTCCTTGTTATTTAAAGACTATAAATTGACAATTTAGGCAAAAGGTTATAAGGAATAATAAGGACCAGATGTCGAATAGCTAAAGAAGCAATTACGATAATCCAGACCGTAAGTAATTAAAAAATTCTAAGCATAAACTAATTGTATCTTATCAATTATTAAGTATTTTTTCTACCATGTAGTTGCTTCTATACTTTAGAGAAGCATGCATTTCCCAAAGGTTGTTGAAATTTAATCAAGGAATAATAAATAAAATTTGTTTTTGACTATGGCTGATCTGTATTCAAAATCTCATACACCAATGAATGGGACGGCCAGTTTATTGCATATGATAAATATATATAATAAGAAAAAAACAGCAAATTATCTATAATCCATTTTAGTGCAAATGGTATTCTGCTTTTCGTTGGGGCAAATATTAATTAATTTTAAAAAAAATAGGATTCAATTCTATATATGGCATGTTTTGAACCAGAATCAGACTTAATTTTAAAAAGGAACTTTATTCAATGATAATCGACATCATAGGACGCTAAGAAGCAGATAGAAAAAAAGAACGCCACAATGAAATCTAAGTGTCTTACCACTTAAGCCAGATGTGTGAAGTATCTCGTATTTTAGGATATGTACTTGAAAGTTAATGCTGACATAGGTTTTATTAAACAGAATTTTGTAGAATCAGAAATGTTTAGGGGTTGTCCATATGTTTTGGAGAAAAAATTGGGTGATTAATTTAATATTGATGATGTAAAAAAAAATAAAAGTTAAGTGTATATGGGGATTTTAATTTTAAATCTAATGTAATTACCCTTTACACATATATATATATATATATATACAGGATGCGGAAAAAATTTGCCCAAACCATTTCATACTATTTTTATGAAAAAATTAAGCAATTAAAAAAATATTACAAATAATAAAAAGGGTATACTCGTACGAAAAAAAATTTAAATTTGGGTTTAAAGTGGAAACCGTTTGAGTATGCAGAGGCGCAAACGCTTGCAGAAATTTTCAACAGTGGGCCTCGTTTTTTTACTTTTAATTTACCCCTTCCAGAAAACGATTGTTTTAGAAATCCATAGATTTGTAGGTTTATTGAAACCCGGCCCCAAAAACAGACCATACACTGTAATCCATGGATTGAGATCGGGAGTGTAGGGTGGATATTCTTCAGATGATATCATGTCTGGAAAATTCCCCTTTGGGCCCCTTTTGTGTCTTTTTGGCTTCGGATCTAGTGTAGAGTCTTGTGTTGAAACGCCCAAGCTTTCCTAAATCCCTTTTGGGGTTCCCAAAAAACAACAGTTTCAAGAATTCCGAATGGTACATTTTTTGTTTGTTTTTAACCTTTCCAAAAAACCCCAAAAAAGTGTTTTCCCCTGTATAATTCCGCCCCAAACCATGACCGAAACTGATATTGGTGATTTCAACAATTGTCAAGGTTTGAGGCCCGCAGACCGATTCCATCGTTTTGGGAGTTATGAATTTGTTGGACCATAAAGATCTTTTCATCGTTCAAAAGAATTTTTACCAGTGCTGTGATTTGCAGCCCCTTCTCAAACTTTTTCAGTATCTTCGAAGCCATACGAGTTTTATTTTAGCTAGAAGCTGAACTTTTCGCAACTTGTAAGGCTTCATTAACATAAGGCAATTAGCTTCAAAGATCTATCATTTTTCCCCATGTCACGAGACTTGTCCATAAAAGCTTCTGATATATATTTCTGACTCTCTTTCCATAGATTTGCGACTACTTTTTCTGGGCGATTTTTCCACTTTCTGAAGTTGGTTACCATTGCAAGCTCTTTTAAAAACTTTCATCACGACTGTTTTCCAGGGACATTAAGCAAACGCGAATTCCCCCACAATTTCCTTGCAGAAAAAATCTAAAATAAAGCAGACCTTTCGATCGACATTATCAATAACACATAAATCAACGTTCAAACTAAGAGATATATTAGAAAATATTTCATTATTAAAGTGGGTAAAAAAAACATGAAAACACCATTAAAAAATTCGTTAACTATTCTAGAAGGCAAAAAATTTTTCCAAGTTTTTGCCGCACACGTATATTTAAAGTAAAAAAGTTTATGTATATTATCTATATTTATTGATATTATGTATATATATATATATATATTTATTATTAATATTTATGTGTCGGGTGAACAAAATATGTATTTTTTTCTATTTGTAGGTATGGGCCGCAACTCTATCGCTGTTTGAGAGTATATGAGTCACCTTTGCACGAAAAAATGGAGATAATATACAAGACCTTTTTGAGGTGACAAACAAGGTTTTCTGCAGGATCGAAACCTGTGACTGGATGCTGTACACTGAGTTTTTTTCTTCCACCAAATTTTATATACTACGTGACATTAAAACTGCAACACTAAAACGAACAGCTGGAAAACTTAAAACTGCAAGATAAGTATCTACCAAGTAAAGCAAAGATCTGAAATGAGCAGCTCTTCACGCGTTTGGATGTTAAAGGAAAAAATCAGAATGCTTAAAACCTATTTATTATTTTGCCATCGTGGCATATCTTTTTGTCTCAGAGGACGAGTAAAGGTAGAAGGAAATGGAGGCCTAATAGAAATAGTTACAAGAAGAGACGATTTTTTTAAGGGACTCGGTGTGTGACATCATACTTTAAAATTCCTTTGACACTCCCCGCTTTCACGGTGTTGAAAAATGTTTCAAAAGTTTAAGATATGCCAGATCAATATCAACCCCGGGGTTATATCCAATGTCAATTGATGACCCTTCCAAAACCACATTTGCTGTGATTTTTTAAAAAGTCAGGGTATCATTCCCATATCCAATGGAACCACATCCTTTTTATTGTTTGAAGTAGCCAGCTTTTATATCCCTAAGAAAACTACAACTAACCCAAGGCACAGATGACTTCGTTTTTAAATGTACCGGCTTAATTGACGTGGAAGACCGAATGTGATACCAGGTATTGTTCTCAGATGAATCCCATTGGAGTTGCCCAAATAATTACGTCATGTACAAATGTGCCGCGGACATAGTGAAAGAAAATAAATATGAAAAAAATAAATTATTTAGAGGTATATAAATATTTAGATTTATTTTTTAAAAATTTGTTCAAAAAATGAAAACAAGGTTGTAATTCCATAAGTGTTTTTTAAAAAATATATCTTTTTTAATAATTTTCATAATTATCAACATTAGAACGTTTTATTTGTGTTTTTTACTTACTATACCAAGGGTGGCGAACCATTATGGATCAACGTGCCATTTTATTCTGGGAAAACTTTTAAAGAGGTATAACGCGCAATCAAATAATTTTTACTTGTGATTATTGGGGAAAAAAAATAAACTAACCACAACAACTGAAAACTCTTTATTTTCTACCAAAAAAATTTCATTTCGCCCTGTATAGTTGAACTGTTTTAGTTATACGTGGAATTCAAATTAAAAAACATTAGTGTGACCGGGAAAATTTTGGTGTAAACCGATTAAATTTCAATTTTCTGTACAAAAAACATTTCTGCTTGATTATTTTGACTTTTGAGTTTTCACAGTTACTTAACATATTGACTTAAAAAGGGCCCAATTTTGTTTAAAAATTTTGATAAAAATTTAAAAACTTTATTTTAATTTCTTCCAGTTGAAATAATTCCATGGTCAAAACATTCTAAGGTTGCGATGAGAAACAACTATCGAAAGGAGGGAATACTAATGAAAGCGATAAATCTAAATACGACCTCATTTGATACTCCAATTGGACTCTTTCACACACATACACACACAAATACAAGTATCCTGAATACAAGTATTGCTGATAAAACTGAATATTTACATCATGCTACGAATTTCATTAAAAATGAAATACTGTAATAGTATATTTTAGTTTTTTAATGTCATGCAACATATACTCAAACTTGATAATCTGTTCCAATTTAAAACTGAAAAAAATTAAATGTTATGTACAAATATGGAGATTCTTAGCTTACGATAGTAGCATTATTATTGTGTACATAAAAGCTTCAAGTTTCAAAACTTCTGTGAACATATTAGGTTAAAATTAAGCTAAATAAATTGTCGTTGTAATAAATGTTATTATTATGAAAAAAAATGGTGCGCGCGCGGAACGCCACGCAATAGCAGTGAAACTTCTTTGGGGACGTTGGAACATTGATTATTTACCCTAATATTCCAAATTGACCGAGCACATTTCTCAGTCGCCGAATTTGCGTGAAAGGTATTTGTAGCGAAATGAGTCTTTCTGATACCAAATACAAAGTAGAAAGATGCCCTGGAATTTCTGGGTATATAATAACATTATATTTTGATAAATTTCGTATACTTTTCCTACTTAAAATTTGTCGGCAATTGTAGCATGCTTTGATGTGTCTTCTAAATTAATTCCCGTTAAAATATTTTTTGTGCTCAGCAAAAGACGTTCTCAAATCATCACTAAACCATAATCTATCATAAATTGAATGCCCGTATCTATTGAACAATTATCAATGAATCGCTTTTAAAATCTTCGTGAACATTCTTATGGGAATCATAGTCTTTGTAACGTAAGATAGAATTTATTATATTAATTTACATGCATCAGTTTCAACTCGCACTAGAATTGTTGAAGGCTCTGTCGTTAATGACACAGGGTCGTTCACTAAGTACGTATTAATCTGTGAAGTTATTAGGAGAGTCTCAATAGTATTCCCACCCCTTAAAATGAGAATTAAGAGAGTATTTTGCAGTGTTTTTTTTTCATGATCGATATTCTCTCATGTTCTCTGATGGAGATTCCGTAGTAGCACTTAATAAATTTGCAATATTTTTCTGGGGTTTTGCTTTTTTCTTGTCACTTTTTTGACTGGACTTGCTGCTAGTTTTTCTTTTTTCTTTTTTTCACGAAACACTTTTCCTTTTTGTGCATTTGATTTAGGCATTCTAACTAGAATTAATGTAATAACTCATCGCAAATAAAAGTCAAAAAAGCAAATTAGCCGCCGAAAACATCGCCATGTAGCAAACAATCTAAGAAAATATTTTAAAAAAGCAGGCTTTTACTGCGAGAGCTATTTTGTCTACACTATAATGTCATTGCATCTCATATAAAAGTTGATAAATGTTCTCGGGTCTGGGGCGGAAGGACCCCCAATGGGAAGGTGGGCAAGTTGACCAATCGGAGGTGAGCAAACATCCAACTTTTACATGGATATGACGCAAGTCACGTTCTGTCCCCGCTCCCCCTTTTCCTCCCAATTAGCTATCCTGTCATCATGGTGACGATTCGAGGAGAGGGGGGGGACGGGGGAGACTACTTCCCTTCGCTTTTTCACTGTTACGCAAAACTGGGCAAATTTCTCATTCACTCTCGAGCGCTAAGAAGTTTCAAATAAAAAATAAATTAAATAATTAAAAACTTACAGGCATTATAAATTTTGTTTTTGCCTTTAAAAATTGAAATATTAGTATATTCTCTAAAATATATATTAAGTCGGTATGAATTTAGTTCTGAGATCTCTACTTATTTTTTAAAGAAATGCTAAGGCTGGTAAACTGACTTTTTACTTGCAGAATAAGCTTAGTAATATAATACAAATATAAAATATAATTTTTTTTAGTGTTGTTGTCTCCAAAAAAAAAATTTGAAAAAAGGTAGAGTGTAGCCTTAAGCACTTTTGTTATTTTCCCGCATAAAAATCTGAACCAATATTGAATTATGTCAAGAAGCTAAATCATGTTGAAATGTTCCGTCAAATGTTTCCATGGATGAAACAATTCTAATGCATAATGTATCTATGAATTTGGCATAACTTATCAGAGGCCTTTAAAAGAAACTAAGCATCCATTGCCATTTGAAATGAAAAAACATCTGCTTAGAAGGGTGTTTTACAGTCTATTGGATATGATCTATAGCAGCAGAGTTCCAACTCTTAACTTCATCTAACTACACTTGAGTTGTATCCTGGCACCAATAAATTTCATCACTGAAAATCCCCTTCTTCTAGTCACTAATAATAGTCCAGGATTAGAATATTTTTGGTCTATGCTAAAGATGTTTTCATCAATTTCTGAGATAGAAATTGCTTTTCCTTTGTCTTGATGCCTCATGCCTAACTTCCGGAATACTTTTCTGTACATTTGAGGTATACTCTACACTAAAATCCAAGAAATCAATTCGAATGTCTGTTCTTGTCTTATTTTGGATTATTTTGCTACCTCTTGTTAGAGTTTTATCAGTTGTTGGAGTAAATTTCCGTTTGAGTCTACATTTTCCTTTTCTTTTTTTAGAAAATGATCAGGAAACTTGAAATTCTTTATTTACTCACACCAACTGCCGTAGCTACATCTCTCACAGTCATAGAATTCCGTTAATTAAGTGATTATTTTAGAACGCAGCTTCGGAGTAATATCCATCTCTGAACAAGCAAAAGTAACAAGTGTTACGTGGAAAGTAAAATTATGACCACCAACTACCATACTGAAAGGCACACAACTGGATTACTAATATACTATAATCAATCAAAAGAGTAAATTGTAGTCATGGTCGATCCATCACTATACTTTACTTTTGGGTAGTTATGGTTTGAGGAGGTTCAGGACATAATTGGTAATGACATACCTACTCAGACAAGAATAAAATGTTTGTCCCAAATATGTCGAACAGTATAGTAACTAAAGATATTTTGTTCTGTTTCATCAATTTCTCTGTTATACAAAAACGATCAATTCATAAATTAGAGCATTTACTATTTTTACTTAATAAACTTTCTCACTAAAAAGAGAGGGTCAACTTAATTTACTCTGGTACAAACTGCGATTGTAACTCTCAGCTACCCTACTTGTGCAGTACAAAATGCAATACCGATATCAGCTAGTAACTTTGTAGGAGATCCCGGGATGGGTTAAAATTTAATGTAAAAACGTGCTAGGATTACGTTCAGAATTAGTACAGTGGTCTCAAAGCACAGAACTTATCTATGTTTATTACATATTTATTCACCTCAAATAGAAACTTACTTTACATATTATACTCAAATTTAGATTCTCAAATGCGTTTCATCAAATAAAAAGCTACTAATTCACATTGTTGTTACTACTGCCACTTGACTGACAGTGTCAGATCGAGGTCCACGAAATTCATCGAGGCAAAGAGCTAGATGTATTTCTGTCGTTAGCCGAACCCCGTGCAGATGACAGTGCGCTTTGGATTTTTCACCCCAATGTTATGGGAGAACACACTAGGGGTTTTGCCAAAGGCTTCTCTCCACTTTTCTTCTTCCACTAACCTCTCGAAAGGAATTGCGAATAGATTGCAAAAAAGCGTATCCCCATGCCGCAAAGACACTATACTTTTTCAAACATACGTGCCTTCTCCGACATTTTAACCCAAACCCTAAGGCACAGCAGTCAGCGTCGCTAACCACTATACCGTATGATCGACACTAGCTTACACTACTACTAATGAATTATTAATATAAATGATCATATTTATGTTGTTTAAATACTGGATATTTCCCCTATGAAACAATACCTGTAAAAGCGAGAAATTGCTTAACTTCATAACATGAAATGAATTTTTTTTTATATGTAGTGACTAAACGACCTTTCAAATTATACGAAATTAAATTTTTCTTTCTAATAAAACGTGTTCAATTTAAATTTTCATTGATATATATTTACAGGTGATTATTATAATAAGCTGTATGTCTTACTAATGCATTCTTTAAATCATAAACTGGGCAATCAAGAAAAAATTATGTTACGGCATGCCTTTTTAAATACAATAAAAACCCTAAATATCCGAATAATAGGAACACTCATACATCGTTTCTGAGTAAGGCGCACAGTTGGATTCAACCTACCATTAATATGAGGCAAGAAAACGCCAAATTATCTTTGCTTTCCTATAATTTTGAAGAGTTTTTTCCTTATTTTTATAATTATAATACAAGGTCGATGATAAGTTGAAGATAGTGTAATTCTTCAGATATATTTCCATTAGCTATTTTCTCCGATGTCATTAAGTAAAAAAGATAACTGATTTATATCATAATATCCTTCATGAATCCAGCACAACCATTTCATATACCCAGAGAATCAATCATCTACTGTTCTCAAATATTTTGTTGGAGTTAATCATAACTTTCTGCGTTTCAAATACTGAAGCACGATAGACTTTTAAAAAAGACAAAGTTCTGTGAGCAATAACTCTGGTTTGTATGTTTGAGATAATTGGGGCGGTTTGTTAAGACGGGAGAAAAAAGAGATTTAAACTATTTTTTTAAATGCAACAATTTTCATCATGAATAGAAATTAATGAATAGTATGACTAATTTAACACGAAACTCGTGTTGCTAACAGTTACTACATATCAAGATATCCCTCTTTCTTAAAACTTTGAGAATCGCATTTTAAAGTATGAAGTAATAAAAGTTCCTTCAAAGAGAAAATAGAGTCTGGATGTTTGTTAAAATCGCAGTTTGAATAAATATTATACTTTGAATATTTATTACATTAGTGTGAACGTCGATGAAAATTTTTTGAATCACGTTTTGTTGACGCATACAGCACCCAACTTGAGTACTTTAATGTGCATCACCTCACAACTTGGCGTGCTTTAAGTGAACTAAATTTCGAGCCCAACTCCTCATAATGTAAACCCAGAAATCGCGACTATAACCCATCGGAGACCCTGTAAATGACAGACTAAAATAAGTAAAATTTGAAAAATAGAAATAATGCTGGACGCAATGAAGGTGCCAACTAATAAAAACGTAACATTCCTACGTTTAAAAAGACGGATTTCTAATTTTAATTACGCACTTAATACGACTTTTTGTTACAAAAGGATGTGTACACTACTACCGACTCTCATGTTTTGCGAGTTAAGAATAGCTAAACACCCTAAGTATAGCTCCAGAAATCCTGATATTTATGTTTGAAAGTTTAAAATTCAAATTGTTAGTGGTAATAACAATGTTTTAAGAGAAAACATATAGTTACATTATATTTTTAAAAAAGATCTCAGATACTTTTACTATTAAAAAAATTCAAAAATCCATTTAAAATACTCTTATTTATATCATGGACTAAAATAAACTAAATGAATGTGGATTGTGGATCATATTGTAATATCTATATCAGTTTTTTTACGAAAATCAAACAAAGAATATATGAACATTTTTTCTCTGTATAACTCTATTCAAGAGAAATGTATAATGCTACTATTGAATTTTTTCGACAAAGAATCTCTATTATATCTCTTAGCTTCCGTTCAGATGAGCCTTTTGATTTCCTCGCTTGTTTTGATTACTTAGGATTTCTTTACAAAATGTTTTGCCAGGATAATTTTTAAAAAATATTACAAAGAAAATGCTGACAAAATCCTTAAGAAAATAACACATGTACTTTCAAACTCACACTACATTAAAAATAGGACATGTAACTTTTCATTTTTTACGCCTCAGTTCGACTAATTGGTGTGATTTATATGCCCCCAGGATTCAGAAAAAGGAGATATTTGTTACCTTTTTAATCAATTGTTTTTCAGGTATATCAGCATGAGAAGTAAATATGCCAGGAAAATCAACAGAAAGTAACCACCCGAATCTAAAAGGAAAATTTTTCAAATAGGAATATAACTGTAAAATTTATTTTTAACCTTTGACATTGTCAAATTATTTTGATGATTTCGGTGTATAAATTGCCAAATTTTTTTATTGCAAAAGTACTTTCTGATCACAGTGATTATACCACACATAGTAAATTACCCAAAAAAGTACCCCTTATGTTCTTGAGATAGCAACTTTATCTTAAATGGCACCATCACAATATAGCACGAAATTTGGCGCCATTAATCTTAAGACCCCCTAAAACTTTTATATTTAGAAAGATCTTGAAAAAATATTAAGTTAGTTATTGTAAGAAAAGTGGAAAAATAGGCGTTGTTTGAAGAAATGTGTAAAAATATGATGAAACTATTTTTTTTTAAATAAAAATTTTCAGATAACACATTTTGTATAGGGACATTTATAACATTTTTTTTTAATTTGGTTAAAACAAGAAATAGTTTAATAACTGAAAAAGAAGTTTATACTTTTGTTTCAAAAAGGTCGTCGAAACTTTTACTACCAGTTTAGATTTAATTCTTTTTTTAATTCGATTGGTATGGTAATTTTAGTTTCTTTAAAAAGAAGTTTTTAATGAAATGGAAGACAAGAAGTTTTATTAGAAAAAAGTTTTCTGAAAAACTTATTATAGGATCCTCGAAACTTTTCTTCCTGATAAAATTTGAAAAAATTAATTTATTCTCATATTTTTGAAGGAAATCATAAGAATTTTTTTCATTCCATTTATAATTGGGGATGATAGGAACTTCTAGCCTTCTTCCTTAGTGATTCACACAAGAAATCAAAAAACTTCTTCAAGAATGACTTCATCAGTAGTTTATTCAAAAATATATTCATGCATGTATATGACATATTTTAGAGAAAGAATTTTAAAACTTTCTAACTTATACATTCATTTCTTTCGAGTTGGAATGAAACATTTTAAACTAATGTCTGTGCATATTCAAATAAGACATTTCATCAATATTTAGTTGAAATACGTCTTTAATTAATATATTTTAATATATTCTCTATGACCGACATTCAATGCAACTGTCAAAAAATGTAATGCCTTTAACATTTTTCGCAATTTTCATCGCAACGAACAAAACTTATCTTAGAATGTATGCTTTAAGGAAAAAATGATGTTAAGTAGTTAATGAAGTAAAGAAGTTAAATTTTAAGAAATAGTTTTTCATTGGGGAATTGAATTTATTTTTTCTTCCTGAAATTAGTCGCAATTTCAAATTTAGGAAACTTTTGTTTGTAAATTATCAATTTACATGTTTTTGATTCCATTTAGAAATTACTTTGATTTTGAAGTATTTTTTTTAAATAATTTTGAATGAACTTTGCATAAACTAATGATTTTCTGTTCATAATTAAAAAAAATTTAAATATTATTGTGAATTACAATATACTTTTTTAAACAATAGAAAAGAATTATGAAAAAACAATTTTTTCATTAATTCTTTCACATAATTTTTTCACTAATTCACTTCTAATGTTAAAAGGGTTTTCAAATACAATTATAAAAAAACATTCCGTGATAATTGAATAATGAATATTGGAAATATTACGTGTTAGTAAATTCTTCCATCCAAATTATTAATTTGCAATACAAATATTAAGATTAACTTTCTTTTTTAAGTATATGAATAAAACTAAACAATCATCAAAATTAAATAAGGCAAATAGGAACATTAAAATTATATCGCAGTTTCTACAAAGTTAGATAAAATTTTTAGCACTTTTAACACTTTAACTAAAAAAGCTAAAATCATATATTTACTTACATATTTAATAACGTAATAAAAAACTAAAATATAATTTTCTTATTATGAAATTTTTTTGACAATTTTAGATTTTCCTTAAAAAAAATTAGTAATTGATGAATCAGATTGAAACACAGAGCTAATTCACTTCTCAAGTAGAAAGGGTTTTCACAAACATATTTAAAAAAATCGTAATAATTGAATGAAGAACATTCAAAAATTATGCGTTTGTAAATTTTTCCTTTAAATGATTAATTATTAAAACAAATAATCGTCTAACTTTTTTAATTTTTACAAAAAAAAACACTTAATGAGACTTTCTAAAATGCATAAAATAGTTATTTACAATGAATGTAGCGAATTGATTCAAAGCAAAAAATATTTGTTAAACATTGAAAGGAATCTATTAACTTAAGACTTTTTTTTATGAAAACGTAAAATATACTGAACGTAAATTCTTATTGTGTTCATTCAAAAAACAGCTCTTCATAAATAATTAATGGTTAGATTTTTATTCAGATCTATTATTATTCGATTATAATTTTTAATATTTCATTTTCATTTTTACCTTCTCGTCCTACGCGATATTTAACCATTTGCAACCATGATCATTTTTAGCTTTATTATGTAACATATCATTAGTCACCTTCTAATTTTACATTATGTAAGTTTTGGTTGTACCTTTAATTAGAGTATGTACAATGAAGGTCATATTATATATTTTTCTAATTATATGCATTCATTATAAGTACATTATATATTTATACATAATTGTCTTAAATTATTCCAATAAATGAATTTAAAATAATTATTTAATCGTTATCATATAAATGTATTTTAAATAGTTATCGACCAAGGGTAATATTGAAAAATAGTATGACATCCTGCTTCTAAAATATCTTGTTACGAATTGAATTATTTTCAATGTTATAAAAAAGCGACAATATAAGAAAGAAAGAGTAATCTATATTAACTTTAAGGTATTCGACTACGTTCGGAACCGGGATTTTAAAAAAGCGCATTAATGGATAATTTTTATGATATTAATTGTCTCTTAGATTAGAATACACGTATAAAATTGTTTTAAGGACATTTTGATAAAAAAGTATTTAAATAGAATGATTCGGGCAAAAAATTAACTTAGAATAACCTTTACTCAAAATGTTCTTTTTTTTGTGAAAAATGTCTCTATAATAATATTATTTTGCCTGTATATAGCTCAGACTTTTGCAGAGAGTCTCAACTATGATATTTAAAATATTCACATTATTTTTAGTGTTACAACCCATTGAAATAATTATCAGTGTTTTTTCTTAAAATTTCTCCCCTCTGTCGTCGTAAAACATGGATAAACCCACTTCAAAGTTATGTATTTCAAAAATTCTATTTGCGCCTCTGTAGAGACGTCTGAGATATACATGCAAAATATTATTATAATAGAAGCATTTTTCACAAAAAGGGATAATTTGAAAATGGGTCATTCTATGAAAAATTTTTGTCAAAATATTGTACTTAAATAATTTTTTATTGCAATACTATTCTTAAAACAATTTTATATACATTTTCTAATCTAAGTGACACAAAATATCATAAATATTATCCATTTAAACGCTGTTGCAAAATCACGGTTCAGAACGTAGTCGGATACCTTAAGTACGCAGTTTAAAACAGTATAATTTTTTTTTTAAAAAACAAAAAAATTGCAAACCAAAGTAAAAGAATTCTCACACCTGACACATTCACTCAAAAACCAAAAAAAAAAAAATTGATCGGAGATATTTTAATAATATTTTAATTCTGCTTGGGAAAAGATTTTACTTTGGTATTTTTTTCCTTTAGAAAGGAATTTTTTATTTTAAAGTAATAAAAAATAAATCAAATGAATCGAAAGTTCTGAGATGAAGCTATAAGTCACGTTCCTGGAATGAAATATTTTATTTTTACTCTACGTGATTTTTTTTTATATTCCTATGTTCTCACGCAAATCACTTATTTAAACCCTTAAAGGAACAATTGTTGTGCCCAAAATGTTCCAACAAAGGCACAATTTTTTATTGCATATAACAAAGCATAATACGTAACAGAATCCAAAAATTGAATAATTTTATTTTGAGTTTTAAATTGCTCACACTATTTTCTGTATTATAATTGTGGGACACAAAAAATCCAAAAAATTTGCTTTTAATAAGTACACTCTAAAAGCTATGAAGCATGTTTCGTACATCTTAAAAGAATTTCTTTCATACTTACAAAAAAAAAAATTTCCGTATTTATACCTCTTTATCAAACGATTGAGGATTTAGTTTGTGCGCATATATGTATGCTTGCACAACTTGAAGCATGTCATAATAATTATTCTTAGAATGCTACCGAAACTGACATAACATCAGCTGTTTTTGGATTACCTTTCTATTTCCATTTCTTATCAAGCAACAAATTGCACATTGTCTAGCCGATCCCTGTTCCTTATCGAATATTGTGAAGATTTAAAATTCCTACCTTCAATGAAAAAAATCCCCACCTTCATCCAATAAAATCCCAGATGAGAAGTATTTCAGTGCCAAAATGCACCTCTTAAGAACACACAGTATAATAATTAAAAATATATACAAATCCCCGCACAGAAGAGGGGTTTAAATGCCAGTGGGGTCGGTCCCAAAACCCGGGTTTGGGACCAGCTTTTGGTAGCACGTACTGTGTACGGGTATAAAAGTTAAGATGTTAAAAACTTTTTAAATTAAAATTTAGCTTAATCCATTTATTTCATTTTCACTCCGATACGGTAAAAAAAGTTCACTACTTTTAGAACGTATTGGAAATTCCTCATTACTTTTTTTCATTTTTGATATCGTCATGGACGTGTAAAAAATCATTTACTAAAAAATAAAAAAAATAATTATATATAGCCATAACTATGTACTTCTCAGAAACAGCAAAGAGGAAGAAGATAAAAAGAATTTTTCTTCAATGATTTGCCCTAATTTTATAAATTGTCCTAATCGCAATTCTTCTTTTTTATCAAAATTAGTATTGAAATTGCCGCCAAGTACGAGTGGAAGGACAAAATACTTTTTCTTCAATAATTTAGAACCAACTTCTGCTTATGCTAATAATGTCCCGTGGATATCTATTATGTCAGTAACATTCTTATTGACAGAAATATTAATTGTAATGAAAACGGGTTTAACGTTAGTCAAAGTGCATCTCGAGGAACATATATCTTCCAAATTAAATTTAGTTTGCTGACGCGTAGCATACCTTGTATGTGTCGGCTGAGTACAAGTATTCGCATCCATGATTTGAACGGAAAGGAGCATAGAGAACGCGACGCAAAAGGAGAAAACAGGTTTTTGTTTACACTTGTATAAATTTCATTCCTCATAAAATGTCCATTCCGGTGGCTTAATATGAAAATCGATTCTTAAAGAGTAAACTCCAAAATCGTAAAAATGCAAAGTATAGTTATTTTGTTCAAGAAATTATACTATATCGTGGAGAAAAAAACAATCGTTTCGATTCTGTAATTATTTTTTGTCTGGTTTCTGCAAGAAAAAGGATCGTAATTATAAAAACAACGAAAAAGCTGTAACTCTCATGCAAGGAAGATGAAGGAGTAAAGTTTCCCCCGTATTGTGTCTTTTCGAAAAACCGCCATATGCTCTAAAAATCTTGAATTTCGAATTGGAATAAATCACTCGTTCTTTACACAAGCACAGTTTGCAATTTTTTTTTTCAGTTTTCATTTCATTGAGGGCTTTACTTTTAAGTTAGTTTCCAAATTTCACACGTTGACAAAACCACAAAAGTTTTAACCCAGGTATGTAGGAAAAGAGCTACATAAATAATATTTTGTGAAAAGGGCATAAGACGAAAAGATTGCGTTGTGTGTTTGTTTTCTTTGTTCCGTGTACTGTCGACTATGGTTATGTTTTTAATGTGCATACTTGTTTCATGATGTGCAATAAACTGGATTAATTTTCATGGCTGCCTCGTTAATACTACAGTAATATTATCCACTCATCACGTGCTATGGCAATCACTTCCAATGGCCACGCCCTATCCTTTCGTTGTAACAGTTTAATCGTCCACTCTCCACGACAAACATACACCATTATAAGTTTCATTATATATAAACGAAGAAGTTATTGAAGGTTTAATTGGAATTTTAAGTATTTTTTGCCAAAACGTTAAAACCATTTTTCGCATTTCATTTTTACATCACTGATTCTAAAAAGCAAAATATGAACTTTTTTATTCCAGAATACAGTTTCATTGCAATGATAGGAAATCGATAAAGAACGATTTCAAATCTTTTTTCATATAAAGGTATCGATATTGGCACATTTTGGAAAAAAATCGTTAAAATA
>BMAV01012856.1:22053-57367 GCA_019973955.1 Trichonephila inaurata madagascariensis
TAAATTTATCAAAAATAGTTTTATTGTAAAAATATCACATAAAAAATGTATAAGATAATAAATAAAAATGTAATAAATAAAGAAGATAACAGAGAAAAACTTTTAAAAATTAAACTTTTTCATATTCAGTAGTATTTTCTCAAATTTCTCAAATTTTTAATTTCATATTTAAGAAACAAGAATTCCTAAATTTAAAAGAAAACATCAACTGTTCCAAAGAAAATTGGAAATTTTACGTATAAAAAGAATTATAAATGTAAAAGAACTGTTTTATGAGCGTTTACATGTACAAATTTATTCTATTTTAATCTCTTCATTTACACTAAAATTATTACTCTAAAACTCTGAAAATTTGTAGCATTCAAAGTAAGCCCAAAACTGTTATTTTTTTTTATTTTTTTTATGTATTCTCTTTAAAAAATGTAATTATATTTCGGACTATATTATGTTGCGGAAGAACCGCATTCCACTATTTTTTTCTGACTCTTCTTACTCTTCGTGTTGCTCTAAATCTGTGTGACGTAGCCATTTTTAATAGACGACAGCCACATTTGAATGATACTCGCTCTGTTTAGTGATCTTGGCGTATTTTGAACTGGTTAAAACCTCGAATACTGAAGAGTTCCCAGAATACTCAGGACTAGCTACTTCAGTATGTCGAAAATTGAAAATAGTCACTGTCCCACAAATGCTACGTTATATCATGCTTATTTACTTAGAAACAACTTGTACGCCGTTAGATCAATTTTCGTGGTTGACTGTCTGTCATTATTTTTCTCTTCGTGAAATGTTATGGCTTATTTTTAAGAAAACAAACCATACTGAAACGTATCTTTCATTGGAGCGTCATCTAGTAACTAACATATGAACTAACAAAAGGGGAAACATCGGGCATATGATTTTAAATGAATTGATGTACTAAGCGTAAAATAATCTTGGAATGTTGTGGTTATGGTAACGTGGAAGTAATATGAATTGTGTTTATGTATTTTGTTATGTTTATATTTTGATATTTAGTTTTTTTTGTCTGCAGCCGTATTCCTTCCGAACATTTACGGATAAAGATGTAAAAATGTATAGGTGGGTTTTTTTTTTTATATTTGCTTACATTTATTTATATTTGTGTTTTCACGTCCGATTATGATAAACTGTATAAAATGTTAAAGTTTTTTCCCAAGGTGGGAGAAATGCTAATATTTTTTTTAAATTAATTTTTCTACAATTTTGTTTGTTTTTTTAAAAACATTCGTTTTGTAAATACGAATTAATCGGTTCTCCCAGATTTTGATTTGTTGTATGCGATAAGCCGTATGTTTCTGCTGTGATATTTATTCAAGAAAGATGCTTTTATGTAAAATATATTATTTGAATTTAAAAATTAACCATCAGGAAAAAGGAGGCATATTTCGACTTTTTTTTCACCCTTGGTGTAATCATTGGTATAGCTGCTTATTCATTCATTTACTTTAAAATAAAATAATATGGTTCATGCATTTTTATACACTTCTGCATTAAAAATCTGAATGATTTTGACTATAGTTGGATTAATAAAAAGAGAATGTTAGTTTTAAGAATTCAGAAACAGATATGCAATTTATTTTTCTAAACAAATTTATTTTTACTAAACAGATTATCATAAGTTGATATGTTATAATTTAGAAAATTAATATTAAATTAAAAGTGCCTTTCAAACTTATTGGTTGCTATGTTATTTTATTTCAACTGGTAATTTCTGTTTTAATAAATTTTATTTCTTCATTTTTCAGAGAAAAAGTCGTTCAAATGTTTTATCATGCTTATGATCATTATTTGAACAGCGCTTTCCCTTATGATGAATTACAACCAATTTCTTGTAAGGGTATGGATACATGGGGAAGTTTTTCCTTAACTCTTATTGATGCTCTTGATACCCTTGCTGTAATGAAGAATTATACAGAATTTCGAAGAGTTGTAAATACTCTTTTATCTACTGCAGATTTCAATGTAAATATTAATGTATCTGTCTTTGAAACTAATATTCGTGGTGAGTATTGATGTATTTTTCCTAAGTTTTTTATTTTAGGTTTCTTATGTATTTTTACTTGTACTTTTTTTTGTTAAATATAATTTATGTAATTAATTATAAACTATTGCATAGTTGTGTCTAAGGTTTGCAGCCCCAGGATCCTGGTATTTTTACCAATCCCGAAATCCCAGGATTTAATTTTTGTCTGAATTATATTTAAAAAAATTTTTCTTATCAAAATTTTCTAAGAATTTAATTCTTAGGAAATTTATATTTTGTTTATGAAATATGTTCCTAGAATTTTTTTGTGCAATTATAAGTACTATAAGTAAATAAATTATGGTTTAAAAAAATGAAAAACCAAGCTTTTATAGTTAATTGAACTAAAAAGTAAAAAAATAATTCTTAATATAAGAATAAAATGATTTATACGAGAAAATTAATGCCATTGGGGTAAAAGAATGGGGTGCTCTATATCAATTGTTATAATTTCTTACTAGTCCTATTCCAAAATGCTGAGTTAGTGTAAAAATTTAGTACAAAGCACACCCCATGCTTTTACCATGATGACATTAATTTTCTCGTTAATTATTTTATTCTTAGATTAAGAATTATTTTTTTTAGTTCCATTAACCATACAAGCGTGTTTTTTAGTTTTTTTAAACTATAATTTATTATTCATTTTTTTAATTTGATCTACAGTAAAAGCATGTATTTTTAGTTTTTTTAACTATCATTTATTCATACATTTTTTTTTTTCAATTTTGGCCCGTAACCGAAAAATTTTTCCCCATCCCCTAGTTAGAACAAATTTTTTTTTACATGCACATCTTTTTTTTATTTCCATTTTCAGAAAGGCTGGACAATTGCTTATAATATAATAAGAAATTGCTGATGCAAAAAAAAAAAAAAAACACGTTTTCGCTTTTAGGGTTACTCTTAATCTTTTAGTCACCAAATCTGGAAATGGGATCTGGAATTAGTCGCAAAATCTGGAAATGGTATATACAATTAGTCACCAAATCTGGATTATCCAGTCTCCTGATTATCCTGTTCAGGACAATGGAACAAAATTAGGAAATTATTTTATTATTATCTGTCCTTGATATGTATGCAAAATTTCAACTTAATCTGACCTTTTAAAGTGGGTAAAAATCGAGTTCAAAGATTCCACTACATACAAGTGAAACTTATAAAAGCGTGTTAAAAAAACATATATGCAGCTCTCATTTCTTGTATGGAAGAATGTCACACAGATCTAAGTGGCTCACTGCAATACACAGTAATATAAGTAACAGCTCAAGAATAGATTTTGTCACAGATCCTTCTTCAATTAAATGCTGTTAATTAATAGCAGACCTGTTAGAAAGGCTTAAGATATTTGAAATCCCATTGCATTACTAGCAGCTCATGCAACTGGACCTTCTATTTCAAATAAGGTAACACTTTCAAATTGATTCACTTTCTGATTCAATAACTGGATTAATTTATACACAAAAACCATTAAGTGTAGCTGAGGAACTAGATAAAGTTATCTAAGAGAGAGATGCACCAATGCAGCCTATTAGATTTGAGACACTGCCATTAAATACAAAAAGAAAAATCTCTTTTTTTTGAAAATGGAGGGAGACGTGACTACCTAAAAAGAACTTATTTAATGACAATAACACCTACTAGCATAGAATTCGAATGAGCATTTTCTTTGGCAGGACAATTTGCAACAAAAATAAGAATCTGCTTGACTGCTAAGAGATGTGACTACCTTAAAAGAACTTACTCTTATTTTTAATGACAATAACACCTACTAGCATAGAATTCGAATGAGCATTTTCTTCGGCAGGACAATTTGTAACAAAAATAAGAATCTGCTTCAATGATGAAATGCTGGAGGAACTGTGTTTTTTTTTTAAAGCATTTTTACAGAAACTCAAGTAATGAAGAAATATTTTTTTAATTTCATTATGTACTATTTTTATTTGTTTTTATGATGAATTAAGTTTTTTTAATTTGATCCAATAAAATTAAATTTATTTTCAAAACAAATTATTAAATTGAATTAATTAAATTGTATTTTGAATTTTGTTATGCAATTTCAACTATGCTAATGTGTAAGTATTTTTAATAAACAGTCCAACCCTAGCCCCAGGATTTGGATAATATTATCCCGAAATCCCAAGATTGAATCTTGTTTTCAAATTAAGATTTTTATTTTGGAAACAAGAAATCTATTCAACATTTGGTAAAAGTGTATTGGGAATGAATGATAGGTTTAAGTGAAGTATAAAGTGTCTTTTGGAGATTTTTTGGCTGGTTTTCAATCAGGAATCCCTCATGGAAGGATAGTGTTATAGGGATATATTGAGTTATTTTTTTTTCTTTTAAAATTGTATTTTAATTTTTAAAAAATGGTCAAAATTAGATAATATCCATATTAATATGTATTAATATATATTTACATTAGAGTTTCTGAACCACACATCTAAAATGTAATTATTAGTATAAAGCAGGGGTCTCCAAACTTTGAAGCCTTCGGGCCATAATGATTTTTTCAGAATGTTCCAAGGGCCAAAACACTTTTAATTTTTCTGCCCTTAACTATATTTCTAGACTAGAATAGTCGCAAAGTGCGCAACCTAAGCAAACTTACGCTTTTTTTGCATTTCAATTACTATTGTGTATTGTGACACTTAACGACATTTAGTGGCGAGTAGTGGTACTATGTACTATCTATTTCAGCTACCCGCTAACAGGTGGCATTATTTGTAATTAAATATTTGGAATTACCGCATTGGTTCGAGAAAGTTCTGATTCTGGCTAGTGTATTCCGATCACTTCGAGATGGCAGTAATTGCATGTAAAAAGGCTAGCGGCGCAACCGCGAGTCAGTCTGCGTAGGAGAGGCAAAGGAAGCGAAACTGTCTATTGTGAAATAAAAGTATTTTGATTTGACTTAGTTTTTATATGTGATTTGTTAGTATGGAAAAGAAGTGAAAAATCGATAGTGAATGCAGAACGTTCAAAGATAAATGGAATTTTCAATATTTTGTGATTGAGTCCAGTAATAAGGCGCTATGTTTAATTTGTAATGAAACCACAGCTGTTCTCAAAGAATATAACATTAAACAACACTATGAATCGAAACATCTTCAAAATTACTCCAAGTATACAGGAAGTTTGCGGACGGGACAATTTGAAGCGCGGACTCAAATCACAGAAATCTTTGTTTACCAAAGCGAATACTGAACAAGAGTCTGCAACTCGCGCCAGCTTTCGTGTGGCTCTTGAAATCGCAAAACGTGGCAAACCATTCACCGATGGAGAAATGATAAAAGAATGCTTGATTGCAGTAGCCGAAGAAATATGCCCCGAAAAGGTAAATTTATTTAAAAGTGTCAGTTTGTCAGCAAACTCCGTGGTTCGGAGGGTGCAAGACATCGCAGAAAATATATCATCTCAACTCTGTCTGACAAAAATGGACATCATGAGTGGTTTTCTCTAGCATTGGATGAGTCAACGGATGTGTCAAATACTGCTCAGGTGTTGATTTTTATTCGCGGAGTAGATAAAAGCTATGAAGTGTATGAAGAACTTCTTGATATTGATAGTATTCACGGCACGACAACTGGGGCAGATATTTTTAAGGGAGTTGAAAATGCCATTAATAAAAAGAACCTTCGATGGAGAAATTTGAAATCTATTACAACTGATGGAGGCAAAAATATGTGTGGTAAAAATAAAGGAGTGGTTGCACTTGTGTCAAAGGCTGTAGAAAATGATGGTGGTTCAAAACCATTAGTCTTACATTGTATCATTCATCAACAGTCCATGTGCGGAAAATGTTTGGATATGTCTGAAGTTCTAAAACCAGTCATATCAGTTGTTAACTTCATCAGATCCACTGGGCTGAATCACCGATAATTCCGCAAGTTTATTGAAGAGATTGGAGAAAATGACTTACCATATCATACTGCCGTACGCTGGCTTAGTTGCGTAAAAGTCCTTAAGCACTTTTTTGAACTTCGAGCAGAGACCGAAATTTTTTTAAATGAGAAGCAGTGCCCTTTTGCCGATTTAGAAAATAGTGAATGGATGTGGAAGTTAGCATTCTATGTCGATTTGACAAATCATATGAACGAACTGAATTTGAGATTGCAAGGAGAAAATCAGCTTTTCCCTGATTTATACACCAATATCAAATCCTTCAGGCAGAAAATAATACTATTTCAATCACAATTACGTAAAAAATGTTTCACACATTTTAAAACATGTGAAATATTCAGCCACACTACAGAGACTGAATTTCCCGTCTATTTTGCAATCGAAACTTTGAGTGCTTTGAAGATAAATTTTGATACTCGTTTCTCAGATTTTGATGTCATTGCGAATGAAATTAAGCTTTTTCAAAATCCTTTTGATTCTGACATTGAAACCCTGGGTCCAGAAGTCCAGATAGAAATTATTGATTTACAGTGCAGTGATATGATTAAGAACAAATATCAAAATTCATCTTTGTTGGAATTTTATAAGAGTCTTCCACTGGTACAATTTGATAATTTGCATAAATTTGCTCGTGGGTTGTTTTCTGTTTTTGGTACTACTTACTTGTGTCAGAAAACGTTTTCCAAGATGAAGTACACAAAGAATGTTTACAGATCTCAATTAACCGATGAGCATCTTAAATCTCTTTTAATAATTGGTACAAGTAAAATTGATCCACAACTACAAACTGTTGTCGGTGGAAAATCACAATTACATAAATCTCATTAGTGTTTTTGTTTTACTGTGATTAGTGGGATTCATTTCAATTATTTGTTAGTTATTAATATGCTTAAGTTTAGATACTTAAGTTAAGTTTTCTGCGTCATCATTTCTGTCGTTAAGTTTTACCTTGCAAGTAAATAAAACCGAGTAATTATCATTCTGTGTTTTCTTCTTCAACTTATCACAGCAATAGTAACAACAATAAATCATTGACTGTCGCGGGCCAGATTGATGACGCTAGACTTAAGCTGTCGCGGGCCGGATTGATGGCACTGGTGGGGCGCATTTGGCCCACGGGCCGTAGTTTGGAGACCCCTGGTATAAAGAAATGAAATACATAAATTTTAATAAATCACTTTTTTCTTTATTTTTGGTTAATGATCTTAGTTAAAATTGTTTTTAAGTTTTTGTGCTATTATCAGTTTCGGAAAACATTATATGCTGTATATTATAGAGAAAAATGTAAGGGACCTTTGAAAAAAGTTATTCTCTTTAACCCTCTAAGCGGTCTGCACTTAAAGTCTTGCCATTCTGGAGATGCTTCAAAAATGCACCGCACATAGTTTTTTGCTTTCAGGTGGGGTTCTCAAGAGCGGCTGAGCCGTATTTTTAAGAATGCGGCTCGGCCGCTTTTGGGAATCTTGCTTGAAGGCAGAAAAAGCATCTCTGGAATGGCGGAATTTTACGTGCAGACCGCTTGGAGGGTTAAAGGGTTTGATATTGGGGAAAAGTCTGGGAGCCCCTGCTCTGAACTTTTTCTCCATACTATCTATATATATTAGTAGTGTTCTGAAATGAGCTATGTGGCTGCAGTAGCTGAGTGGTCAAGGTTTCAGATTGTGGCTGGCCTAGTCATGAGTTCGAGCCCAGTACCACTGAAGACCCGCTGTGTAGAGGAGCGATGCACATTAAATTTGTCAAGAGCTTAAACGTCCTCTCATTGGTGTGGTGTGGTGTGGTAGTTAGGAGAGAGGGTGCCAGCTCAGGTGTTGTCCACGTTACTTGACCATGGTTCAAAATTACGTGGTCCGTCGCCAAAAGCCCTCGTGTAGCTTAACAGTGCGACGTTAATATTCACTCACTGAAATGACCTATTTCATCAAACCAAACACTTTCTATAAATGTAAAATATAAGTTCTAGCATTTTTAGGTATAATTATTGGATTTAGAAAATTAAAGAAAAAATGCAATGTATTTTTTATTAAAAAATGTAATGTAATTTATATTTGAGTAGCTCTTTCTGTAGAAAAAATCTTTCATTTTAATGAATAATAATTGAGAACTCATGACTTAGCTACTATATTCTATTTTTCATTTTATCAAGACCACCAAAATAAACAGTTTCCAAATGGAAATCATCATTTCACTTTGAAATTGCTAAATGTGAAAGAAACCATGTTTTTCTCACTCCAACTAAATAATCAACTATTACCTGTCCTTACGTTAGGTTCTCTTTCTTGATTTAATATCCTTTCTCTCTCTCTCTCTCAAATTTGTTAATCCCTTTACACTGACCGTCATGTATATGTGCCAACAGGAAATGCATGAAATTCTCAGCCATCACATTAGCATTACAGAGCATTTGCTCTTCCATCCCCAACCATCACATATTTGTGTCAGCAATTTGAAACATTTTTAAAATCTAAAACTTTTGTCACAAGATGGCATTGTATGATCATAGGATTTCAGATGCATGTGGATTTGACTTTCTTCTTGAAATGAGAGTAACATAACTCGCATGTAAGTAGATTTTGACTATATAAACGTAAGGGAAAAGGAATGTTTCTGAATGGCAGGCTGTATGACGACTCTTTAAAGTAATTGGAGAAACATAAAATTACTTCTTGATGACTTATCACCACTAGAATTAAGAAAACTAAATCTAGAATAAGGAAGGAGGGCTTATTTGTTTTATAAACTGTTTTAATTATAAACGAAACTGTTTCCATTTACACTTACTCAAAATGGGACATTTAAAAACATTATGATTATGAATTGTAAAACGGTTTTAAATGTTTAAAATTAATTAACATTTATAAGATAGTAAAATGAAAATTTTAAATAAAGATAGTCAATTTTTTTTTTTTTTTTTTTTGGAATTATTTAAATTTTTGTATTTAGTTCAGCTTTTAATTTTTTCTTCTGGCATTAGATCAAACAAATTAACAATTGTTTGCAATAAAAGCAATAACCATTATTTTTTGTAAATAACAGGCTTATTCCTTTTTTAAAGTCTCCCTCCAAGAGTTTCTTGTAATTTTTACTTTACTAAAACATGACAAAGAAAAGAAAAAAAATTAAATACTTTTAAAATGCATACTTTGATTAAACAATACAGAATGCTACTTCCAAGTACAATTGTATGTGTTTGCTAATGGGGAGGGGGAAATTATCATGAGCTACTTTTAAAATAACACAAAATTTGACAAATATTTGGAGTGACTCCTATTTTCTCTTATGTTTAGTATCTGACTCCTATGTCTACTTTATAAAGAAATGGCATGGAAAATTTTAAGATTTTTTGGTTTGATAATTATTATCAGTGTCAATTTCTTTGATTGATTATTGTGCTAAAATAAACTACATCTTAAATATGTAATACTTTTAGTTTTTTCTCTCAAATGTATAAATTGCACTTTTTTAACTTCATTGAATTTAAAAAATTAAAACATTTGGCTTTGTAGTACATTTTTAGGAATTGCTTTTGTTTCCAAGATGATGAAATAGCTGTACGATAATTCTTTATTTATTTTACAGATATTATGAATTTCTTTATTTTTATCATAATGTCCTGCATAAAGTTGTTCAATTTACTACAGGGTGGTAAAGTGCTAAACTAAATATCACTGTTACTCCTCTAACTTTTAAATGTGATTTACTTTTTTTTTTATCACATACAATAAGGTATTTTTTTTTAAAAATAGGTTATGTTTTTAATTTAGGATTATTGTGTGTAAAAAAAAGTTAACATTAATTGTTTTTAAAAGTTGCTCTACGTATCAAATATTTCTTTCTAATATGTAAAAGCTTTGGTTGTCTTGCTTAAAATATTTTTCATGTAACATTTTGCCAGCTTTTCTTTTGAGATTGTTTTATAACAAGCAAATTATAGCTGTTACTTTTGTCTTGTTTGAAGTATTTCATTTGTACATGAATATAGGTTAAGTGGTTGCTATGTAAATTGTTTTCGAAATAAACAGTGAAAACTAGAAAATAGCTCTGTTAACTTATGATTGGCTGTGGTATCCTAGTGGCCAAGGTTGTGGCAGGCATGTGATGAGTTTGAGCCTGGTGCTGCTGAAGACCCGCCGTGTAGGGGAGCAATGCACATTAAATCTGTCGAGAGCTCAAACGTCCTCCTGTTGGTGTGGTAGTTAGGAGAGGGGGTGCCAGCTCAGGTGTTGTCCTTGTCATTTGACCAATATTCAAAATTACAAGGTCCATTGCCAAAAGCCCTCATGTAGCTGAACAGTGCGTTGTTAATATTCACTCACTCACCCACTGTTTAATTTATGAGGGTCATCCAGAAAATAAAGTCTGTTCAATTATAAAAACATGAAAAACACTATTTATTGAAACAAAAAATCTTTTACGTACCAGAAACTTCCTTCTTTTCTCTACTTAACACATTTCTACTTTTAAACATTTGTTGTATTTTCTTATGAGCTTTAAAATTTCCATGTTATACTCTTCTGCTGCTAGCATGTAGGAGAATATAACATGGTCATATAAGCCAGGTGGTCAGCTGCCCCTTCTCCAACTCTTCATCACTTCCAAAACATTTACCATCCAGAAACTCTTTCAGCATGGGAAAAAGATGATAATCGCTAAGAGTACTATCAGTCTTTTGTGTTTTAATGCAGTGGGGCACTTGAAAGCTTCAGGTATATAGCAGAATTTTTTCCAATAAATGCGTTTTTCACTTTGTGTAACTAACTAGTTTCAATTTTTTTTTTCTGGGTGGCCCTTGTATCTCTAAAAGTGAAATATATTTTTGTTAGAGGCAACTTCTGAATTTTCAGGTGGTATTTTTTTAGTATTGAGTTTTTGAATTTATAACAAATCATGATTTTGTGAAATTTGTAAGCTATAGTTGATGAAAATCTGAATCAGACTGAAGAAAAAGTTGCTGGAACCACAATTGGCTTAAGTAATTATTTCCCATCACTTATGTGTTGTTAAAAAGGTCATTCAAGGCTAGGAGATTTATTTAATTCTTCAGCCTTTAAAAAAAAATTATCTAGGTATTAAAAGTCAACATTTGTTGGAACAAAAATAATGTCAGTGAAGAAAAACATGAAAAGTGAATTTCATACTATAATGCAATAATAACTTGCTTATTTCTTAAACTAGTAATTACTCTGAAAAATGCTTTTGAGATAGAAATTTTCAAGGAGGGGTATTATGCATTATGCTACATCATAAAGTGGTGTTTATTATTGTAACTTCTACAGATCTTGGTGAAACTTTTAATTTTGAAATCTGTTGTCATCTACTTTCAAAAATTGTTCCATTAGTATGTGTTACGAAAAATATTATTTTTGAAACATAGATCAAATTTTAAAAAGTGCACTAATTGTTTGGTACTCTTAAAGAATGATTAATAAGTTCGATATTGATTAGTTCATTAATCAATTGCAATATTTTGCTTGTAGTCTTGTTTTTATATTTCATAATAGAGTAGTAGAATTTTTGGAATGATCATATAAAGTTAAGTAATGATGTTCAAAGAGTTTGTAATAGAATCTAGTTTTATTATAAACTCTTTTTATGATTATATGTATTTGAATATTTCCACAGTTGCCCTTTTTTGGGTTTATCTCTAGTCATGAATACCTGTAATGATTTCTGACAATATATCTTACTTTTCAGTGGTTGGTGGCTTGCTGTCTGCCCATCTTTTATCAAAGAAAGCTGGTATGGATGTTGATCCAGGATGGCCTTGTTCGGGGCCTTTGTTAACTTTAGCTGAGAAGGTTGCTCGTAGATTGTTACCAGGTAAGGAAATGTCTGATTAATCATTTTCCTTTTGTAGTAAAACTTTACTTAATTCAAGAAATAAGATTTATTTTAAACTAACATTTAGTTTTATGTTTAATAAAAAATTTTCTGGGTTAGCCAGATTTTCTAGGATACAGTAATTGATTCAGAATTTCATTCTTTTGGTCATAGAACGTCTTCATAATAAATTAGATCTTCATTTTAAATTTATGTATCTCTTAAAAATCTTATATGATCTGAAAGTTTTGTGAGTGGATAGAAATTTGAATGCTTTTGTCATGTGATTGAATTTTTGTATTCTGAAAGGGCATACATGGATTAACTTTCAATGTACCATTACATTATTATGTATCACTGCAGTAATGTTCCTTAAATTTAGTTTACTGTTCTCTCTTGTGCCTTATCAAATTCAAAAACTCTCCTTCCAAAGAAGGTATGGAAATCGAATTGAAGTCCCAAAGTTTTTTCACTATGGAAAACATACCAAAGTGAGATAGAGGGAAATTAAACGTCCATCAATTTGCCATCAGAAAAAGAAATTACTGGCTCATTCAGGATATAAAGCTTTCTTAAAGAGCAGAATAATAGAAATCCAAAATGTGAAACAGTTGCAGTAGATAAATGTATAAAAGAGTTGCTTCATTTTGACTTATGAAAACTTTTCCAGTGTATTATTTCCCCCATTTTTTGTGTGTACTCATTATCATCTTTTGATCTATGTATAAAGCATAAAAATCATACTAACTTCCTTTTTTTCATTTTTATTTAGCTTTTGAAACCAAAACTGGAATGCCATTTGGAACAGTGAATTTATTGTATGGTGTACCAGAAGGAGAAACTCCTATTACCTGTACAGCTGGTGTTTCAACATTTATTATAGAATTTGGAACTTTGAGTCAGTTAACAGGAGATCCAGTTTTTGAAAATGTAGCTGTGAATGCTTTGGATGCCTTGTGGAAGAGAAGGTCACCATTAGGATTGGTGAGTGCTTTTTGCAAAGGTAGAATTTTTTTGAAAAGAGAATAGACATCAGTTTCTTATACTGTTAAATAATTATTACTAATAAGATGTAAAACTTCAATTGCAAGATATTTAATATAAATCTTAAGTGTTTTGCAATGAAACTCAACTTGTGTAAAGTACTACGTGGTAGCTATAATATATAGGGAACTTTTTGCTAAGTATTTTTTATTAATAATTTTCTATTTTTATGTTGTCATTGAACATCTTGAAACTCAGGTGAAAAAACGAATGTTTTTTTAGAAATATTTGGCATTTTATACAAATTTGTTTTAAATGACTGATAGTATATATCTTATTGTTAATCATTCATTTATTCTATTCAGAATGAAATGTGTGTTTGTACCATATATGGGAAGGAATTAATTTTTTAACATAGGTTGGGGGGACAATACAGAAATAAATTGGATGCAGCACATGAAATACATTTATAAATAATTACAATAGACCTGACTTTAAACTTTCCTCCAAAGCAGGCTCATTGAAATCATTAAAATTGAAAAATTTATTTATATGTAATATTGCTTATTATTTTGTGATACTTTTTCAACTTTTATTATAGTATAATGAAAAAAATATGACAAGTAAGGTATGTCAATGAAGGAGAGGAATCATCTTATTGACATAACAGATTTGATGTAAAATCTAAATTTAAACAAGAAAAGCATCTAAATTTTAAGTTGCAAATTTATGCAAAATATACAAGATTTCTCACACAGTTATAAATATTTTAATACCATTCAAAACAAGGCATTTTAGTGAAAAATATTTATTAATGTATGTGGAAACAAAGCGAGTTAAGTCCCAAATTATGAAATGTCTACAAAGGATTTCAATAGACCTAGACTTCGATAGTTTGTGTAAAAAGAATCCAAGCACATCCCAGTTACTAAATATAATGCGTGGGCTAGTGACATTTGGAGCAAAAATTAATGTTATTAATGAGTGAATTTTATTAGCATTGAACTGCTTTAAATATTATTTTAAGATATATTGTGAGAGTGGAATGAGGTTTCCCAAAAACACATCATAATTCATCGAGTTCCATGAGACAAAAAAGTTTAAAGACTACTGTAATAGACCAAGCAGGCAAAATATAACATTTTTGGACAATGTAATGTCTTGAAAGAAAACTCTGGAGTTAATAAAAATGTTTGTAATAATTAGTATCTTTTTGTCTACATCACATTCTTGGAGCATCCTATTTGCTTGTATCATTTTTTCTGAAACCGTAAATTAGTTACAATATGCAAAAATTTTGTATCTTTATAATGATTCTCATGCTATTAACTGTTTGATGTTAAGTACCATTTAACTTTTGTAGAAAACTTTATATAAAAAAATTCGTTGTTTGGCTGTATTTTTATTATATCCATATTTTTTAATTCACTTTGTTATGTATACTTATTTTTTATATGTAAGGTAGGTAACCATATTAATGTACAGGATGGGAAATGGACTGCTTTAGATTCTGGAATAGGTGGTGGTGTTGATTCGTACTTTGAGTATTTGGTAAAAGCAGCCATCTTATTTCAAGAACCAAAATATCTAAAAATGTTTAAAGGTCAGTTTATACCATGCCTCTTTATTGTTTCTAATATTTGAATATGCTTTAAACGTTGTATAATGTTCATCTTATTGAATTTTTCTTTTATGTAGAATATGAGAAGCTCATATCAAAATATATGAAGAGAGATGATTGGTATTTCTGGGTTAGCATGAATAGTGGTCAAGTAACAATGCCAACATTTCAGTCTCTTGAGGCATTTTGGCCTGGTCTTTTGGTATGTTTTCATGTTAAATATGTATTAATTGTTTTCATGTATGATATTGTTAAGAACAATTTACATTCCTTTATTTGTTCCTTTTTATCTAGACATTAGTTGGAGATATTGAGCAGGCTGTTAAAACTTTATATAACTATCATTCCATATGGAAACAATATGGTTTCACACCTGAAATTTATGATGTTTCTCATAGTCATGCCAAAAGAGAGAATTATCCACTCAGACCAGGTTTGTCTTTAACCTTTGTTGTATTTCCAATGTGTTTTAGTTTGAAATTTAGATACAGTCGACTCTCAATAATTTGAAGTTGCAGAGACCAATGAAAAACTTCGAAAAACAAGAGTTTGAATTACCAAGAGGGTAGTAAAAATCTCCCAAAATACACAAAGAGGAATTTTTTTTCTAACACATTTAAATTTATGAAACTATGTGACAAAACAACAATTGTACATCAGTATAAAAATATTTTTAAGTATTTTTAAAAAGAATACATTTATGTATTAACAACAATTATTATAAGAAGAATAATTAAAGGAAAATAGCACAGTTTCCCACTCAGCTATGGGGTTATACTTAATAGTATCAACGTTGTGTAGCTCTTCTTGCCTAATCAATCTGCTACAAAATTCGACTTTTTTTTTTACCGCTTTCCTCTATCCCTCCTCTCCTTTCACTTTCCACTCCAGATTTCATAATCTCTCGAACAGGACTTTTTCACATTCCTTCAAATCTCTTCCATTCCTCATTGGAAATAAAATCGTTTTGCACCCAGTTCCTTCAGATACTATCCCAAACACCACTGGTTCTTCAAGGCCCATGCTCTATTTGGTGCCACATGCTATAAATTCAAAAGATGAGCCATTAGAAGTCATATCAGTCTGACTCAAAATACGCTATCCTATGTATCTCTTCTTCACAATAGCACACCATCCTTTCTGAACACATGTGTAGCAAGGCTCTAGGGTTAAACGAAAGATATGGATGGCTTACAACAGGTCAGGGATGGTGATTCTTTCCGAAAAAGATCGATTCGAATCGCAACCTGATGAATCGATTCACAAAAAAATCGTGGTCAAAAAGATTGATTTCTAAACAATCGATTTTTTTTCAAGTCTGGATTTACAATGCAAATATAGATCCATTTTATGAAAAACAAGAAAGATACCTCAATAAACGATCTCTTATCAATAAAATCAGGGAATTTGATAATTACAATTACTTTTTATTACTATATCAAAGTACCAAGTATAAAAGAAGACATTTATTTTCTGAATGTATTTGTTACATTAAAAAGTTTAGAAAATAGTTAATATAGCTTATAGTTCCCAATGCTTGATATATAAGCTTTTTAAAAACAGTAGTTCGTCAAGTCGACTGGGATTCAAGCGGTTCCGCTTATCACTTGCGATGTTGTCGGCAATCGAAAAAAGGCGCTCACAAAGAACAGATGATCTCATGATACTCATGTACATCATGGCTATTGAATGAACGAGTTGATAAATAGAATTTTTTTGTTCTTGCCTGTAAATTAATCTTTTAACCGCCAACACCGTAATATTACGGGTTTTAAAGGTAGTACATTCAACTAATTGTAAATAATTTTATAGTTTTTACCAAAACAGAAAAAATCGAATGTCGATTTTCTAGGCTGAAATATCGATTTCTTGGCCCGAGAAATCGATTATTCGATTAATTGATCTCGGATCGCCATCCCTACAACAAGTGCGCCCGGTGTATTGCCCACTTAAAGAATGAAAGCAAAAAAAAGTGTCTTTTAGCCTGAGGAACCGGGAAACACAAGGAAGAGGTTGCAGACATATGGTCATCAAGAGGGCTTTATGCTCAGGATAGACACGCAGAGACAATACATCCCAAAACATGTAAGCTCCAACCTGTTTGCTACAGGATTCTACATGATAGTCAGTGTTCAAATTGTCGAAAGTTTTATGAGGTAACTTCAAATTATCGCGTGTTGTAGTCTGGCCAGTCACAGATTTTACTTCGAAATATCAAATATACCAAAACATATTGTTTTAGTTCAAAATATCAAGAGTTTTTCTAGGGGCTGAGCATATACTTCAAATCGGTGAGAGGTTCGTATTATCAAAGGTTTGAATTAGCGGGAGTCGACTGTATATTCTAATGTCAAATTAATGTGCTTGACTTATAAGAGTTTCAATCACTGTTTAAACTTCCATTTTTTTTTTTAAAAAATTTACTTTAAATAGGGTTTTTAAATGATGTTATCAACTGTGGGCTTTTAAAATAAATTATTGACTTAAAATATTTTGCATGAAAGGCATATAATGCATTTGAAAGAAAATAATAAATTAGCATGAATATAAAGTAACTTGTTTGTTTTTATAATTCCTTCATTAAATTATTATAACATAGTTCATTAAAATGTTTTTTTAAAAAAAAAATAGTAAATGTAATAGTTTTTAAAAAGCAATACAAATTATTCTTACCAGATGTTTGTATTTGTATTTTTTCTATTTTATCTTGTCACACAGCATACAGTCTTTTACATGCAGTAGTTGGAGCCCGAGATTACTAAATCATGGCTTAAGTATTAATATAAATCAGAAGTCTCCAAACTTTTTTGTCTGGTTTTAAATAGTAATATTGAATTTTGCACCTGGTATGAAAATGGAAAAGCAATTTAAAACTTTCTGGCGATATTCCATAATACTGGATAAGTAAAAAGTATGTCTCTTTAAAGCCAGAATTGCAGATATCCGTTGAAGTTTTTTGCTAGTGCTTATTCCGATCATTTCCTCTTGTAATATTGCATTCATTTCTTCAATGTCACCGTATGGATTGATTGTGTCTATTGTGGTATTACCATATTAAAAATAGCCTTAAACCTAGTTTCAAAATCTGAGTATAAGTCATTTAAATGTTGAACGTAGGTTGACATTTCATCTTGGCTGTGTGAGACATTTAAGGAAACTAAAAATTCCTGTCCAGCGTTTTGCTTCATTAGCTTAATTCTATCAAGAAACGCTGAAAATAGACTTTGTTTTAATCAGATTTAAGCTATCACCTTGTAACTGCAAGTTAATCTTATTAAATTTAGTAAACAAATTCGTTACATAGGCAATATCTGGTTTCCACTTGATTAAATTTTCTTATAAAATTGAATGTTTAGCATCAGAATACCTTAAGTGTCAAAAGTGCAGAATATCTCGCCAAATATAAACCTTTTGAGAGCTAGCATGCTTCAGTGGGAAGGCGTTACTGACGAAAATTCTCGTTGTTTTCTTTATACAACTGCGCAAATTACTGCGTATTCAACGCGCTGCTTCAGATTGAGTTAACTACATTCATGATTAATTGACTAACATTAGTTTTCAAAATTTAAATGTTGTCGCACGCGATGGATGATGCAGTGTAGCACTAACACATTTATTAATTTTGCTGTAAATTTTTCTATTTTTGCTCAAAATGCGGATAATAAAGTTTGACACGCGGGAAAAAAAGTTTTGCGTGGTTATTTTCATAAAATCCGAAGTTAATTTAATGTTTAAATCAAAAGTCAAGTAATTTTCAAAAAATCGTAAAGAAAAGCTTTAGGAATCCGATTTTTTAAATTACTGAACCTAAGAGAGCAAAGCGTGTAGTTTCAGGATGTAGGCTCGATTGATCACGACGATGAGAATGAGATACAGGCGATTTAAACATTTTATCCGTAGAAACACGTCAAAAGAGACTCGTTCTTTTTGGAGAGGGGGACTTGCAGAAAATGTGAAATATCATTATTTTGTAAAAAAAATAAAAAAAAAAACATTATACCTTGTTTTGGCAAAATAAATGGTCTGTCTGGTTGTCGAATTAGTGTTATTATTATTTCCTGATTTCGGTACAGAAAGCAGGATGGCATTTAAAAAAAGATATGATGGAAATGTCCAAATTCTTTCCCATTACCATCCTGTGGAGTCTGCAAAATGGATGTTTGTACAAGGGTAGGCCAATTATTCATTTTATCGTTTTAAATTTCGAAATTTGCGTGCTCAAAACGGATTTCTCGGATTATTCCCCATCTTTTGGAACCTTTGCATTTTTTCATTCAGCGGTTCATGAAAAGATAGCCTCCCATTAACAGATAGATACATTTGTTTGCCCTCGACTTTAAATAGTGTAAAGTGATAGATATGTTTATATTATAATAAAATATTATGTGAGTAATTGACAACATCTGTGTATGTGGATTATTCCCTTTATTGATAGCCTAAATTAAAGTCACACTTGCTTAAATGAGAGCCACTATCATAGACTCCCATTTACACCTCATGGACCTTCATTTTTTCTCCCTACTAGCAAGGACCCCTTGCAAGTTGTCAGTCTCTTGTTTGCTGATATAGCCTGCTTTAGAAATCAAAGATATAATTAAGTTCCGAATTATTTAAAAAAATTTCATTTCTTTGTCATAAAAGAAATAAAAGGATTCTTTGATACTTAAAATATTTAATTGAAATTGTTTACTGTTTTATCAACCAAACCAATGATTGTTTTTTGTGGCATTTTATTTCTTTATCTCTCATGGCCAATCTTATTTTCTGTGCCCAGGAGTCTCTGGTGTGTTAATAACTTAGTGATAGCTTTGTTGCTTTAAGTGCTTTATATTGCATAATTAGCCTGATTTGGAAGAAAAATACACATCTGCCTCTTAGTCATTATATGTCCCCTCTTCACCTAGAACATTTTAACAATATCTTCCTCTGTCTGTGCCCCTACTGCTCAATTATGGGAATCAATTTTAGCAGAATTAATTTTTAAACCCTTAAAATTTAGCCAATACACGATTAAATGTACAGCTAATCATGCTGATCTGGAGATTTTAAAAATAATCTCTTAAAAAAAATACAACTGGAATATTCGTTTTTTTGAACTTCATACGTGTAAAATAGAAAGAAAAAGTATTAATGTTTTGATAGGAAGTCATGACATCATCCAAATAAGAGATTAATTTGAATTTCATAAAATGAGAAATAAAAATTGTGATTTTACAATGTCCAGGAGTGATATCTCAAGTGAGTGCTTATTGATGGAGCTTACAGTGTGTTAAGCAAGTTGTAATGTTACTGAATTGCACATTAACTGGACGTAACTGAATTAATTATATTTATTTTTCATGGAATAATTTTATAGAGTATATATTGTGTAATGCAAACTAATGATAAATTAAAAAAGTCACTCATACTTTACCACTGGATTTCATTGTATAACAGATTTGTGTGTTCTCCATTCATGTTTTTACAAAGCTTTTTAAAAATACTGGAGTTAAGTGGCTTTTGTTCTATGAAGTTTACCATTTTTATAAAGTGGCAGATACTTTTTGTTGCTTGTTACCAAAATATTTGGATTATTCTCTATGAATAAACATTGTGTGTAAACAACAAAAGCGTTTTTTTTTTTTTTAGAGTAACTAAGCTTTTTATTAGGCCAACCATGAAAGTGCTGCACCATTCACATACAAATGCCATTACAATTTTTCCATTAGGGGCCCCCCCCCCCCCAGATATGCAGACTAAATATTAAATCTATCTATTCTTCTGCTTGTTTCAAGTAATTCTTTACAGCAAAGGAAGTTTTTAATTTATTGATTATTAAAAAATCCTACAAATGTGGGAACAAATCTGTTGACTCATCCATTTGAATTGAAAAATTGCAATTTTTTAGTATCTTTCACAAAACCTCTTCAACATTATGTGCCATGTCATTGATTTTGTTTACTGATTTATTCAAAAAAGGAATATTTTCTGTTTCTTGTACTGTATCTTCTCCCAACATTTTATCCTCTATAATTTTATATGCAAGTATTATTAGGTTCTCAAGGACTGTGTACGTCTTTTCATTTTCTCTGCAATGAACTCTGCAACCAAATAACTTGTTTCCATTGCATTTTCACTAAATGTTAATGTGGCTGCAAAAGCTGTGCTCTGTTTATTTTGATATGTTCACAATTTTAAAATAATTATCAGCATTATTTTTCATATTAGGATTTGTCATAAGAAGTCTGTTCAATTTTGTTAGAGCCATTGATGTATTCTTAAAGTCTTGCCACAAACAAAATGCAGTGAAAAAAGATTTTCTGAATCACCAGTTTACGTAAAGCAAATTGATAAATAACTTTCATGGTAACGATGAATCATTTTCGCATTTCTTTCTTTTTTTTTTTTGTTGTCTGATTTTGAAATTTTGTATCATATTCTAAATCTTCACTACTGATCTCTCTGGATTATTTGTCTTCAAGTACCTCTACATTTTCTCCTTTTATAACATACCTTATTTCACTTTTTTTGCAAACCTCTATGTTTTACAACACTAGATGGGAAAGGCTTATCTTGATCACCAGACATGAATTTCATGAAACATACGAGATATGATTGTAGGATTGTTTAATTCACAAAATGTTGCACTAGTGTTACTTTGGCTTTAATGGAGCTGTGTATGTAGCCTTGCTGAATAGTTTTTCAGGAGACTTTTGACAACCTGAGTGTTTTATGCTGAGTTGCAACACTTCACTAGGCAAAGGATGTCCCTACTCCAATATTAAGGCATATTCCATGATTTTCGACTCTTCATGTATTTATTTATTAAACTTCTATAGTTTTTATTCAAAAAATTTTTTTTGTTTTTATAGAGAGGAGAGACACTATTGGTAATATTCAGCATTCATAAAGTGACCTCTGTAGCCTAGCGGTCAAGGTATCGGATCGTGGCTGGCTTGTCACAAGTTCGAGCCCAGTACCACTGAAGACCTGCCATGAAGGGGAGCGATGCACGTTAAATCTGTTGAGAGCTCAAATGTTGTCCCATTGGTGTGGTATGGTTTTTAGGAGAGGGGGTGCCAGCTCAGGTGTCGATCTTGTCACTTGACCATTGTTCAAAATTACGAGGTTCATTGCCAAAAGCCTTTGTGTAGCTGAATATGGCAACGTTAATATTCATTCACTCACTCAGCATTCATAAAAATGAATATCTTAGTTTTTTAACAACCTACTAAAAAGGTCATCTTTCTAAGGCGCTGCATGGTTTCTAGTTTTATAATTGAGAAACCTCACATCACCTTTTTCATTACCATATCTATTACCATAAACCCTGACACTCATTCAACTTGTTATTACCATGTTTCTTTTTTTACTGGAAGGAATTTGGATCTCTAAGGAACGGATCACCCTTGACTATTGATATAAGTGCTGAAAAGGTTTTTATTGCTTCCAACTTAAGAAAACTGACCAAAATAATTTTTCTAAAACCTTTGCCAATACCATCTTGAAACAGTATAAGTTTTAAATAGTCACCACAAAGAATCTCGAATTAGTTATAATTGCATTTAGATATTCTTTTATGTTTGAGTTATCATGATTCCTATTCATCAAAGTGTAAAGTACTCTATAATTTTAGTTTCATTTTTATATATTCAGATAAAATCATAGGAAATTGCCTTGTATTCCAGTGTTGCACTATACTTTTTAGAAAATAGAATTTAGCTTAATTTTTTACAGAATTTAAATTACTTTTAAGTAGTAGAATTTAGTTTAAATAAGTTAGAAATCGAAATGGTTAAAAAGAATTCTTATAAAAATGAATTAGTAGTTACTAAAATGTAGAAATATATGATATAATGTTTTTTTTTCTTCCCTTCTATAGAACTTTTTATTTTCAGAATTTATTGAAAGCGTTATGTATTTATACTATGCTACTAAGGACCGGCATTTACTTGAAATCGGTGTTGATATATTAGAATCAATTGAACGCAGTGCTAAAACTGAATGTGGATATGCCACTGTAAGTATGATATGCATTTATTGGAAAGTATTTTTTAAATGTATATTCTAAGAATCTGTTAAAATATTTCCTGTTTTGTATTTTTCTAAACGTAAAAGAGTGATGGAAGAACTCTATTGTGAAGACCTTCAATTTAATTTCTATCCAGAAAAGAGTGTTATATTTCCTGTTTTGTTTTCTTAGATACCTTGTCTGCCAAGTCACAAATACCTCATTAAAATACTGTTCTTTCTATCAAACATTCTTTTAAATGTTATAAGAGGTAAAAATTAAATGGTTACATATGCAACATATGAGTGACGATTGAATGGGAGTTTCAGTGATAAAGTGGTATAATCTGGGTAATTTTACCATATCTATGTTTGCAGTTGAGAGCAGCCATCTCAATTTACACTTTGTGTATGTCTTAGAAGTATACCATGGATTTAAAAAAAAAAAAAAAAAAGACAGAAAATCTTAATGAATTAGGTTGGAAAATTTTATATATGTGCTTATTTAGAACTAATAAATGTCTGAGTTTTTATCATGCTGCTTTTATATACTCGACTTGTTATATAAGTATACAGTAAGACCCCGCTTAACGCGGGGTATACGTTCCATCAAAGTAGAGCATAATATGAAACAGCATTAAACGAGGTTATCTCATCATGTAAATAATGGGGTTAGGGGAAGATGGGTAGAAAATTGGTCAGATTTTTTACCATTAAATTTATTAATTGTTTTTTATAACAATAAAACAAAAATTTATTTCTTATAAATATAGAAACATAAACGAATAGGCATATAAAAATAAATAAAATTCCAAGTTGGTATGTTTACATTTCAGATCATTCAGTTTCTTCTGTATTTCCAATTTTCTGCCATTTTATCAAGAAGGTAGATTGGCTTAATGGCATTTTGCGTTCAATTTCGTCGTCAATCCATATAGAAAGTCGTTTTCCCATTTCTTCTGTTGTATTTCTAGAACAGGTAATTCTAGTTGCAGAGCTTGTTGTAGTTGCAGTTACTGATGACAGTATTTTTTCTTTATTCTTAAGAATGATCCTTATTGTTGAAGTTGCCAAATTTAATGCAGCACCAATTTGAGATTGACGTTCACCAGTATCTAATCTTCTAATCACTTGCATTTTAGTTTCTAGTAAAATGCTTTTTTTATGCTTCATTTTCGTGTTTTTTATTATCACCCATAATAAAAACTAAAAATCATAATATTTGTCACTATAGCAATCGTTATATTAATTTATACTTACAATAACGTCAACAAATGTTCGAAACGAAACAAATACTTTCGTATAATACTGCTGGAAAGAAGAAACACAGATAAACTGCTTCGGATATTGAGAAGCCTAACGCTGTGTGCTATTTCGGGGAATCCCACAATTCAAATAAAAGAGCGTTAAACTGAAACAGCTGTAAGCGGGGTCTTACTGTACTTTGAAGAAGTGATTTATATCTTAGTAGTAATTCTCTTTAGTAAATATTTTTTTCTTTCATAGATAATTATATTTTTGAGTGTCTTTTTTGTTTTATATTATAACGGAAAAAAAGGGACTATAAATGTCAACTTTTTTTTTCGTATACTTAATTCATGTGTATGTTTTCAATATTTTTGAGTTTTAAGTTTATTTATATAAATTAATCATTCTAAAATGACATTTTCTCATTTTATAATTGCCTTAATGGCAGTTGTATCCAAAAGTTTTGGCACTTGGCCCATTAAATTCCTAGTTTTTAATATTTTAAAATATTGACACATGATCATATTCAAAATAATACCCTTGAGGGACAATACGACCTATGCTGGTGTATCCTGTGGAAGCATTTTTTCCAACATTCCATAAGGCTTCCTGTGATGGTACTTTTACCTCTTCTGATGACACAAAATAGGGCTCTGTAGATTTTGTTTTTTAATATAAATAAAATTCACAAGGGTCTATGTCAAGTGAATAGGCATTGTGTGGAAGTGTTCTAGTTTTGGTGAAAATCTGTGACCTTTTTGAATCAATGTACTGGTGTTTTCATGTATAAGGCACCATTGTGTTTCCTTTGGCAAATATAAGATGATTTGTGAGGAATGGAGTCTCTTCAACTATGCAAAATTTCTAGATAATGCTTCATGTTGACTGTTTTTCCCTTGAAAATAATTATGATTAATCCTTGTAAGTCATAAAAATAATTCCATTATGACTTTTCCTATGAAACAGATTATTGGCCTACTTTAAAACACCTATACTGCTTCTATTCCTTTAACCTTGATGTCATAGATTCACCATGCAGCTTCTGTAGAATTTTTTTGAATCTATGCGTGCATCTGACAGAAATGACATTTTCCAGCTTTGTTCTTTAAAATGCTTATTTTTTAATGTAGATTGAAAGGAACTAACTTCAGAGCAAAAGGTTGTGGGCACAGTTTGGTCAGGTGACATGGACAAAATCATCCTTACTCAGAGGAGAGAGATGGTAAAATGCATTTCAAATGGCGTGAATTAAACTTTTTTTTTCCGTCTTGGTGTGGTTTACAGTACCCAAACTTTTGGATTCTACCTCAAATAACATTAATTTCATTTTATATTAGCACATTATGCTGGTGCATTCATGCTGTTACTCATAGAAATATTACAGCATCAAATCTTTTAAGTGATGTCTGCAAAGAATCATTTTTTAGCCCGTTTTCTGTCATTTGTTATTGAATTTCAGCTTTTTAAGTATTGATCATTCTTTCTCTTCTAGATAAAAAATGTTTTGGATCATAAAATTGAAGATCGAATGGAATCCTTCTTTTTAGCTGAAACCACAAAATATCTCTATCTCTTGTTTGATCCTGACAATTTCATCCACAATAATGGCTCTTGTGGTGAATTAATTGAAATGTCTGGTGGAAACTGTATCATAGGAACTGGTGGCTATGTCTTTAATACTGAAGCTCACCCTATTGATATTGGTGCTGTGTACTGTTGTAGTGCAAGGCATCACGATCATCAGTTACATTTATATGAGTTTCAGAAGACCATGGATTTACATTCCCTTTTTGAAATAAGAGAAAATAAAAATTTCTTTAAAACTTTTAAAGGAACCAAGAAACATAGTTTTAAATCTAATAACCCTAAGTACAGAACTGATGCTGTAAAAAGTACAAATTCATTGAATGATTCTTCTAAAGAAAGTTCATCCCATGTTTTTAATTCTACAAGTTATCCAACTGGTATATTAACCCTTAATGATTCATTCATTGAAAATGTTAAAAACTTAAATTTAAATTCTAGATCTTTAGATTCATCTTCTTTAAATACTCAAAAACTTTCTGTACAAAGAGCTAATTATTTTGAAATAATTTTAAATTCTAATATGCAGTCAAAAATGTCGTTTTTTGAAAATCCAAATGATTCAACTCATGTTAATAATGAAGACGAGCTTAATCCTGCTGATCAACAACAAGAAACTGTGTCTGAGAGTATTGCTACTAATAATAAAGTAGACAAAGAAGTGTTCGAGCTACATTCGACTGATGGTAAATTAGATAACCATATAAACTCTCAAGTGTTTAAAAATGTAATTACTGAAACATCAAATGATGAAAAAAAATTGGATGAGAGCTCGGATGACACTTCCTATAATTCTTCAACCTCTAACAGTCAAAATAAAGAAGACCAAGAAAAAATTGCTGACACTTTAGATGACCCATTTGATAAAGAATTTTATAAATATGAATTACTTGCTTGTCCTGCTCAGCCATTTACTGCTAGGTTAAATATAATGGGAGAAATGTTTAATGTTTAGACTTCCATTAAACTGTGTTATTTAATACTCAAAACTATTTGAATTATTTTAATATATTTCGTATTTTTCAAAAGAAGATATATTTTTTTACATTTCGTAAGTTTGTGAAGTTATGCATGTTTTGTCTTATTTATTATCTTTTTCTTTTTCCCTCTGGTCCCAAGCTCAGTGCCTTAAATGTTTTCAATGAATTGACTCAAATTTATATATTTAGTTTTTAATACATTTTATATTCAAGATTTATTTAATGTTTTAGATTTTTAAAAAATTTATTTATATAATTAGTTTTTCTTTTATTTGATATTATTTCTGTTAATTATTTTTTCAAATATTTTATGTCCCCATTTTATGCTTAGTATCATACAATTTAATATCAGTTATGATTAACATTGGAAGTAACAGTTCGCAAATGTGAAAATATAAAGGTATTTTTTCTTAAATTACCTTGTTTTGGAAAAATAATTTTTCTAATTGTGTGATTACTTAATTAGTGAATTAGAGTTTGATAGAGAAAATGTCTCGAACTAATCTGTATATGTCTTGGTGTGTGTTTTTAAATGTGTTGTAAATGAAAAAGAAATATTTATGTATATTATTGCTCACACTTCTAGACTACCTGAGAGAGAAAAATAACATATGTGAATTCCATTTCTGTAGTAAAAAATGGGGAAGTATCTCCAGATTCTCTTTTTAAGGGGGTTGATTTAAATATTGATAAAAAAATAAAGAATTAGTCTTAACAGTGAAATTCATACAAGGAAATAATTCATGTTATTTTTTTTTGTATTAAAACTTCTATTATATAATCATTTAAAAGTAGGAATTATCTTTATTAGTATTTTGGTATAAAGATTTGCAAATCATTATCAACAGTATTTCTAAAATTGTTTAAATAACTCAAGTTCCATTAAAATTTTTTAAATTCCATATCAGTGAATTTTTCTCAGAAATTTTTTCCATTTCTTTAATATTGTGCCAATTCATTTCAATGCCGTTTTAAAAAATGTTTTTCTGTGAAAAAAATTCTATATTTAATATTTATTGTTAGAGCTTTCTGTGTTTCGTTTATTTTTAAAGTCTTACTTTTATGTGAATATATATATCATGCAGTGCAGTAAGTGCATAAATTTTTTGTGTAAAAATTGAAAGCTATAGTTGATTTTTTGAACCATTTATTTTATTTATACATATTCATTGTGATAGAATATTTGAATGAGCTTTATGCAATGGAATTAAATTGTAATTATTCTAAATGATATATTAGTTTTTAAATGTGTTTTTCTTAACTATTTTATTTTTTGTATTAAAAAAAGTAAAGTTATAAATACTGTTGATTTCTGTAAAAATATTATAAGGACTATTATGTCTACTGTTTTAAAAGCTTAAACCAAGCTTGAAACTTGCCATTTCTAAATTTGGATGTTATAAAATGTTAATTATGTCTGCAGCCTGTAGTTGATAGCTGCTGAGTATCTACTATTGGAATATAATTATACAGGTGTATTTTTTAGGATGAGTAACATACAATAATATTAAATTATGCTGTATATTACTTAATTTTATTGTACTTTTTGTTTTGTTTTATAATTCGTTTTTAATGCTGTTGATTTTGCTCAGAAGTTAAAAAGACCTCATTTACTTGTATTTTTTGCTGTGCGAATGTTATTTTTTTGAATGATTATTAAGTATAACCATCTTTCCAAACTTGTGCATGTGTGTATCTATATATAATCAGTTTAAAGCTCAATAGATCTAGTCAATTTACTTCTCTGTCCTTTAAAATAAAGTGACATTACTGTAAGCTGTTGAAAAGATCTAATATATTAATTAATTAATTTATAATCTCGAACTCCGTTATCTTTTCCTTCCTATGGAGTAGTTGTACAATATGTATAACATTAATTTGCTTGCTAATGTTTGCTTACAAATTATTATTTTTTTTAAAGTTATGTTTCCCTTTTTGTAATTAAAACAACTTCATATTGTGAATATTAATCATTTTAATAGGGATAATGTATTTGGATAATTATTGAGTCTTGTATTTATTGAAGTCATTCAAACTTTTGCTGCATTTATGGAACGTTTAGTTTCAAAATTATTTCAGCTTTAAAAAATAAAATTAAATATGAAATGTAAGTCAAATATATTAGCTGAACTAGTTCATAATATTGCAGTAATTTATGTGTAACTTTTGTGTTGGACTGAGTAAAAGTTTTTGTTAAAATTAAGATTTAAATGGATAGAATCTTTTGGAAGAAACCATAAATATCTTACAATAAGACATATGTAGAAAAAGACATTGAAATCGTAATAAGTTAATGAAATCTTTAAAAATCTCGATTCCAGTAAGTTTTTTATAAAGAGCTTTACATATCTTTATTAATCAGTAAAATATTGACATGACAAAATTAAATGTATAAAAATCAAAAATCATATAAATTGTTACTTAGAAACTTCTTATCTGCTTTCTTGGGACTTTCAATGACTTAATGCTCATTATGATCAACTAATAGTTTTTCTTGTCTTTAGAAGAAAATATGAAACTGGATTGTGTATATTTATCGATGATTTATGGCTTAACTTATAATAATATAAAAAACTATCTCATTCATAGAATACTGTTTTAACTTGCCAACATGCTAAAAAGAAAAATCCGAATAATACGTTTTTTTTATTTTAATAGCCTATCTCTAAAAAACTTGATTGCATTTATTGAAGTTTTCATAAAGGAGGGGTTTTTTTGTTCAAGAGTGTAATGCTATATAATTCAAAAGTATACCACAGTTAAAGGACCAAAAAAAATTACTCAATATCATTTTATGGGTGCAGTTGCAAAAATGAATTATTGATAAATAAATTATTTGCTAAATTTTATCATTAAGGATCAACATTGTTTTTTCCATCTGTTTCTTTGAGTATATTAAGAATAAATTTTAAATATTTTTAGTATGTTTATAATATCTGATAAATGATAAGTCGTTTAGTATATATATATACATAACTCTGTATGAAATCAATTAATCCTCTAAGTGTAATATAATTATGAGAATTTCTGAATCTCATTATATGTGGAATATATGAAATCATTTTTTTAAATAACCCTAACATACTTAGAAAAAGAAAAAAGATCCTTGCAAATTGTAAAAGAAAAAGTATTAGCATATATTTCTTCATATAGGATGCAAAGGAAGGAATAAAGTATTATTATACATGTTAATTTAGTCTTACTTTTTGTTGTTGCTTGAATGATTTTTAGAATGCTCTTTTTGTGTTTAGAGATGAATATCAAATTTTTTGTTGATGATTTGGTTACTGAGGGGGATTTATCTCCCATTTTTCCATACAGAGATCCTTAATAACATTGTTTCAGAAATTTTTGTAGCCCTTGAAAGAAACCATCTAGTGTTTCTGCCCTTACCATGCCAACCTATATGTATTCGAACTTAAACTTAAGATTTGTTTTTAAAGATAAATGTCAAAAAATAATATGCTGCAGTTATGATGGAAAATCAATAATTAACTAGGTTTTATGTTTGTGGAGAAAAAGTCAACAAGCAGTAAATTAGCTTCTGATATAAATATTTTTTATGGAAAAATTTATTTGATTTCATGTCAAATTTTCAGCCTTTGATGGACATTTAATTAGTATTTGTTCTTATTTAGGTCTTAACTGATATTTTCATTGCCCACCCCTTTTAATAATCCATTGATCACTGATGGAAAAAATGAAATAGAACTCTAAGTAAGGAGAACTACAATGTATTAACTATTTATATAGATTTATAAGAAAATGAATTAAAGTTTGAAAACTATGGCAAAAAAGTGCAAAATGCCTCATTTAAGCAAATAAATTTAATATTTTTTAAGCTTTCATAATTATATGTTTTTTATACCAAAGTATATTAAAAGAGGAAAAAAAGTAAGTAAATGTCAAACATTTTTTAAACTGCTATAACTAAGAATGTGTTTATTGCAAGGCATATTAGAAGAGTTAAAAAAAATTTATATTGTTTTGTATCTTTTGTTATTTTAGTCTGGAATTGTTTGTTTCTTGTGGTATAGTTAAATGTTAGTGCAAAATTGTTAGTTCTATTTTTGGGGGGAGTGTAAAAGTTATTTTTCTTTAAAAAATACTCTATAACACAAAACATAAATATTCTAATTTTTACTGATGTACTAGATTTGTGATGATTAGGAAAAATATAATTTTTCACCTAAATTAAATGAATATATCATTAACTATTCCAATTATTTCTGTTTACATTTGGTGATGTTATAAATCTTTTGTCAAAAACAAGCATAAAATCTGTGTTCTTTCATTTTTCATACTATTAAGTATTCATGATGCATGTGTATTTATTCTTCAGAATAGCAAAGGCTTACCTAGGTGTATTTTGCAATGCAAACTTTCCTCTCTGCAAATAACTAAGGTTGTGCATTGACTCTCAATCAGTCAGTCTGACCTCTTTCTATATTTACTTTTTAATTTTTCTATTATGTAGTTTAATAAAATTATGTTAAAGTTAAATTCAATGTCTATGAGGAAAAGGTTCATACTGTAATATCATAAGAATTTCACAATTGAAACACCTTGTCATCTAATAAATAAAAAAAAAGAAAGTTCTTAATATTTATTTCGATTAAGATAGCTGTTACTTAGCAGGCCATTTTATTTATTATATAAATTGTTTTATGTAATAAAGAAAAAACATTTTTTCTCTGTAGGTATTATTTGATTGAAAATATGTGGATCCTACTACAGCATGTAATATTCATGCAATTTTCTATTATTTTTATCAAATCAAACATGCTGAATGAAAAATAACATTTTAAAATATCTCATACAATTTTTTCAAGTATTACCTACGAATTCAGTTAGGGAGAAGGTTTTGAAATGAACTAGAATTATATGTCTTAATTTTAGTTATAAAATAAATTGAAGACATTTGAGTAGCAGAATTTTTTACATTTAATCAGGACATGTACAAGATGGTGCTACCATTTTCATAATCCCGGGACTGTGCCATTTTCAGCAGTGCATTTACAGTAACAAAATTAAAACTTTATTTGATTTTAATTTTTGCAATTGATATAATTTTTATGAAGACATTCAATGCCTAAAATTTATGTAATTTGTAGAGGAAGGAGTTATAAGTGTGAAGATTTCAGGAAAGGATTTTCATTAATGTAAAAATAAATTGTATTTGTGATAGAGAAAATATTTTTGAAATCAGTTAATCTTCGTTTTTATTGTTACATTAAATCTGAGATGGAAGATGTTAAATTTTATGGCATTGAATATTTTTACCTTAACTGTTAAACTAATTATTGATCTCCTAAATTGCTTGTTTGTTTTTTGCTGTTATGTTTTTCTTTTAAATTAATTTTGTATTAAAGAAATAATATGTGAAGTTGTGTATTACTTTATTAAAATATATGTAAGAAATCTGTCTCATACTTGTTCGTATTGTGATTTTTATTTTCATTCTTTTTTATGTATACAAAGATATTTTAACTTTGATTCTTGCTTTGCTTATGAAAGTTTGAGATCTATAATGTCCGATTTATTTTTAAAAGGACGAAATTCAGTTGTTGCATTTTTTTCTGTGAAAAAAGTTATAAATTTTTAGTTACATTCTTTGTAGTGTTTTGAAGGAATTGTAAATCAATGTTTTTTTTTAATGCGTATGCGGTGAAAATTTTCTACAATTAATGAATTCATCAATGCATTGAAGTTTTGTGTTTATAATTATATGACTTTATTACTATATGAATTATTACTTCAAGATTTTCTATCACGAATGTACAACCTGATACAGGGTGTCATAATCATTTTAAAATTGGTGGTGTTTAATAATAAATGTATTTGTGAGAGTGATTGTTTATTAGCACAAAGGCATTTGTATTTGTCAGGAAAGTGTACCTAGGAATGTTGTTTATTAATCTAGTTATAAAGAACATATGTGTCAAATATAGTCAAGGCAATTCAGATTTTATTTTAATGATATTGTGCACAGCTATGTAATAATAATCAATATATGTTTTAAGAATCAACTTATCAATTGTTTATGTGCTTCAATATTATACTTAATCATTTTTAATAACGTTTTTCTTTTTACATTAATTGGTGGAATAAAATATATTCTTTATTTTATATACTACTCGAGTATTCAGTGATTATTTTCTTTTTTATGCTCTATTTTTAAATGTACTTTTCTTTTTTTTTAACGTACTATATTTCTGGAATTTTGTATGATCTATAGCAATATTTAAATATTTAATGTTAGATATTTTTAGAAGTGTTATTCGTTTAATTCATATATTGTAACTACATAAACTTGTAAATTTACGAAAAAATAAACAAAAACTGAGTATTTATTCAATAACTTGTGAATATTTAGTAAATTTGATTCAAATTTATCTTTAAATGCAATTTATAAATTTTTTAAATATATTATAATATTTAATAACAAAAATTTAAACAAGTTGAGTATGTTGAAGTTTTTAAACAATTATATGTTTGACATTGTTAAGTTTCGCGAATGGCCTATGTGCATGTCTTTAAATTTTCTTCAATTATTACACATTTCAACTTATATTTCGTTGTCTTTTAAAGCATGTGAGAAATTAAAACATTCCTTCTTTTATGCTGTGTTTTTATTTTGGGTATAGGAAATAGAAAATCATTCTTGTGTATGCATTTGATATCAAAGAAACTTTTAACTGTGACAAATGTATTTACTTGAACATATTTGATTATTGTGATAAATCCTGCTATAAATGTTCAATAAATGGAAATGTGTATTAATTTACTGGATATTTATTTTTTAATACAATACACTCACATATATTCTTGCCGTACTTTCATATGAAGGGAATCAAGGACCCGCTACCTGCCCTCTAACGTCCGAGAAATCCACCATTGCCATAGCGGAGGCTTGACGGTCTGGGCAGGCATCACGTTGGATGGCCGCACACACACCATCATGTCTTTGAAAGAGGCACTGTGACTGCTGTAAGCCATAGGGATGAAATCTTGGAGCCCTATGTTCGCCTTTTCACGGTTGCAGTTGGCCTTAATTTTATGTTAATGAATGACAGCTTGAGGCACATAGAGCTCATCTGGTCGGCGAATTTTTGCAAAGTGAGGATATTCGCCGAATGGATTGGCCAGTTAGATCTCCAAACCTCATCTGTATAGAGCGTACCTGGGACTCTCTGGAGAGTGGAATTGTAACTCTCTTTCGAGAACATCCAAGGCTTGAAAACAGTTGCTGAAGGAGTAGGATTACTTACCGCAGGAATTCACAAATTCCCTTATTTCTGGTATAAAATCACGGTGGGAGGCCTGTTTATCTGAAAGATCGAATTATACGCCCTACTAACCAAATTTGAAATGATAACTTCTTTAGGAGCGTTTTGCTGAAGAGTGAACTTGAATGATAGCGTCAGGTTTGGGTGTGTAACGCTCATTCAGCCTTTTTTTAGTCGGAAATCGTGTTTGAACAAGATTCAATAGTCCGCGACATACACACCCCTAAAAAGAAATCACGTGACCAAAGGAGGGACGTTTTCCCCCTGGGTTTTGAGTAATACTCAGCCTTCCATCTTGTGTGCTTATATTGTTAGTTCATGTTCCCTCGTGTATTTATTACTCAGGATACATCAATAGGAATAACCATAAAAAAAGGTACGATATTTATATTATTGTATCTTTATTCTTGTCATTATTGAATTTCTTTGTTTTTAGTTTTGAGGGCAAGGTATTTAGTAAATTGATGCATTTATGCCAACATCCCTAATTATTTATTAAGTTAAGATATTTTGTTTTGTATGAGCAATTAGTGTTTAAATGTGAAATTAGTGTTTTGTTTATTCTGCCAATTATCGTAAAAATATTAAAAATTTTATTAATAACTTAACCTAAAGCTGCATACATTTCATAATAATGCTTGGTTATTGTTGTGTACCTAACTGCTCATCTAATAAATCTGGGAAATCATACTTTTAGGGTTTTTTGTTTCCCAAAAAATGAATAGTTGATACAAACTTCGAAAAAGACAATCCCTAGGGAATTTAAAAATAAATCAGATGATATTTCAATAGAATTTCTTTTTCATTTTAATGTACATAGCGGGTTATTGCGTGCATAATATAAAATTCGGAAGGCCATCTGAGTTCCATATGAAAGCGAATGACTCCGTCCAACCCCGATTGTATTCTTGATGCTCTTCAGTTCTTTTTTTTTTTTTTTTTTTTTTTTTTTTTTTTGTGTTGGGTTTAATTTTTTTTAATTGTATATGCTCTGCTTGAGGTAAAATTGTAATAAAGAATTTTTGAAACTATTATTTAGGTATCCAAAACAGCATGACAAGTTTTGCAATTATTTACTATGTCAACGTATACCTACGTAAATACATACGAGAAATGGGCCTAATGAAATGTAATTTATCAAAAAAAAATAATTTTCAACGGTATTTCCCAATTAAAAATACTTATATATAACTAAATAAAATAAATAATTCTCTAATAATTCAATTATTAAAATACATAATTTAGACACGAAACACTGTTTGTCTCACTCTCTCACGTACTGATTGACTATAAGTATATAGTTTCGTCGCATCTGCGGTCGCCTCCCCTGTGCGGTGATCGCCGACTGGCATGAACGGACTTGTCAGAACGTGTTTATCACGGCGCAGTCTGCACTTTTTAGTTTTTTTTTAAATTTTTGCAAATATTAGATACTTAGTTTTAAGAGTAAAGGTGTTATGCCCAGCTATGCCGAAATCAATGGAAATTGCAAAACATATAAACAATTTAAAACTGCAAATACCTACCTACTTTGATCCTCAGAGTTCGAAAATAGGTTTATTAAATAATTTATAGGTACACTTAGAACTAATATTTTTACTCTAATTTTTAAATAATAAAAGCTATAAAATAGAAAAATAATAAAATCGGTAATTTATTAAATATATATTTTAATAAAAACACTTTCGTGGTAATATCCAACAGTAGTACTTTGTTTCTTTTTTAACAATTCTTTTTAACTTCAAAAAAGTAGTTAGATATCTTATTTGGAAAAAAATATGTATAATTTGTATTTTAAAAATATAATACTTATTATGTTGCCTACCTTTACTTCGGTTTTTTTTTTTTTTTTTTT
>BMAV01012856.1:57467-69255 GCA_019973955.1 Trichonephila inaurata madagascariensis
TTTTTTTTTGTTATTACATATGTACATACATACCTTTGAGAAGATAATTCGCTTCTAACTCTTCTACTTGAAACAGCAAACTATGCATCACAGCCAAAGCACTGGTGAAGACGCCAAATAGTCTTGCGAAGCGAATTAAAACCTACATAAGAATATTCGACGATGGCGTCATTCGACAGCTTCCGACGGACTGACGACGCGTGTCACGGAGGAGGGGTGGAGACAGAGACGGTGCCTAATCCTCATTAATCGATTCAGAACGATTTTAAAATTTTCTTTTGATAAAATAAATATTTGCGTATGGAACTAAAGAGCCGCAGCTTCACATCCAAAGAGCCTCAGGTTGCCGACCCCTAGTCTAGACCGATCCTTATGAAATTTTGTGCGTATATTCAGTAGAGAGAGAGGTCTGAGAATAAGCTGTTTTTCATACCTCTAAGTGATAAGGGTGGTCCGGAAATATTTAGAATCCGCAAAACGGGAAAATTTGCAAAATGTCGCAATGCGCGCGTGTCGCTGGAAACGGATTTTGTAGACAAAAGTGCACGAAAAATGAATGCCCCACGTATTTTGGGGCGAGGAATCCGATTTTCGAACCGGTTCCCAAAAATATCCGTAACTTTGAATGATAATGCCGGAAGACACGCCGTGTCAGGGGCTTACCTTAAAATCCTTGGAGCGCGAAAACATGGTCCTTGAAGGGTCTCGAAACGGGCAAACTGAATTTGATATCCAATCGAAGAAATTCCCGTAACTGTACCGGATATTCCGGACGACCGTCTATTGCGCGAACCATGGTAGGAGCTTACCCTAAAAGTTTTAGAGAGGGGAAAGTGCGTTTCTGGTGTATTTCGAGATGGTGAACGAGAATATGAAATAGAATTTTAGAAATACTTGTAACTTTGCCGGACGATCCTAATACCCCCTTCCAGTGACTGAACTTGCAGGCTCAGGGACGCCGAAAGTAGTATCCGGTTGCGTCTAGGGGCGGGAAATGAGAATCAGATTTCAGAAACTCCCATATTTCTACCGTATATTGCTGGAATTAGGTGAAAAGGCGTTTGCATTCGAATTCCGCATCCGGATTTTCATTCCCTCTAGCGACTGAACTTATACGCGCTGGGGCATCAAAAGTAAGTCCCGAGTGCGTTTCGGGATGGGGAATGAGAATTTGAAATCGAATTTTATGAGTTCCGAAACTTTCCCGGATAATGCCGGATGACTGTAATAGTCTCAGACAGCGGCACCAGCCTAACTTGCAGACTTAGAGACGCAAAAAGTGGGTCCTAGACGTATTTCGGGACCGCTGATCCGAATATTCCCATCTAATTCAAGAAAACCCCATAAATATTTAAAACAATGCCAGAGGCGACCATATTTTACGTGAAATGTAGCAGGGGCTTACCTTTAAATTCTTTGGGCTGTGAAAAGTGATTACCTGGTGTTTTTCTGGGCGGGGAACAAACTTCTGAAATTGGATTTTAGAAACTCCCGTAACTTTACCGGATAATGCCGGACGACCGTAATGGTCCCCGTACCGGGTGTACCTTGGAGTGGGGAACGAGAAACTGGATTCAGATTTCAGAAACTCCCCTAATTTTGCTGGATATTGCCGGAATGAGGTCGAATTTCTTTGCGTTCGAGTCCCGCGCCAGGATTTTCATTTCCTGTAGCAACTAAACTTGCAAGCGCCGCCGTGCGAAAATACGATCGCAATAGGAAATGGAAGTTTCAGGCATTGTGTGTCACTTTGTTAGATGACGGACAAACTGCACATTCCGCATTCATGCCACCATTAGACATTCACGAGAAACCAGATGCAATGTGTATCATTAAAAAAAGAGGGTTGGCTACAGTATTGCAAAGAAGTTAATCATAATCTAGTATAAGTGTACCATGGCCCATAAACATTAACTCAATGCCTTACATAGAACTTTGCAAGATTTTTAAAGGCCACGAGGAAGTATTCCGTGGTGCCGTCGTAATGCTGTCTGGTGATTTCCGACAGACATTTCCAGTCATTCCTCGCTCTACTTTTGCTCAAGAGATTAACGCATGTTTAAAGCAATCGTTTTTATGGAAAACGTGGAAACACTTTAATTGACCATAAACACGCGAGTACATTTGCAAGATGATCCCTCAGGGCAAATATTTTCTAACCAATTACTGGATATTGGAAACGGTGAATGAGAACTGCATCCCAATATATAATGTATTAAATAGCCAGCCAATTTCTGTACTGTTGTTCAGACAAAAAAGGAACTGATTGAGAGTATCTTCCCGGATATACTGTATAATTATCTATGTAATGATTGGCTTTGTAGAGTCATGTTACTTAATCAGAAAAAATGTTGATATATTGACAAAATAAACTTCCAGATATAGAGTTGCTGCCAGGTACACCAATGCCTTTTAAATCAATCGACACTATTGTTGATGAAAACAAACCCCTAAATTTTCCAGCTGAGTTTTTGAATTCTCTAGATATAACAGGAACGCCACCACACAAGCTTCCGTTGAAGATTGGTTAGCTGATTATTCTGCTGCAAAACTTAATTCCACCTAGAATATACAACTGCACACTTTTGATCATTACAAGAACTGCCGGGAAACTTCTTGAAGCAAATATTTTGACTATAAAGTATAAAGGAGAAATAGTCCTGTTGCCACGTATTCCACTGATATCGTCAGAATTCCCAATACCTTTCAAAAGGCTTCAATTCCCGATTCGTTAGGTTTTCGCGATGACCGTAAATAAATCTCAAAGACAAACAACGTCCATTTGATGCTTGGACTTAAAAAATTCATGTTTCTCCAATGGGCAATTATGTGCTCCATGCTCACGTGTGGGGAAACTGTCGAATCTATTTGAGATAACAAAATACGGGTTCCCGAAAAATATTGTGCATCGATTAGCGATTAGTTATATTAAGCTTATTTATTGTTATACATTAAAATGATAAGAATAATATTAAAAATTGATAAAAAAAATAACCGTTAGTCACCTTATTTATAAAATTAAATCTTTATATATTGTTACTTAACAACTTCGTAAGTATTTCGTGTATTATACTATATTCAAATATAGGAGATGAATACAATATAAAATTAAAAATATTGTGTTGTTTCAAGAGATTAATTTCAACTCTTCGAAACTGTAAACGAAGATTAATTTGACTGTATTGGATGGCTTAGAATAATATTAAATCAACGTATTAAAACAAAGCCACAGCAACGCGTGGCCGGGTCAGCTTTATATATAATATACACTAGCATGCAAAACAAGCAACTAATACGCTTTTCAACATGAAATTGTTGGAAAGCCCTTTTTTGTGACTAGTACAGTTAAATGGCAGCGCAATAGTAAGATGGGGCATATGCACGTATCAGCACTGTAATATTAGAGGCAGGGGCGACTCTAAGGCCGGAAAAACCGGACCCCTGCCCGGGGTGGCATTTGGATCGAATTTGTAATATATATATATTTTGCAACAAAAATTTGATGTATTTTATGAAATATTATTGGGTGTAAATTTGGTATTTCATTTAACGTATCTTGTTTCCTAATTTAGTACATCTATATGTTTAACGGCAGTTTTCTTTTGTGTTGTAACTTGAAGCGTTCGAGGCGGGAGTATATGTTAAATCACGAAATATGACATGTGTGTGTGTGTGTGTTTACACATCTTTCACTAGTAACTTCACCCTCCCCATCCCAGTGTGAGATCGTAACGGACATTCCTTTCCCACTTACAATGTCCGGTGTGAGCTATCCAAAAGGGGACAGGCAGTGCCGGTTTACCTTTTGGGCACTTGAGGCTGGTGCGCAAAGGCCTGGGGCCCAGATAAGCTGGACTTAACCAGATTTTCTGGTTATAAATTTCTATCCGCCACTGCCAAGGGGGCCTGTAGATCTTCTACACCCAGTGTCCGAAATGAGCTTAAACCAGCACTGGGGACAGGTTTTGATAAGGAAAGAGGTCTTGGTAGATAGAGAGCCACAGGAGATGTCTTATTTTAGTCTTGAGTGTAGTTACTGTAAGTCAGGCATGTCAAACTCATTATGAGCCACATGGTCTATTTTATTATAAGTTAAGGGCCGCATGTTTTCAGTCTTCAAAAAATTAATAAAATACGATTTTTAAAATGTATTATGCATTTATTAGACTCAATGTATTGTGTGTTATACGTACGTATAATTTTATATTTCGTGTTATCTCTTAAACTCAAACTATAAATATTTTACATTCTTTACTAAAAAAATTTAAAAAATTGTAAAAAATTAAATTTAATATTACTTTTTAAAAAATATTTGACATTTTTTTTTTGTTTTTTTTTTGCAAAGCAAGTTATCAAAATTTGATAGAGAATATTCAGTTGATGCAATTTTTAAAATTAATGATAAATCTTGACCTTTCTGAATTTTTGCTATTTTTCATTAATGAAAATAATTGCCCGCATAAATAAGTGCTTCCAAACATAACCATTATTCGAATTACAAACGATAAATTATAGGAAACTGATAGACTTAGAGAAGTATGTTTAAAAATCTAGAATTCTTACTTTTCAAAGCTGTAGGACACATCACACAATAGTAAGCAATGGCGCAATGAATGCTAAAATCAGTGACTGCTGAAACCCCTCCCCTCTGACAACGATGTATGCTAGTATACGTTGCTGTGAGGAATATAATAGACTCAGGGGCGACTCTAGGGCCGGACACCTGCCCGGGGTGGCAAATTCTAAGAGCGGCAAAACTGCCCTTAATAAATTTGAAAAAAATCCCCCCATCCCCTCCTTTTTTTGTTACAAAAAATTTGATGTATTTTCTGAAATATTATTGGGTGTGAATTTGGTATTTCATTTAACGTATCTTACTTCCTTATTTTGTACTTTGTATGTTTAATGTCTGTTTTCTTTTATGTTCAAGCTTAAGAGTTCGAAGCAGGAGTATATGTGCAATCATGAAATTTGATAACTTTACACATCTTCCCCTCATAGTTTTCACCCCATCTCGGAGTATGTCACAAAGGACATTCCTTTCACCCATACGACGTCCGATGTCAGCTATCCAAAAGAGGACAGGGGCAATAAAAGTTTTTTGTTGTTGATGCAAAGTCAAAGGAGATTTTTTATTTTAGTCTTGAGTGTAGATACTATAAGTTAAAAAATAAACGTTTGTGGTCCCCACCATCAGTAGACTCTTTTCAGAAAAAATTTGCATGCTGAACTGGGCTATTCCTCTTCTCTTACATTTTACTCGTTTGAAATAATAACAGGCAGATATGTCCGTAATTTCGAATTATTTTGCATTTGATCTTATATATATATATATATATATATATATATATATATATATGTCCATTGTGTGATTTTCCTACTGTCTATGTGTTTTTCGAATGTTATTGATTGGATGATATCTCTTGTTTTATAGAGAGGTAGCTATATATAATTTGATGGAATATATATATATATATATATATATATGTATATATACAAGCCAATTTTATACCTAACATTAATTTTTATCCACAATATCTTAATTGAATACAGATAAATAGTAACAACAATGAACCAAATTTTCATGACATACATATCAAATTAAAATATAATGTAATAGTTTCTAATATTTATGATAAAAGAGAAAAAATTTAATTTCAATATTATAAAAAAGTTCCTCATTGGGGAGAGTAATGTACATGTTTCTATATTGAGAAATATTGTTATTAATTATATACAACGTAATAAATTTCTGGTGTCAAAAATCAGAAATAATAAATAACTATAAACATTTTACTAAATGTTGCTTAAATCAGAGAAAACAAATTAATTTCATTAATAGTTATATGAATAAAAGCTATTCAAAATAGTAAAGGATTACATAAATTCTGAGATTGATAATAGTTTATTACTATAAATAACTAAATATTTCATAGTTATAGTTATCTCCATATTCTAATATTAGATAAAATTACTGTGACGTCTCACGCGTCCTTTCTCTAACATAACCTCTGGCGGTTTCTTTGACAGCCACGATTAATGGCAAATCTTTTTCCAGCTTAAATCCAAAAAGTGAAACGAAAAGATAGATGCAAGCAAGATAACCTTTAAAAGGACAGAAGTTTTTAGTAAGCAGGGCAATTTAGAAAGTTCAGTTCAGAAAGGATAGAAGTGTAAATTGACGACACACCTAGAATCACGATCTCGCCATTCATCCAAAGGTACATACCATGTACGCCAGCTTAGAGGAATATCTACGAAGTGGAATGGACGTTGCTGAAACCAAGGTAGGAAAGAATATATTCTGAATGCGAATATATTATTATTAAGATTGAGTAGGCGGATATAGTATAATTATATTGATAAGTGATCTAATTGCGCGATCTGTGTTAATTACGGCTACGGGTTTTGGTTTATTTTCACTTAATATAAGTTTGTTCGATATATAAGTAATTTAAGTTAATTTCTAAATAAAAGTCATATTAAGAATTCTAAAATGTCTCATCATATCGAGAATCCCACACTTCTAACTTAGCTGAAACCCCACGATATGGTCAACGAAGATCGACCATGTCGCAATGGCGCTCGAACCGTTATAAATTCTAATGACTCTGGGTTGGTAATGCAGGCGGGTTTGGTATTTTACCAGAAATGTGCTTTTGGGCCCGAGATGTTACCGAATTTCGGGCCATAAAAATCAAATAAAGTTACTAGAAATTCCTAGTGACTTAGCATGTGTTATTTGAAAAGTCACCTCAGGGAAAGGGGTCCAAGATTGGTATCTAATATTCGGAGCAGTGTTAGTGCGGATACAGCCACGAATTTCGCGCAGCTAAAGGCAGGGGTTAACGAAGCTTACCCGCAATCAAAATAAGAAAGTGTTAGAAGCGAGGTTTTTCGCATCCCAGCAGGGGAAAATCAGGAACCAACAGATTTTGTTTACGATTTACTCAAAATTCATAAAAGTCTAGAACTAAGGGTGTCGCAGGCGGAATTGGTTGATCACATTTTTGTTAGCTCGAACCCACAAGTCAGGACTATGTGGAAGTCCGGAATCCACAGAACACGGTACAACTTTTTGAAATCTTAGCTAGAATTTGAAGAGGTATTCTTAAAAATTAAAAAGGGTTTCGCAGAATGTGAAATTTGGAAAGACGGAGTCAAAATAGCATAGAATGTCTATTTGATGATAATCGAAGAAACTGGAAAATTCTAAGGTTGGGCGTGGCCAAATAATGGCAGAAATGATTCTAGAGGTAATTATGAGAATGCCCGTCAAGGTAATAAGTGGTTCGAGAGGAATAGATTTAAGAATGAGGATCGGAGATTCAACGAAGAGGATACCGGTTTCGAAAAGAAGATCGAAATGATAATTTTAATAGGGGACCGCAGAAGGGGTTCAAGTGAAAAGAAGAATTTCCAGTCGAGGCGATACCAGGATGCAAGGGGACAGTGAATGTTTTGCAAGTTAATGGGTTCAAAATGGTCAAAAAGAAATTCGCGAAGTGGATATACCAGTAAACTTTCTCCGATATGTATATCACCCGTGGAGCTTCCACGTTCCTATTTTATTAAAATAACACATTTTGAAAGCGCTATGGGACATCGGAGCGGAGAAATCATTATATCGGAAAATATATAAAGTATTTTTTATGAACAAATACAAAAAATCGCGGGAAGCTCAGGTGATCACAGCAAAGAGAGCGAAATGCCAAATATAGGAACTTTAGAATTGATTATTGGTATCGGGATTTTTGAAAAACCTTGGTTGTTGTTTCATGTGTTGCCGGATTTGGAGAATACCATGTATTCTTGGTGTTGATTTTATAGGTGGATCAAAAGATTGTTTTAGACTTTGATCAAAAATCGTTGAAAGATTCCCATTCGCAGATAGATGGTGAGACATAACCATCCTGTGTGATGACTATGTCTATTAGGATCCCACTTGCCCGTAAGCTAGAGGTTATTGGGATTATCTAAAAATGATGGGAGCATTTTTGTATTCTTAACACAACTTTTATTAAGAATAACTTAAATTACTTAATTCTAATTAACAACTTTCTTAAAGTGAGAGTTAACACCCCAATAAAAAACCTTATATTCAAGATCAGATCGCGCAACTAGATCACATCTTAATTATAATAAATTAACTGATTAATCTAGCTTCCTATACAAAATATTACCTTTGTAGAGTCACCTTCCTTCAACGATTGGTATTACCTACTCAACACAGCTTTTAGATGCAAAAGATTCGAAGACTTCTTTATAATTTGGTATATGAACGTATCCTTCTTTACCAGAGCTATAGGACATCTAGCTCTTGATCGAATGATTCCACACTAAGTTATCTCTAAACTTTTGCCGCTCCTTCTCATCAAAGCTTCTATCCTTTTAAAAGTATATCTCATTTTACGCATATTCTATCCGTTTGTCTTCTTGGTATTGGGTTGGAAAGGTTTTGCTTATTAATCGTGGCCGTCAAAGAACTTAGGAGTTGTATGTTAAGAAGAAGGACGCGAGAGCGTCACAGCCTTCAAGGAAAGAAAAACGTGATTTACTTAAGGGTTCTCAATGCTTGTAATAAATTACGTGTCTAAATATCTTTATTTCTGAATCTCCTCGCTTTCTGAGTTTTTATTTAAATTTTAATCTTAAATCCTCATTTTAAACTTTTATAATTTCCAATATTTATCTTGACTTTAATTTTCATTACTCATCTTGAATTAAATTTAATATTCAACTTAATTTTTAAATTTAAACTCGTGACAATAAATTTTACTCCATTAACTAGGCCCAACATTATGTGAGTACTGTTTAATTCTTGCCCACTCTCGCACACATACATTCTCTTAAAAGTAACTATACATGAAATTTTTCCCTGGGTGCACCAGACCCAAACTTTTGCATCTGTATCATCACTGCATATATGGGTTGGCGTTTTAGCTTCAACTTTTCGATGTTGAAGTTATCTATTTCTACTACAATTTTCGGGATACTGTCTCCTGAAATGAAAACTCTCTAAATTACTGTTTTCCAATTTATGTTTTACACATAATACCAATAAGTTTTACAATAATATTTATTCATTATATATTATTTTGTAAATCACAATAAATTTTCATCTTCATCCCCACATCTGGTTCCAAAAAACTCCCAATAGACACTTTTTGCAGCCTCGATTTAATGTGTGTTAGTGCCCTGACTGCGCCGCGTTCCTGACAAGATGCCTCATAATACGGAACAATATAACAACATATATATATACACATATTATACAATTACAAACGCATTTTCACCAATAAGCTTATTATAACAAATAACAAGGAATTGTCGCATTTCACGAGGTCATACATCGAAGCAAACAAATGTGCAATTACAATTGTTTTCTCAAGAAAAAATTTTTAACAAGTCAAAGTTCCAAAAATAAATATACACTCATTGTGGTGTTTAACTTTTTGCTCGGCTTATAACTTTTAAGCACGCCCGAGACTTCTTTCTTTGCAATAATTCTTCCGACCACTTGTTGGAAGATCATAAATGAAACAATACAACCTGATTTTTATATTCGGTCTTCCACCATTACGTCCAACGATGAGGTGCTACCACTTTTCTTTCCTCGGCTGCACTGGAGTTTCTTGTGTTCGATTGTTGTAGGGCTTGTAAATCTCCTTGTCGGCTTTTCTTGTTTTTCCCTGTTGTGTCCTTGGCCGGTCGGGATTCCTGTTCTTTTTCTCAGGCGTGGCCTCAGGTTGTACGTCCGGTCCATCCTGGAACTTCAGTTGTTTCTGTTTGTTCTTCTTTCTACTTCTAGAAATAGTACTGGATGAAAAGTTCTTTATTATTGTGTCCACGTCTGCCATTTTCTTTGTGGTCCACTTGCCCTGACTCTCCTGATCTCTTTATTCGCTATTGTGCCTTGTCCTTTTACTTTTCCTGTCACTCCCAAATGAGCTAGGAAGCGATCTGACCAGTGATTTGCGTTTTATGGGTCCTATCTGTATTTTTATATTGGCGACTAATCCCTTTTGCCTCTAACACATTTCACCGCAGATTTTCTTTCCCATAGTGTGACTCATTTAATCCTTGATGTACACTTTTTTTTTTCCGAGTACTAGTTTCCTGACTTGATCTTATACTATTTGGGATACCTGTTCCTAACTCGACCTCGTCACATTTCCTATGACGATACCTCTGTTCTTATTTGATCCCACGTTAACCGTTAATCTTTTTTCCTGATTTCCATATTACAATATTATTGTTATTTCTTACTTCTAATACTCTATAAGGTCCTTCAAATTTTTGTTTAAATTTGGCCTGCAGACTTTGTTAGCTGCTGAACTTAAAAGGGTGTGTTTCCTAATAAGACCAATCATTTACCTTAATTTTATGTCTTTTCTTCGCGTCTAGTATAATATCTTTCCCACCTTTCCACCGTTTATTTTCTACCATTTACTTAGTCAAGCACCCCTAAATATTTTTTTTTCAATATTTTGTATTTTAATTTTAACTTTCGAGATCATAACTAATTTTTTGAAATGGGGGTAATCAATTTCGACCCAAAAATAATTCAGCAGTGATTTTCCGTTGTTTCATTCACCGCCATTTTTGAATAGCGTAAGCAAACTCACGAAATTGATCCTTAAGTATCGTGTTGATCATTAACATAATTTGCAATCATTTGTACTATATCTCTTTAACTCTTTCGTCCGATTTGCGTGGTCTATATGCACAGTCTTCAATCCTTATGCCTAATCTTTCCAAGTGCTCAAAATTTTCGGATATAAATTGGGGACCATTATCCTAATTTTTTGGAGCTCCATAACGCGTTTAAAAGTTATCAAAAAAGTATCCGCTATTATACGAGCCGAGGCCTTTCAAAGAGGTATAATTTCAGCCCATTTGCTGAAATGATCGGTTATTACAAAAAAGCGATTACGTCTTATTCTCGATATAGGATACGGGCCCAACAAACCAATACTATCTCATTTGGATAATTTGAATAATCGGTTTAATCGACCAGCTGGTAACGCGTTTTTATAGTTATTAAGGGACATATGGCTGAGAACATATTTATCTGATTTTTCATGTAGGGGGAAAAAACAAACGTCATGTTTTTTTTTATACGTTTTAAATCTTCCCAAAAAGTTCCTTTTGGGCCCGTCGTGAAATTCTCTCATTATTTCATTCCTTAAAAATTTTTTGGAATGTATACGCATTTACCTGACGTTGCGTGTTTCGCATAAAATAACAACCTTCAATTGTCGGAAATGTGGGACCAATTCTCACTATCGTTGCGTTAACCGGTTATCTTCCGGGTTTTCTAAATATCTATAGATATGATAATTCTGGGTCATGCTTTTTTTCTGTTTTTAACTGTTCCGCGAAAATGAGTACTAAATCTGATTATTGCACAATTAACTTTTCTCCCATTATACTTTCCACATGATTTTTTTGATAAAAAAATTTAAAAATATTTAACTTCCTTTCTGACACTTCAACGGCAAATTCCTTTTTCTACCTTATCATCTTCAACCAGCGAATCTTGAAATTTCAACGATTTCATCAAAATCTAAAATAATCGCCCATCCATTTTAAAATCAAACACCTAGAATACATGGGTATTTCTGTCAACACGAAAATGACCAGGTCAACAAAATCTCTGATGCGAATTTCCCTTTTCAATTTCCATGTTTTTGGGTTTCGCACCCTTGCTGTGAACCTGGGCTCGCGATTTTTTTAATTTGCTTATAAAAAATTTTTCTATATACTTCTTCCATATAAATGATTT
>BMAV01012857.1:6323-58193 GCA_019973955.1 Trichonephila inaurata madagascariensis
TATCAGGCTCTTTTCTAGCAGACGATCTGAAAAGTGGGCGTGGCAGCTTTGTTTAGTCTACTGACATGCAGCAAAAATGGATAAATAATTGAATAAAAAATATAGATACAACTCTGAAAATTTGCAGACACATTAAGAAGGATTAAAAGCATCATATAAGCCAATAAAAAAATCGATAGTTTGATGATTTTTAGGGTACCATATTGCCTTAAAGAAGAGCAGGTTGGTGCGGTATCCTAATGAAATCCCTGCCCACACCATAATGCTTTCGCCTCGAAGTATGTGATATTCGGTGATGTTTTGGGGCTGATTGTGTGTTCCTTGTTTACGCCATATCCTTATACGCGGGTCATCTGGCTCCAGAGCAAATCTTGACACATCAGTAAACATGACATTGCTCCAGTCAGACACAGTTCAATTGCCATGTTCTCGGCACCACTTTAATCGTTCCCCTATCGATTGGACAGATAGAGGAACACAAACTCGAGGTACCCGGGCATACAGCCCATTCATATGTAATCTTCGGCGTACAGTAGCTACAAATATAGCCTTAACAATGGACACTGTAACCAGAGATGTCACACGTGTGGAGGTTGCTCTGTGATTCCTCTTGGCTACAATAGCAATATATCGATCTTCCGTGGGGGTTGTAACCCTTGAGCGACCACCTACGGGCCTTCAGAAACTGTCTGTGTGGTTTGGAATTGTTTCCATAATCGTGAAATTAAAGAATGATGAACGCTGAAGAAAAGAGCAACATCTGTGATCGACTATCCTGCTTCAATGCGCCCCACAGCACACCAGCGCTTAGAATTTTCCTTTTATTTTCTGGAAGTCATAGAAACACGTATTTATTGAAAACAAAATGTGCGAAAGTTTTAAACACCTTCTATCAGCACTTACAATCAACTTCTGTATCCCTTCATAAAGCTGGTTTCTTATAAGACAGTTCTTTTTGCATATTTCTTGATATGAAAGCAAGATTGGCTGTTACGTAACTTATTTGCATACTTCCATCTACCTCTGCAGCGAATTGCATCCTTTTCATTCTGATTGGCTTCCGAAAATTAGCATTTTCCTCTCCGTGCCTAACTTTTGGAAGTGAGTATATATATATATATATATATATATAAAATTCTCAACTGTTTGACTGTTTGAAAAAAAAAAAGTATAAACTTGACATTTTTTGTAAGTATCATAGATAATTTCTTAAGATCTATGAAGAAATATTTATAACATTCAGAGTATACTTATAAGAAACAAACATTTAGGGGTATTTGTGTCCCCCAATTATAAAAAAAAACATTGTGAGATTTTTAAAATTGAAAATTTAAGTATTTTTCTTCCATTTTTGAGTTCTGTTAAGTATTATGCTTGGTTATATGCAATGGAAAAATGTGCCTTTTTTGTAATATTTTCGGCAAAAATAAATGAACGCCTTGGGGGTTAAATTATTATTTATTTGAAATATTTTAAAAATTTATTCATGCTCTATTTATTATTTACATCAAACAAATAATACTAATCACATGAATGAGACTACTGGTTGAGACGATTACTTACTAGATATTAAGTGAGTGATCATTATTATGTCTACAGAAAATCAGGGATGCAGTGAATCGAACCGATGCTTCAAACGGTTATTTACTAGATATCAAGTAAGTGATCAGCAGCTGGTTGCGACAGAACTGAAAGGACACTTCAATACAAGTCATGTGTCAACGCATTACACTCTAGTAGTACATTTTACCCAATAAAGGATTTTTTTCTCTATACAACTCGATCAGAGATGTATGTCTACACTCAAGAATATTTGTTAGCTGACTACTTGTTACTGAATAGTTATGATGAATTCGCCATAGCTATTAAAATGTATTTTTCTCACAATGATCATGTTTAGAGAAAAGTGTCATGAATAATCTGTATTTTCTTGACTGATTTCTCTCTCAGGTTTGTCTAGTAATTACTTCACTGCCATTTTTCATGTTTCTGTTTTTAATATCAGGTACAGAATATTTTTTTTGAAGTTTTAGTCTAGTATATACAAAAGCAAAGCAATAAATAAATAAATAATAATAATAATGCCTTGATGGTTGAATGTATAATTTATTTAATTTCATCCAAAATAAGTATTTCAGAGGAAAATGCAGACATTCAAAATTGATTTGACAACTCATACATATTTTTATATTATGTTTAAGATTATTGAAAGAAATGAATCGAAGGGATACGTTATGAAATATAATATGAATCACGCCGGCTGGGTGGCGTAGTGGGTTTATCGCTGGCCTTTTGTACCCAAGTTTGCGGTTAGACCCCGGCTCAAGATGGTGGATTTTCCTGATGCCGAAGATTGACAGCGATCATGTCGTATGATTATAAGGCATGAAATAGATTCTTTGAGTGTCCGTTTAACGTGGATGCTTCGGAAAATTAAATTTCGCATCGGCAGATCTCCGGTGTCTCCCTCTGGGGAAGAAACTAAGGGTCAGAATTACTTACGGTAATTGGTATCGCCTAAATGGTGCCGCTTTAAGAAGTGATATCAGCTCCAGGGGAATGTACTAGGTATGCAATTAGAAATACCTATATGCAGCCCCATTACAGAAAAAAAAATAATTTGAGTTACATAACACAATGGAAAAATATGAGTTAAGACAAAAACATTTAAGTATATAAATTAAGGTTTTCTTTCTAGTTAATAAAAATGAACGTCAGTCACGTAAAAAAATGAATACAGATTAAAAATTTACTTTTTTGAAAATATAAATGCTTCGAAGATTAAAAAAAAGTACAAATTAAGAATTTAAGAATGGTTGTTTATTAATAAATATTTATTGATTGAAATTTTAATATCTCAAATTACTTTAACCATTCCTCATTCATATTTACAAGAATTAACTATATTATTATAATTATTTATCGATTTAAAAATATAATTATATATTTATACAATGCCGGCTGTATGGCGTAGTTGTTTAGGAACTGGCTTTGTGCTATTGCTGAGAATGCAGGTTCGATCCCGATTCAAGTTGGTGGATTTTCATGTTGTTAAAGATAGACACAGCGTATATGGAGTTTGATTATGCAGCATGTAAAAAATCCTGTGAGTGCCTGTGTGCATTTGGTGCTATCTATTAAATTAAAATTTCAATTACAGGTTAGTTTCGACAGAGCTCAGATGCCTCCCTCTGGAGAGGAAACTGGGCGTCAAATTTACGTTGAAGCAATTTTTATATTCCTATATGGTGTCGTACTAAAAAAGAAATAACAACTCCTGAAGGATGCTTCTGGTCTGCAATGATAAAATTATCAATCCATTGTCTCATAAAAAATATTTATACATTAGTTTTTAAGATGGATTTATTTCCTTTGTTGAATGATCATTATTACTTTTTTTATTATTTTGCTTCTGCTCTGAATTAATGCTTATTCTATTATTGTGTAAGCCTCCATAATGTATTTCCTTTGGGATTTCATTCATTTAAGATTTTTTCATTCAGCCATAAAATAAATCATATTATTTTATCACAAACACTTATTATAAAGTTAAATTATATCAATAGATTTCTTGTGGTTTCATTTTTTTCGCTAAATGTAAACTGAGCTTTCAATAAAAAAACATTTCCATTTTTACTCTAGAAAGGATGAAAGAAGTTATTGCCTCGCGTTTTGGCAAAACTATTCAAATACTTTATTGTTCTTCATCATTTATAAAGGGAATGAGAAACTGGATTGCAATTTAGGGTATGGATAGTTTTCATTTGATTCATTATAGAAAAAAAAAAATTTAAAAAAATATTGCATTCCTTTCGGCAGATAACATGGGCAACCATTTTTATATTACATAGAATCCGAGACGCGACAGCAATATATCGTTTCGAAAAGGTGCAATGATTTATTGAAAATCTTCTAAATCTCCTTCAGTAAAATGTAGTGAATTGAAAAAAAAGAAAAAAAAAACTTAGTTTTCATTGAAGCAGTACGAAACCCTTTTCCATATATTATTCTTTATATTTTAGCCTCCATTTGTTTGAGGATAAGGAGAACGGTTTCGCTGAAAAAAAGATGGTTTGTCCAGCGAAATGGTCTATAAAATTGAACTCTTCGCTTTTCAGAGATGCTATCATTTTGACAGCTTATTGAAGACCTCTTTTGTATTTTCTTCTTCTTTTTCCTTCACTAAGTTCAGATTATATGGTGTTATTAAATTTTTGAGAAAATTCTTACTCACACATCTTTTTTTTCTACTATTGTGTGGTAAAGGGAAAGGTATGCAGCATATTTTGAGAGGGATATTTTTCAAGCTCTTTATGAAAGTCGATCAAGTAGAGATCAGTTGGAGAGGAATGCATATATGTTTTAAAAATGAAACTCTATAAGTTCAGAATATTGGTGAGAATCATATAAAAATCTCTTTGTATGAAAGTATTTTTTTTTAAGTGAGCCAATACTTTGCGGGGATTTTTTAACCAGAAAAATCCAACTTCAAAATATATGTAATCTACAAGTCCACTGCAAATAAAATTATGTTACCTAAGACTTTGCCCTTGGAATTGTACAGCTTAAACTTTATCCAAATTTAATATGAAGAGTATATGTACAAAATGTTTTTATCAATGAAAATATGTTAAGTTGAAAATAATTTTAGATAAATTTTGGAGCTTGAGTGTATAAGTATAAAAGGTGTGACGGACTCACGCGTTTCTTTTCTGTAACATAACCTCTGGGTTCTTTGACGGCCAAGATTAATGGCAACTCTTTTCCAACCAAAATCCAAGAAGCGAAATGCGAATAAAAAATGCGAATAAGATAGCTTTTAAAAAAAATGAAGTTTCAGTAAGCAGTATGGCAATTTAGGGAAAGTTATGTTTGGAAGAGATACGAACGTGAATTGAGAGCCTATCGTAAAGTTACCGGAATATCTAGCCATTACTACAAGGTTCATACCATTGCACGCGCGCCCAGACGTCTCAGTACAGTGATTGAATCTTAGTTTGGATTAAGGTAGGACTGATTATTTGATATTAGAACTTGTAATATTATCATAATTGAGAGTAGGCGGATAATATGATTATTTAGATAAAGTGGTCTAAGTTACGCGATCATGTTTAACTATTTTTGCGAGATTAATCACTATAAATTCTCACTTATATAAATTTATCTAAATTGTTAGAGGTTTAAGTTATATTCTTAATAAAGTAATATTAAGAATTTAAAATGTCTATTCATTTTGAGAATCCCACACCTCTAATTCATGCTAACAATCAGAGAGCGACCAAAGAGCTACCATATCAAAGTAAGTATTTTTGTTTATATATTATCATATATATTTATGTATATGTGTATATTTAGTCTATAAGTATCCGTATGTTTGTTTATTTTAATATCATAACCGTATATTAAACTTATAAATGACCTGTATATTTTCATATTATTGATAAAACTATATAAGTCTCTCTCTTAAGTTTAAAAATGTGCTTATATAATACTGTATAACACAAATTAAACTCCATACATCTAAAGCAAATTACTGTAATATAAATATTTATCTCACATAAATATAAATAATGAGCTAAGGAAGGAAGTACAAACGTAGATGAGCTCATAAATGATTGTTTCTTTTCTAATGGGGCTGCGGAGTAGTATTTTACCATTGCAGACCTAGTACATTCCCTAGGACATGGATGGCGAACCAGTGGCACGCGTGCAATTAAGGGCACGCGACACAATATTTTGGGCACGCCAGATATCAAAATTGTTTGCATTTTTTTTTCAAAATAACGATATTCACAATAAAATATTAGGAACAAACGCGAGTGATCAGTCGTGGGGCGGCGGAGAGCACACTCGTTTTTTGTTACTTTCTTTTAGTATTGCCCTTAGTGAAGTCTTGGACTACAGTTACTTATGATGTAAAATTTGTCTACGCATAGCATAGTCAATTCCGTTGACACAACTGTATTTTAAAGTTTATTTGTGTTATAATTACGATTTTTAACGTTTATTTAACATGGCTAGTTCAGTCAAAAGCACAAAATGTGCAAGATAGTAAATGTAACAGAAAATTTCAAACGATGGATCTGGAAAAACGGGATGATTAGTAAGGTCGACAAAGCGGCGTGTGTTTTATGTTCTGGAACAGTTGTTTGCAGAACATTGTCTGTAAAATACATTTTGAGACAAATTGCAAATCCTCTTGTCAAAAAAGTGAACCACAGCAAAAATAATTAATTGCTTAGAAACCATTTGGCAGATGACTCCAATTCAGCATGCATTGTACTAAAAGTAACATCTTATAATAATATAAGTTATTTGTCATTTACATACAATCTACAACAACAGAAGTGCAAGAGGTGATTTTTCGTAGTAAATTTAGAGTTTTGTGTTGTTAGTATTCAGTTTTATTATATTTTCCCAATAATAACGTCAAAATTATTTGACGGCATATCTATACTTCATTAAACACTTCTTTAGAAAAAAATGGCTCGTTGATCAATATAGGTTCGCCACCCCTGCCCTAGGAGCTGGTATCACTCTCCAATTTGGCACCATATAAGAAGATAGTAATTGTCATAAGTAGATAGTAATTGCCATAATGTACTCTTGACGTAAAGTTTTCTTCCAAGAGGGAGGCCCCTGATTTCCAACGATTCGAAGTTGTACCAGGAACTTAATTTTGCTAAGAACACACAAGCCAAACTAGTATTCTATGGATCTTTATGGTGCCGCATAGTCATGCGCCATGGACGCTTTCAATTTTTTTCATCATTAAAATCCACCGACATGGTCCGATGTCGAACCCGTGAACTTGGCCGTACAAGACCAGCGCCTAAACAACGAAGCTATCTTGCCAGCTGGGTCATAAACCTAAATTTATAATTTAGCAAAACAAGAAGCATAAATTTGTGTTGAGTAATTCAATGTGTTTTTGAACCCCCCCCCTTTTTTTTTTTAAATCTAAAAACATTTTTAGTAATGATAGAAATTTTTTATGTAAGATTTTGTTCTTGTTGTTACTTATACCACCTGATCGAAGTAACATCAGATTAAAATCCAAGAAATTCACCATGATAAAGATGTAAATGTACGACTGTCGTTAGCCGTGGCTTTGAGCGCCTTAGAGATGGCAGTACGATTTTCCTCGGTTCCACCAAAACTTTGAGAGAAAACACCCTGGGGTGGTCAGGGGATTCCCCCCTCTAATCCCCTTCCACCAACCTTAAGATAGGACTTGTGGCTCGACGGTTATTCAAAGTACCCCTAAGCTGCAAAAGCACTATTCATTTATAAATATTCAAGCCTTCTCCGGAATTCATACCCAGGCCCAACAGCATATTAATCAGCGCCACTAACCATTAAGCCGCGGATGTTTAAAAAATAATAAACTGTTATTTCTATTCTAAAATTTCCAGTTGCACTTTAAGAAAGAAAAATAATTCTTATTTTTAAAAAACATATATCTATTTTGGCATATAAACTATTGCTTTTTTATTATACTAAGATTTTATTATATCATTATATGAATAATGCTCATATAAAGGTATTTTTCTTTGTAGTTGTTGTGTATGAAGCGTATTTAATCTTTCTTTTAATACATTTATTAGATTAGTAATCTAATCCAACATCTTTGTGCTAAAAATATTACTAATAAATAGTTTCCAGTCTCTTTTAACAGTTTATGATAATTACAATGTATTTAATACTCATATACAAGTTTAAAATAATTACTGTTTTGTATAATTACCTCATCTGGTTTATTTCAGCACTAAATTCTCAAACTATTTTAACAACTTCAGCATTCTTTCTAGGACTTTACCAGGGAGAATGTTTGGGCAAATGAATAATCAAAGGATTCCCCAATCCCCTCTCTTTTTCCTCTTCAAATCCATCGAATAATGCGTACGAACTTCTACAACATCGATTTCGGATAATGTCTGCTTTCCTCTTTCAAAATTCATGAAACACAATCTCGCGAAATAATTTCCTTGGCGTCAACTTAAGCCCTTTTCCGAGATCTCCGAAGAGAGAAAAGTACTTCCCAGTGAGATATTTTGCAACCATTGAATAAAAAGACCTCCTGGAAATTACCTCCAAAGAAACGCATTACAGCGGATTGGGAATTGCAAATGCATGTATGTCTTGGGGACTCGAAGTTAAATTAGTACAAATCATGAGTTAAGTGTTCCCTGTTGGATATTACGCTTACAACTATATCTAGTTTTTTTCTGCTAATCCCCATTTGAAAGATAAGGGATTGTTCTTGGAAACTTAGAGAAGTAAGCAAGATGTATTGTTAAGCGACTAAATGAAATTATCGGAACAAATGATATCATCAAGTTTTATTGTCATTGCCAACAAAATGTTTTTTTGGTTTTTGTAACTAATAAAATGTATTTGTATATAAAAAATAACATTATGATAAATGAAATTATGCGTGCATCGGATCTAATTTTCGTTGTTAGTTATCGTTCAGAAAAATGAGCATTTTAAAATTTGAAATGACAGATTGTTTTTCTTATACATTTGTATTTATAACATTTAGATAAATATACAATCATGAACAAAATAATTAGCGCACCAAAAAGGAGTCGTTAAAATGAAACGAAATTTTACATACGTAATGACTACTTTGATATAAGTAAATGATTAGAAAATCAAAGAAAAAATGATCATTTACTTCAGAGAAAAATGCAAAAGAACGGAGGATTTAATACCTTGTTTAACCTCATCTAGCACTAATGCATGATGCGATTAAATTGGCCTTTCAGACATACAAGCTCTGCATGATGTCTTGAGACATTTCCTTCCATATTTCCTGTAAACTTGCGTCTAGTTCGTTAATACTCGTGAGATGCCCAATTCATCGTCCCAAATGATACCAGATATGCTCGATTGGAGACAGATCTGGGGATCGGGTAAGCTAAGGAAGGGTATTTACAGTGTGGAGACAGTCTTGTGACACCGTTGCCGTGCGATGACGAACATTATCTTGTTAAAAAATGGCTCCTGCGAGCCGTTGCATGAGTGACAACACATGTGGTTGCAGGATGTCATGGACATACCGCTGGGCGGTCCTGGTGCCACGGATCAATACTGGGGTGACTGTGTATTGCAGGCAATGGTAACCCATACCATCACTCCAGCTCTGGAGGTGGTGTGTTGCTGTAAAGCAAACGCAGAATTGAGGCGTTCACCACGGGATCTCCGCACACGAACGCGATTGTCATCACTGCTGAGATTGAATCTGGATTCGTCGCAAAAGATGACCTAGTTTTATTTCGCTGCATTCCAGTTTAATCGTGCATGGCACCACTACAAACGAAAGAGTCGATGGGTGGGCGTCAAGGGCAGCACACGTAATGGGTGTCGACATCGCAAATTACCTTCGGCCAGGCACCTTCTTAAGGTTCAAGAAGACACAGAGGCCCTTAGTGAAGGAGCTATCTGTGCCTGGATGGCGGCCGATGAAGCAATTTGTTGTACGCGTTCATTGCTTACAATGCGGCGGTTTTATCGACGACTGGTCTGTCTTCGTGTAAATAAAAACCCTCGGATCCACTGGTCCCAACACCTCTTCACAACACAATCAGATCGGCCCAATTGACGAGCTACTCTCCTAGCTGAACACCCAGCTTCCATTATGCCGATGATTCTCCCTCTCTCAAACCGCGACAGCTGCTCATATTGTCTTCGATAATGGCGTAATTGCATATCTACATCAGCTCTTCCTTTGTAAATGATTCAGCACACTCAAAAAAACTTTGGTTATTTGTTATATACTCCACGGAGAAAGATGTTAAACGCCCTTTACCGGCTATACGTAATGTGCAATCACGCTGGATTTCTAATCATTTGCATATCTCCACGACCTATACTTTCATTCCAAGTTTCGTTATGATCCCGCAGTTATTTCTTGGTGCGGTAATTTTATTGCCCATGAGTGTATTTTTTTGTGTGTATATCCGTCAATTTGCCTTAGTGTATTCATTTCTACGTTCTTCTATGTTAACAAATCTGCTATTTTTCCCACGTAAATCCGCAAAATATCTTTAAAGACATAATATAATAAAGACATAATAAATCTCTTAAAGTTATTCTTGGATCCGGCTGATTAAATTATAATTGAATTAATAAAACTGTTTTAAGAACACTTCTGTTTTTGAATGACTTATTTATCGTTATTATATTATAGATCGTTTTAAAAGAATGCGGTTTTATGTATAGTTAGTAAAATTGGATTTCTAGAAAAAAAAAATTTAAGTTATAATAAAAACTCTATTTCTAAAACACACACATGTATTATTACAACACATTAATGACCACTAAAACTAAAATCAGCTTAATTCGTATAAACTTAATAGTTTCTAATTTGTAAGAATTTGACCTTTATTTTTAGATCATGAAACTATATGTAAACATACGAATGAACCAATAGAATATAAGAAGTGGCTTAAAGATTAATATATTAAAATTTATTTATATAGTGTTTTAGATAACCTTTAAAGTTTTTATATTAAAAAAAGTATTAAATTATTTCCATTATCATTCTAATTTTTTTTTTTTTAATTTCGTTTGTGAAGCACGAAATTTTTTTTTTTTTGATTTGGGTTTTTTTTTTTTTTTTTTGGCATCTTGTATTTTGAAATGGCATACATTATTTTTTTTAATTTTTAGTTTAAACATTAAATTTTATCATATTTTATTAATTTGTAGACTGAAGATTTAGTTTTCTAAATTTCAAAATTGCCCTTCCTATTTTATTCTGATATACGATCATTTATACTCAGCATATTAAAAATGCTCCAAAAATGAAGAATATTTTAAAATACGCATTTAAGAATTCACTTTGTATATAAATCTAATTATTTTGAACTTAACTTGCCAAGTTTTCAAAGTATATGGGGAGCAAAAATATCCTTTAAAAAATCAAATGCGTTTCAAATATTGTTAGTCACGCAACTACTTCACTATTAATAAGTATTCTAGATTAAATGTACTATATTTAAAGTGTTATATGTAAGAAAAAGTTTTTAAAGTTACCCCAAAAATTAAAAAAATGACGCAGTTAATTATACTTATTTAAGATTTTTTTTCAAGTTAAGCTCATTTTAAAAATATATAATTAAAAATAAAGTAATGAATGAATAAAGTAAGTGAATGAATTCTAACTTCATATTCATAGTATAAAACTAAATGACGAGTAGAGTTTCTATTGAACTTAAGTAAACTTATGAAACACAATCTGTAAAAAAATCACAAATTTGTAGCACTGTGAATTTACAGCGACTACCATTTACTATTAAATGACCGCCAGATGGCACTCCTTGCCTTTTAAAAGTAGATTGCTTTCTTTGGAAGTACTAAGTCGAATAAGAGATTGCGCTAGTTGGTAATAAATTGTTCTTCTCTTTTGTAAAGTGTTGTGATGTGTTCAAAAAGGAGTTTTTTACGTAGTTTTTGTCCTATGTTGTGTTGTGGAGCTTAAAGATTATTAAATGTCGTTTCTCCCTGTATACATTACAGTCTTTAGTATTTTATACAAAAATAATGCCAATCATGGAGAACCGCATTTTCATAAAACATTGTAATGGTTGATTTTTCAAAAGACCAATTTCCTCTAGATATTTCTAGTTCATCAAATTTTGAAATAATTACTTATTTGCGGCTTCGAATAATCAACCATTAAGAATAATTTTTTTTTTCTTTCCGTTGATCTATTATTTCCTTCATTAGAACATGCATTTTATTTTTCCACTTATTAAAGACAAAAATGGTTTAAAATAAGTTGTTATTGTAGTGTAGGTTTAGTGAAAAAAAAAAGACCATTATTGAAATAATTACGAAACATTAATGAGAATTTAAGATTATTGTTTACTAAATACAGTTTGATGTAAATTTTCATGAAAAGACTTTTCTTCTTTGACGACTAAATTTGAAATTTTTGCATAATGAGCATACTAAAATATTCAAGACTTACAAATTGTTAATGGAAGTTAGACTTGATTAATTAATGTGTTTTACGAAAAAAATATATATTTATTCATTTGAATCAAATTTAATGTAAAAATACAAAAATTTTAAATCATTTTGAAAAAATACACTGGTCTTGATAGCTAAATTCAAAGTATAACTAAGTTTTTCAGAGCATAATTGAATCTCTTAAGGTATCCGACTATGCTCGTAACCGTTATTTTAATAAACGGGCATAAATGGATAATTTTCATGATATTTAGTGTCACTTAGATTAGAATTCATGTATACAATTCTTTTAAGGACATTTTGACAAAAATCATTTATTTAAATACAATATTTTGGCAAAAAATTAACTTAAAATAACCTTTTTTTCAAAATAGTAATACTTTGTGTGTGTGTGTGCTTATACAAATTAAAGACTTCTCCACAGAGTCTCAACTATTTTTTTTTCTTGAAAACTTCACATTATTTTCAGAGTTTCGACCAACTGAAATAATTTTATCGGCGTTTTTTTTAAAAAATTTCTCTCCCTGATGTCGTAAAACATGGATAAACCCACTTCTAATTTATACATTTCAAAAATTCTACTTGAGCCTCTTTACAGAGGTCTGAGCTATATACAGGCAACATATTATTATAATAGAAGCGTTTTTCACAAAAGCAGAATATTTCGAAAATGGGTCATTCTATGTTCATTTTTTGTCAAAATATTCTACTTAAATGATTTTTATTGTAATAATATTCTTAAGACACTGTTTTATACATTTTCTAATCTAAGTGACACTAAATATCATAAATGTTATCCATTTATACGCTTTTGTAAAATCACGTTTCCGAACGTAGTCGGATACCTTAATGAGATCAATTATGCGTTTATAACAAAAAAATCCAGAAGAATTTCAATATTACCCAAACCAGAGTTATTTGTTATAATTACTTCATAAGTCTTATAATTCAAATAATTCCATGTTTTGATAATGGTGGCCATGCAGTGACAACATGTACCTATAGAGTTTCAAATAAGGCGTACTCTCTTAAATGGATCAATTATTAAGGTTCAGTAGTGTTTCTGAAACTGTGGGGTACGTCCCTCTAGGGGGGTGATAACCTAGGTTGATAACTAATAATTATTTAGAGGGGGGCGCTAGCATATTGAAATGTCGAAAGACAAAATATTACTTAAAAAATTATTAATTTACTGAAAGTAAACAAACGAAATACTTTCTGGTATAATAAAAAAATAAAATCACGTTTACACTGATACAATACACTTAAAAACGTTTCAGTACTGTGTACAATGTATTTTAAGAGTAATTTAATTATACTAATAATTACGGTGAAAATTACGGTGTTCCTTTTGAATTGATTTTTGGCCATTCATTGTTAAAATTTGATTGTGCTGTCTTTCGCAAACGATGAAGTATACATTGTCCTTTAACTTAACTGTCCTGAATATATTTTTTTTTTAAACTTTAAAAAACATCTTTGACTACATCTTGCATTTTGGGTCGCACACAGAGAATCTTGTACCATCCATAGTAAAGGTTATGCATAATGCAATTCGGAATTTATTAAAAAAGTAATTTATTATAGTAAATTCAAATATGTAACTGTTTGATAAAATATAAATCTATATGTTAATCTAAAGGACATTTCTATTATCAAAAGGATTTATTTTAAAACAAGAACAGGTATCAGGCAAATAAATTGTATATATATATATATGTAAATTTCCTCTCAAATAAATTTCAAAACGAGAAACTTTAAAAAACCTGATATTTTAAATTTTTTCAAAAGAGTCGGCGGACCGCAACTTACGTACTGGCGGACCACATGCGTGCCGCGGGTTGGACACCCCTGATCTAGAGAGTGATTATCAGAAGTGGGAAATGGCCAGATGTATGCTAAGGTGTGGAACACCGTGGTAGGGTGAAAAAGAAAAACAGCACACATGTAAATTTCCCCCTTTTCTCGGAGTTATTGCAGGGTGTACCACCCACTGTGCAACAGAACATGTAGTTCATGCATGGGAGTGTACCAGAAAATTTTTTGATTGTTGTGCATGACCACCTCAGTGTTACATAACCGGGAGGTGGATTGGACGCGGCGCTGTTCTTTGGTCACCATGTTTCCCAGAACTAAATTCTTTGGAATTTTTTTTCTTTTGGGGTTTTTTCTTTGTGTATGAGAGTTTCTTTGTATATGAGTTGCCTGAGTTTCTTTGTGTATGAGACGCCGGTGGCTACACACAGGAGAATCTCACAACACGTATTATTGCGTTACTGATATTGCCAGTACACTGGATTTGTTGGAACACTTCAGACAATCGTTCTTCAGTTGAAGCCAACTTTGCTGTTACCTACGCTAAAGCAACTTCCAACAAGTCGTACAACAACTTCTAATTGAATTGCTGACGTTGAGATGGAATGTAGTTCGCACTGTAAACATACTTTACGACTAATAAACTTATTTCTTACCTTTTAAATCCACTCTTCATTCCACTCAATATCATACCCTTCATAATTGTTTTTGTGAATTACTCCGACTATAAACGTGATTTTTGACCAAATGTTCTTTGGTGATTTGTCGTCCCTATGTTTCCGACTATCATCCCTCTGAATATATCGGTCGAATTCGGAAACACACCCTGTATATCCAGATTGTTAAAATATTCATAATTTTTGTATTCAGGAAATGATCTCAATGCTTATTCACAAAACCTTTATCTGATGAAAATTATTTTGTCTTTTATTTTGTCTTTTTCTTGCAACATTTCTAAGCATAAAAATGTCTATAATAAAAACATGTTTTTGTTTAGGGCTGAAATTATTACGAATTTGATTTGACGGAAAGCATGACCATATTTACCTTATGAAATTAGATTAAAAATACATTAAATACATATGAATCAAAACAAGTATCTTTAAATATGTGTTTCCCCTTTAATATCTCTAAGCCCAGTGGCTGAATGGTAGTTCATCGCTCTTCCCCACCACAGGTACGAGGATCAAACCCCAGGCTGGGCAAGGGCGACTCAGCCTTTCATCTCTTCACTGGGAAGATAAATGAATGTCAAGCTAAACAATGGGACTTTCGCGTCGTACTGATCACCTGACCGGAACATCTGCTCTAGCACCTCAGGGTAGAAGGTCTTGTATACTGAGTTTGGCACAGTAGGTCTTGGCCCTAATGGGCTGTTTGCGCTACTGAGTTAAATTAAATTAATACCTCTAACACTTATAAAGTTAAAATCCTTTTTTACAATTCTTATAAGAACAATGTAAAATAAATATAATATTAAGCATTAAACACGGTAATATTTCTAGCATAAGCAAATGTTTTGCCCTAAAAAGGATTTAATCATTTCTCATATTCAACTCCTTATTTTGTTACTAAGTCGAAATATAAATACACGTTTTAAGGTATCCGACTTCCTTAAAATCATGATTTTTTTCAAAAATTGACACAAATTTTTTTATGACTTTATTTTATACACCATCTTATTAGTTCAGTAAAAATACCAAGCTTTTTATTTTCTATTCACTAGAACAAGAACTACAAATGTTTTAAAGAAATTTTTTGTGAATGTTTCGTATAACAGTGGAAGTATTTTGACCTTCAGATTTATCAATCACTGTTTTATTTCAAAATTTACAGTCCTTTATGTGAATATAATCGCTGTTTTTTGAAGCAATTTCATATAATAACTAAGATTGAGTGCTCTAGTTTTTGTAAAAATTAAGATATCTATTATCCTGAAGGTCATTTCAAACAACATGAATAACAACGTAGCACATTAAAATTAAAAAATTGAAAATTTGTTCAAAACATTTTTGTACAGAACGGGCCCCGCTTAGGTAATTTTTTGTACATTTTCACCAGTTTTTTCCCATTTTAATAATAATAAATTTTTTTCTGTTTTCAATTTTATGATTTTCCTTAAAATATATTAAATAAATCTAAAAATCACAAAAAAATCCCCATTTCTCCATTTTTTCAAAAAAAAGTTTTCGCAAGTAGTCGGATGCCTTAAAACAAATTGAAACAGAAAAAAAGAATTGAAATATTAGAAAATATGTTTCACAAAAAAAATTTTCTTGTTAAATAAGATTAGCAAGATGAATATATTTCATTCCAAGAATTATATCAAAATTTTTTACTCACAGAACTTTAATGTTGAAACTAAAAAAATAAATCATATTGGATTCTAAAACTCTTCAGAGAAAAATTAGTATATTTATTCCTGTTGTTGAGTAGAAGTACTACATTATTTTTTATTCTTTATAAAGTGCAAAAAACTGTAATTTACTTTTCTATAGTATATTCACAGTATGAATAGTGAAATGTGGGTATTCTTGTAAAGTGAAAAGCAAATGTTTAAACATTTGTTTTTGGGATATGAAACCAGAACTATATATATATATTAAATTCAGATTAGGGAGAGTTTCTCTTAAAATACTCATTGCGGTTTACTTTTACAAAAATATGTTAACAAAATTTTAATTTTTGAATACATTTATCACTAAAAAGAAGAATCTGAATTATTTATTTTAAGGACTTTACACATTTATCTAAATAGTTTTGCAATGTATGGAATTATTTTAGATATCAGATATTTATTTAATGCACTATTTGTACAGTTATTTATATAGATGCACATTTGAACCCTTATAATTTTTCAAGACATGCAAAAATGAAAGTGACATTTACTGCAAAAATGTAGTGTAAAAATACTTAGATTAAGTTGTATTTGTTTGAGTGAAAATATTTTGGAATTCGAAGACTTTCATGAAAAATGAAAAGACGACTTTGTGCTGACTAATTATACTCTCCAGAAGTACAAAATTTTCTTTAAAAATTCATTTTAATTGAACATAAGCATTCATGGTGAGTAAAAATTAATAGCATTTCAATATTTATATTTGAAAAATAAATGAATAAACTGTTGAGAATAAATTGAAAGAAATTAAAACTCGTTAGAATAACCATTAATTTAATTAAACTAAATTTATGAGACGAGCTCCTTGGATAAATGAAAATTTGCTTAGAATGTGTTTTTTAAAACTTTTTACTGGAAGAAAATATGTTTACGTGAACAAGTCAAGAATTGAGTACAAATTAACAATTACGGAGTTTCATTAACTCGTACACAGGTAGTAACACAAGACATACCATATAAAAATCACAACTTGGAAGAAAATTCGACTGCCATTGTTCGGAAATTAAAAAAAAAATGTTTCTCAAGTAGTCTAAGTTTCTTTAATAACACATATTAGATCAATGACTAAATTTAACGTCCCAAAATTATATTAAGTACTAGGACTACATCAGCGAAATTACTAACCATTAATCTAATTTTAAAACATGTGTTACCCTCTTTTTAGGGATTCTCATGGTATGCATATGATTCGAGACCTTATTAACTATTTAGTACAAAAAATAAATATTAAATTAGATGCAAGTGAAAATTACACTACAGAATATTTTGTACATTATTATTTATGAATAAATCCTTTAACAAAATTAATTTTTCAGGTATATTTCAAAAATATCAATTCTTTTTTCCAATTAAAAATATTATTACTAAAAAGGCTTTTAAATACAACAAGAATCTTGGTATATTTATATTTAATTATAATCAAGTCTCGGAGCTCCTAAGTACAGAATCATGTAAATGCAATTTATAACGGGACTGCATTGATGATTATCATCAGCACGTTGTCACGGGAAACCGTGGCATCGTGAAAGATGATTTGTTGAGACATTTTATGAAAAAAGGTACTGTTTTTAGATTGATGATCCCAAAAAATAAATCTTATGTTATGAAACAAGTCAAAAGGGATTTGGATAAATTATACCTTAAAATTGCTATTAAATATGGAATGCCGATTGAGGCTTTCAATCACTTTAGATCTTATGTAGCAATAGAAATTCAAAAATTAGATTTCAGTGTTGAAAATGAATTTATGTATAAAGATCTTAAATCATCCATAGAAGATATCCAAAAAGACTTCGTGATTACATAAGTTGATAAGCTCTCCGCTAATTATGCCATAATCTGTAAATATGTTTACAGTAAAATATTAAGTAATCACATTTTAAATAATAATGCATTTCAAAAATCAATTCACAGTAATAGAGAAGATGATAATCATCTTTTAGCGAACAAAAGACTGAATATTCATCTAAATAATATTAAATATCCACGCATTTTCTTAACACTAAAATTTCATAGAAGCCCTTTTTAAAATTCCGTAGCATCACTAATGGGTACAATACATATATCACGAAGTCTGGGAAGATCTTACAATCTCTTCAGAATTTAATTGATAACTTACAAAACAGAGCAATAACTAAAAATAGCTTTGAAATTGCCAGAGTTACTAAAGATGTGTTAAAGATGTGTTAAGAGAAATTTGATATTCTTGTTAACCTCGTATTAAAAGAAAACTTCATTGCATTTGAACAGAATCTTTATAAACAGATGAAAGGGGGGATTACCTCAGGGTGGTCGAGATAGTAATTGTTTAGCGAACCTATATTTACATTTTTTTGAAATTGATCATATTGTAAATGATTTTTACTTGATTTATCGTTATATATATAATCTAATAATGTTTGGTAAAAATAGTGAATACAGACCAAATATTACGTTCTACCCGGACTATCTGAACATCCTTAAAACTAACTTTAACTCTAATATGGTAGAATTCTTGGATTTAGACTTGCATCTTATTAAAAATAATGTTGTCAGTAACATTTTTGACAAAAGAGATTCTTTTAAGTTCCATATAATTAAAATTCCTGTATGGAATAGTAACTTGAATTATCAATTTACAGAAATATTATTTTGAATTTTTTATTTAGAAATGATAACTTAACTACCCCCAAAATAAATTAATTCAATAATATGAAAAAAAAATTAGTGTTGTTTAGATCATGAATACCCTTTTAACTTTAATCACAAATATATTAATCGTCTTGCTACTTCTAATTCCAAATCCAAAACAAAACAATAGGATTTCAAAGTCAGCATGTTAGTGGTCTTGCTGTGAAGATTATATCATAACACTTATATCACAGTTTACGACTTTTCCACAAACATCTTGAACATCTTACACATTTTTGACAACCAACCAAATTTTATAGCCTAGCAAATTTACATTTTTGAAAATCAACAAATTCAAAGCCTAACAAATTTGATTGTTTTCTCTCTTGGTATCTATCTATGCTGGCTAGTACAAAAGGTAGCTCAGAAGATGCGTTTATGTATATCCAGCTTTTTAAATTTGGCGCATAATTGCTTTTCATTAATTTCAAGACTCTTGATTCTCTTGGAAAAAGTTCTGGGAGTAAGGAAATTTTGTTAATTTTTTTTTTTTTAAATACTTTTTTTACGTAAATGTTTTGGGAATTTTCTGCTTTAAGAATTTGGGGAGAATTTTTTGCAGAATAGCAGTCAGTGATTTTATCATACTTTCTGTGAGTTTTTATATACTTTGAACTTCTGTTTATTTTATTTGGTTTTTCCTACCGAGTTGCAAAGGGGGAAGGTTGGCGCCTTCAAACTGCACTGCTGGCCACCGTAAATGCAACACCAAGAAAGAAAAGAGATAGCACAACAAAATTTATTTTGTATGTAACATGTGGCCAAGTATCAAATGATTAAATTTATAGACTTCTGTGAAGTGTAGTTCCTGCCAGAATCAGGAGCAGAGTAACCGCCATTGTTGGAGATCACTGCTGCCACACGCCTCGGCATTGATGCAAAGATATCTTGGATAGGTTCTTGGGGTACGGCAGACCAAGCAGTTTCCACACGTTGCCAAAGTTGATTTGGTGTGGCACCTGGGGGTGTAATCTTGGTTATTCGTTGAGCAACCATGGACCACATGTTTTCTATCGGCGAAAGATCCGGAGAGCGAGCCGACCAGGGAACAATTCAATCTGGTGATTGACGAAGAGCATTTGGAAAATGCGTGCCACGAGTGGTCGTGCATTATCCTGCTGAAATATGGCTGTTTCCAAGCCCTGAAGGTAAGGTTGGACAACTGGCTCCAACACATCGGAGATGAAGCGCTGGCTGTTTAAAGTACCGGAAATACGTACTAGAGGAGTGAGAGAGTGATATCCAATACCACCCCATACTATAATACCCAGTGAAGGACCAGTGTGGCGGTGCCAAACGCAGCGGTTCAGCATACTCTCTCCACGGTGTCTCCAGACTCGAATCCGACCATCGTGGTGTTGCAGACAGATGCGTGACTCGTCAGTAAAGACAACTTCATTCCATTCTACCGCTGACATCCCTCTTTCATGGCACCATTGTCGGCGGAGACGTCTGTGGTTTTGCGTCAAGGGTAGATCAAGCAATGGACGTCTTGCGGACAGACTACTCTTCTGTAAACGGCGTCGAATGGTACGCGCAGACACTGAATGATGCGTTACAGACTGAATGTGCTGTGCTATGGTTCGTGATGTGACTGAGCGATCCGTCACTGCCATGCGCTCAATTTGCCTGTCCTCATTTGAAGTGGTGCACTGAGGTGGATGATATCGACCACGTTGGTCCGTCCTAACCTCCTGCATCCAACAGTCACATATCCGCATTACAGTTGTTTGGTTTCGTCCAACATGACTACCGATTTTCCTGAAAGATAATACACAATTTCGGTAGGTCACGTTCCTTCCTCTTTCGAACTCGAATACTTGATCAAAAGCTGATCGCTGCTTTTTACGAGACATAACTGATCGATTTTTGAAAAAAAACACAAAACACACAAAAAAAAAAAAAAAATACGCACAATTGCCGAAATTGAAATCGTCGAAATCTCCAACCCTTAAATAGCGCTTTGAGGTGGCGCCACAGGCACGCGTGATGTGTGTCTGAGCTGAAATTCTAATCATTTGCATATCTCATTTCCGCTAATGCATGTTGTAAATTTCATGTTATTTGCATGCTTCCTTTTGGGTGTTGCATTTAAGGTGGTGAGCAGTGTAGTTTAACCCCACGTATTCGGGTCTAAGTCCGAAATTGCTTTCTGACTCGCTAGGTTCTTTTTTATAGTTCCTTTTTTGTATTTTTCTATAAATTCGATCTTCATGTTTAGCTTTTATATTTTTATTACGTTATTTCTTGTTATGTTCATTATCTATTATTTCTGGTTTTTGATATATTATCCAATTTCTTTCATATATATATATATATATATATATATATTGTATAGAAGAAAAAACGTTGCGTGTCGATCTTTAATTATTTGCTTGTAAGTTATAAGAAAAAATAAAAATATAAATATATATATATCTCCCAGCTTACAAAGATAATTATTTCAGTATTTGGAGAAGGAACATTTTGCATTTGAATAGTTATTTCTAATTCGTAACTCCCCCTAACTAACGATCCAATGTTGAGCAATTCACTGGCCAGTGCCACCATTTTTTATATTGGTGCGTGTATACGGTGTATTGGAGGGAAAAGAAAAGGCATAAATAAGCGAATTTTTCTCTGTAATGAAATACTTCGCAGACACTTTCAAAGCATTTTATTGCACTTCAATGCCTTCGGGATAGATGTACTGTTAGAAACCCAAAGAAACGGATCGTATTTAGTAAAAAAAACGTGTATATCTTACAGAGGCAGCTAAGGGGTTAGAAAAAAACCACTTATTTTTTTTTTTTAATGAATACGTCAAATATATTTTGGATGTTCATGTTCGAAGCAAAATCTATTTAAGCTTTTATAAAACAATATATGTTCTTATACATGCGGGAATATGCGTTTGAATACTCTACCACCCGCTAAAACAAACGACCTAACACATTAACAGAGGGTGAGTACATTCTCTGGAACTTGACAGGCATGTTAATTACAGGATCCTCGTCCAATGCGTGTCAGTCTACATCTGAGTTTTGTTTAGATATATCTATCCTGTTCATCCACTGTGTATCCTTTATAACCGTAACTTTGCTGTGACAAGTTAAGATTAGGTTTCGATGGACTCCATTGTACTACTTTAGTCATTGAATCAGTAAAGCCATTGGAAATAACATTAATTTCCCTCCATTCGTGAATAGGGTGAAACTTATTCATCCGTTTTACTTCCATAATTTTATATTATTGTCAATCAATAGTCTCTCAACTTTTAAATAATTGACAAATATTTCATTCGCTATTTGATAATATAAAGCAATTTAATTACATACGATTCGTATGACGTATCAAATCTATTAATTACTAAAAGATCCATAAGAGTTCATGAATTCAAATGAGAAAAAAACCTGGATTAATTAGAATGTTTTAAATTTTAAATTTAAGCCTAAATATACCAAGAATTCTTAATATATTTTTAGGTAATTGATATTCCCTCTAATATAAGAATAATGAAGCGTTACATATGCTTTTAATCACATTATAGAATTTTAAGGTATCCGACTACGTTCCGAACCGTGACATTAAAAAGTTCATAAATGGATAACTTTCATGATATTTTCAGTCACTTAGAATAGAATTTATGTATAAAATGGTTTAAAGGACTTTATGACAAAAAAGAACTATTTAAATACAATATTTTGGCAAAAAATTAAGTTAGAATAACCTTTTTTCCAAACGTTTTTCATTTATAAGAAATGCTTCTATAATAATAATATTTTGTGTGTGTGTGTGTGTGTGCTTATATAAACTAAAGAATTCTCCAGAGAGTTTGAACTATTTTTTTGAAAACTTCACATTATTTTCAGAGTTACAACCAATTGAAATAATTATCAGCGTTTCTTTCTTAAAATTTCCTCCCTCTGTTGTAGTAAAATATGGATAAATCCACTTCTAAGTAATATATTTCAAAAATAATTAATAATAAATTAATAATAATCAGAGGTCTGAGATATATAAAGGTCAAATATAATTATAATAGAAGAATGTTTGATAAAAGGTGAACATTTTGAAAATTTGTCATTCTATATTCATTTTTTGTCAAAATATTATACTTAAATAATTTTGTATTGTTATAATATTCTTAAAACAATTTTATATACATTTCTAATCTAAGTGACACTAAATATCATAAATATTATCCATTTATACGCTTTTGCAGAATCACGGTTCCGAACGTAGTCGGATACCTTAAAAAAGATTTTAGCCAGCAAATTAAACTATTTTCTTACATATCGAACTCTCATTTGGATCAGTTTCTTTTTAATTTAAGCTTCGTCGTCATTTCCTTAAAAATTCATCATTTACTGCTACTTAGAATTATTCCAAAATAATTAAAAAATAAATGTATGTGCATAAAATGTTGCATGTCATATTAGAGTCAAATCCCATAATAAAATAATTGAGATAAAGGTTTTATCTGCATAATATATACCATTTATTGCATTAGAAATGAAGTGTTAATTTTGATACAAATAGTCAAAAGGAATTTTTATCGGACCTACTTAAGTAAGTCTCAAAAAACATTTAGAGAGAACTAGAATTCATTATCTAATTTTACATCGATAACATTTTTCATTAAGTGAAGTGCAATTAATTATAATTTATTAAGTATTTATAAAACACATCTTTGAAGCCTAATGTACTAATACATTTTAAATTGCCTTAAATTATTCGAATTAATCATTCTTCCATGGGTTTATAGGATTATACAAGCCCTTATTTTTAGCAAACATCTTTTATGCGAATTAAATGTTATTAATTTACGTTAATTTCCCATTTATATTTTATTTATGAAACGCTTAAGTGTTGAAACGAATGATGTATAATTCAGACTAATATTAAACAATTTATGATTTACATTTTCACTTTTACTTTCAAAGTCAATTAAGTTCTTAAAGAATACATTTAATAAGCAAAGTACTTGGCTTAATAAGATTGAAGAAATTTAAGTGAAATTATAAATTTTAATTACTATAAAATGTCTCCCTTATAGGCTTTAACATTCGTATAATTTTTACCCAAATTTTGGTATAAATCTTTTAAGTCAGTAAAAGAAGAGTTATTTCGAAATTATAAATCACGACATTCAAAAGTGTGACGTAGCATTAATTAAATTTACACAGAAAATTGTTTTAACTTTATGGTTACGTTAATGTTACTTCATTAACTTATTTTAACATAATTGAAAAATATAAGCACTAAAAAGTTTTGCATTTAAACTAGTGTCTATGATATTTTGAAGCATTACAAATATTTACGTGGTAAACGAAATTTGACATCAGATAGAAGAAATATAAATGTCAGTATATTTTAAACGTTTTGTATCAGTAAATATGTATGACTCATAATAATTTAAAAATAAATAAAAGAAAAAAATATATAACGTATTGCACTAAGAAGCAATTTGTAATTTGTAGATTTTCAATTCGCGTTGTGTTTTATATATAATATTCTGAACATATTTAGAAATTTGTGTACGTGATAGAAATGCCCAGTTTTTGAAAAAATAACCATGAAAAAAAAAACTCTTAATGCAAACAGATAATAATAATGTTACGTAGATCCGAGGGTTCGAGGATTTTATGCAAAACAATCACAAAGAAAATAAAAATTTCTTTAAGAGCGATGCGAATTTACTGTCAAAATTAAAATCCTTTAAATACGGGATTCAGCAGCGATACTCACAGAGTAAATCTCCAAAGGTCTTCACACCTTCAACGGCAATCAAACGCAATCTTCAGTGTTTAAAAATACACGTAAGTAAAAGATTATTCACAAGCACAGCCGAGCTCATCTCTAGTCAAAAAAATCCTCACTATTCGCTGGATAAAGTCAGACTCATCGCCGTACCGGCGAGCATTTTATTTATAGGCGCGATAGAAACTTTCAGAAATATAACCACTCGTGTCATTGAACGTGACACTAGTGGAGAGATCCACTACTTTCTAGAAGATTCCAGAGGGTTCCGAACTCGCCAACATGGTCGCCAATGACTCCAACTTGGTCACCAAAAATGATACCAACTTTGCTCTACCGCCAAGATTTCGCCAAGTTCTCATTGAATGTCATTATAACGTAAGGAGTGGCATTGCTTGTGAGTAGCACAATTTTAACATGAAATAAATATAACACAGAGTAATATAAATGCATTAACCATCCAAGTGGTCTGCACGTAAAATTCCGCCATTCCAGAGATGCTTTTTCTGCCTTCAAGCAAGATTCCCCAAAGCGGCCGAAACGCATTCTTAAAAATACGATTCAACCGCTTTTGAGAACCCCACCTGAAAGCAAAAAAATGTGCAGTGCATTTTTGAAGCATCTCCAGAATGGCAAGACTTTAAGCGCAGATCTCTTAGAGGGTTAAACACTCAAATACAAATTATTTACACTATTTACACAAAATTTGTAACAATAATATAATTTAGAATTTGCCAATGCAAATTACATTTTTCTCCTACTTATATGTACTTAACATTAATTTTAGTTTAATGTAATATATAATGTTTCTTCGTTTTTTTTATATTTTGTATTGATATAAGTTTCTCTTGTTCCGTAACAAAATTTGGTAATATATATATTTTAGGAATCTTTAGATGATATTTGTGAATACTAAGTATAAGAATGAGAGAATACTTACTGTGAGAACTAAATTTTAATGTTATATAGTATAGTTATTAATAACTAATGCTAAGTTCTTTTTTCCCATAAAAAGAGGGCATTTCTAAGCATCATTTTTACTAAAGGATAAATTAAAATTTCTTGAAAGTAAATATATTTACTGCTTTAAAATTAATATTAATCAATCTCATTGAAATTTGTTTTCCCAGATATATTATAGTCAAACAATTTATAAAATTTCTCAACTTAATCATGTACGTTTATTCTTTCATAAGATTTTGCACACACACACACACATTATCCCATAATAATAAATATTCTAAATTATCACTATACTATTAACAGTTCGATTATTATTGTAACAAGTCAAAAAGTAAAGGGACTTTTGCATTTTCTCTTTCCAAGTTTTGGCAATATCGCTAGTATCCAGCGGTGAATGAGAGGCATTCGGCAACACTTAATTACAATGTTTCACTCGTCTTTCTGTGTAATCGTTGAGGTGCAGCAAACCGTTTAACATGGCAGCTCCATTGTTGATTTGCATCAAGAAGAAAAGGGGGTCAGTGATTCGCTTTTTGTTTCTCTAAGGTGAGGAACCAGTGGAAACTATCCTTCGCATGCAAACACAGTATGCCGAGGGCTATTTATCGTGTAGAAAGATCTACGAATGTATAGCTTATTTCAAACAGGAAGAACAACTTTATGTTAATATTCCTACTACTGAGGGTCGTCATCGTTGAGGGTACATCGATGGAAGGGATGGCTAGTATACAGCTGAGGTATGACACCTTCTGCAAATAAAACACGAATCAATGTCCTTCGTTCCTTTTGATGCAGATCGACATTGAAGCTAATATGTTGAACGATCTGTTACACCCCAACAACTATGAAGACAGACGATTGAAACGTTGCATAGAAGGGATGCCTTCCATTCCTCATTCAACGTTGGATACAGTACTGTTGCCAAACCTAGGAAAGAGAATTTGCAAAAGTCCGTTTACTTTTTGACTTATCCAAGTATTATATGTTGACTCACTTTGATAGGCACTTTTTTCTCTTTTAAGGTAATGATTCTAATCTTCAAACACGTTTTGTTTCAATGTTATGATTATTTTTGAAACGATAAAATCAGCAGTTATATAAATCATAAATATTTTTCTTTATACTTGAAATACAGCATTTCTTTCAAATGAGAAAGATATATTAAACTTTTTACTTTTATTTTGACTAGAAAGTTCGGGATTACTTACCCCAATATTAAACCACGTTGGCTGATTCATTATAAATCCAGATAAAACTAATTATATCAAAATTTTATATTTTATAAATTCAACATTAAATACTAGAACTATTAGATTTTTTTTAAAAATATTCTAAACTAAATATCAGAACTTATTAAAATTAATTTATGAATGCAGTCTTAAAAATTAACTACACAGCGCTAGACTAAACAAATCCTTGTATACGCCCGTAATTGCATTTAAAATTCCATTGCACTCACATGGAACTGCTACTTAATAAAAATTACATAAATTATTCTATAAAATAAGAATGATTTTCCTAACAGTTTACATATTGAATACAATAAAAGTATAGAGAACGAATAATTTTACTCTGTTAGTGAGCTATGAATGAGCTGTATCTTTTGTGTCGACAATCTGCAATCACAAAGTGATTTCCCAAGATACAAATGCTTGATTATGATACGTCTACTGAAATTAAACGTGCAATTTTACACGATTACACAAAAATGAGTTTTATGATTTATTATAAAATTCTTAAATCATATGAAATTTTAAATGTAAGAAACAAGCAAAAATAATTATTATTATACGGTAAGTTAATCATTCAAAGCAGGGGAAGTTCATAGTACAACTTCATTTTCATATGACGTAATTTAATTTTGATAATCTTTCAGAAAATATTTAAGAGGAACTTTGTTGCTTTCCAAAGCAACATAAGGTTAGTTTATTTTTTTTAAATTTATTACTTATTATTATTATTTTTTATTTTTATGGTAGGTGATTTTCATAGAACGTGGTATTATAAATTGGTTCTAAATATTATTAACATTTAACATATTTATTTCTCTCAAAAAAGCAAAAATTAATACTATACAGATTGGTCCCGAATTCATGGTACAAGCTTTACGGATAGGTACAGAACATTGTAACATTCATTTATTGTATATGAATGTATGAGCGCAAGTGACTCGGTGAGGCATAAATACAAAAATAAGAGTCGAAAGGAAATACTAAGTGTTCATTGAAAGCGTCGTTGACAAGTGTAATGCTTACAATAACTGTTCAGCACATAAGCTATGAAGTCTATCTGCAGCTCACGTTGCTGTAGTACCCACTGGCAGTCAGAGAAGTAGTCTGCTGGATTCAAAGCTTGTACTCGCTGAAAATGGAAGAGGAGTAAGCGGTTTCATTTAACACTCTGCGACATGGTCGATCTTCGTTGACCATATCGTAAGGTTTCAGCGTAAGTTAGAGCTGTGGGATTCTCGAAATGATGAGACATTTTAGAATTCTTAATATGACTTTTATTAAGAATTTAACTTAAATTACTTATATATCGAACAAACTTATATTAAGTGAGAATAAACCAAAACACGTATCCGTTATTAACACAGATCGCGCAATTAGATCACTTATCAATATAATTATACTATATCCGCCTACTCTCAATCTTAATAATATATTCGCATTCAGAATATAATCTTTCTACCTTGGTTTCTACGCAACGTCCAATCCACTTCAGATATTCCTCTAAGCTGGCGTACAATGGTATGTACCTTGGATGAATGGCAAGATTTTCGTGATTCTTAGGTAAGCCGTCAATTTACACTTCTATCTTCTCTGAACTGAACTTTTTCTAAATTGCCATCCCGCTTACTAAAACTTCTGCCCTTTTAAAGGTTATCTTATTTGCATCTATCCTTCATTTCACTTCTTGGATTTGGGTTGGAAAAGATTTGCCATTAATCATGGCCGTCAAAGAACACAGAGGTTATGTTATAGAAAGGACGCGTAAGACGTCACAACTCTACAAATGGTCTGATGACTCACACTTAAGTGATGAGCAATATCTCTTGTACTTGACTCGGGTCTATCATCCGCACCGTTCAAAATGTTTTCTTTCAGGCTTGGATTACGTACTCCTTTTCTTCGACTGAAAAAAGAAAAAGGTAACTCTTGCCCAAACTAGGATATGTTGATTCGTTTCTTCCTTTTTCCCACATTCTAAAATCATTCAAGATGCTGAATTATTGAAATATCTTAACCTGTTGTTTGGATAATCTTACTTATCAATTCTCATATTCTTCAGAAATAAGCATCCAATTCAGCTCTTGACAGATTTCACGTACATGGACCCTTCGTACACGGTGAGCAAACAGCAGTACTAGGCTCGAACTCATGACAAGTCGTCCACGAGTCCGTTACCTTAACCGCGGCTACCGCGGCCACACCGCAGAAGCATAATTTGTGACCTGCATTTTGACATGATTCTTAAAATTTCAATTCTTAAGCAACCTCTTTGCTAACTCAAAATATTTCCCAAATGAGGAAAGATTTATTCACATAGATATGCTGTACCAAAAGTGGTTAGCAGAGTACATGATTTTTTTTTCAAACACTTAAATCCCTCCATCAATGACATCCATCAAATTTAAATAGCTGTCTATCGTTAGAGCTATCTTTCAGATTTTTTTGTAATTTCGTAAAGTTTACTTTCCATAATCCTGAAGATGTAGTTTCAAAAAGCTTGGTTCCCAAATTATCAATTTCCCTCCACATAAAACTGAAAAAAATTTTGAGAGGCTTATAACGCCAATGGGAAATGCAACGCGTGCCATTAAATGCTGACTTCATTGGTGTATACATATACTCTACATCAGTGATTCCCAAAGTGGACTATATCGACCCCCATAGGTCTATGACGACCTGCAAGCGGTCCATGTCAGCAAAAAAATAATTTGGTGGTCCATGAAGTGTAAATGGGGGTCTTCGATAGAGGTTCTCATTAAACGACAAATCATGACTAATTTTAAAAGAAAATATTATAAGTTGAAACCAGACTTAACTATTTAACTTATTTATTTACTGAACCTAATTAGGATAATTTGTTAATAGGTGTCAGCATGCATTTTATTAAAGCAAAGATCTTATTTCAGCGTTTCTTGTGTGTTCCAGAATTAAGATAAAGGAGCACAATATTGGACGGCACAAATTATCACAGATAATCTACCTGGAAAACGATTTCTTAGTCTAGGTTCAACAATTAAGTGCCCCCCTTTTTTTAGATTTTGAAACTAGGTTTGAGAATGCTTTGGCTATAGTAATACCACAGTAGACAATGAAATCATATGGTCACATTGGAAAATAAAGTCAAATTACAAGAATTAGGCATAGGAATAGGCACTAACAAAGATCTTAAAGTAAAGAGAGGAATAGCAGCAATTTTAATTTTAAAAAAAATGTACTTGTTACATCTCCCGAATTATGAAATATCTTGAGGAAGGTTTTTTTTTCCGATTGAGAAGGTATTTTAGTGCACTTGTCAATCTCCAAAACAAAAATAAAAAAAGGAAAGAATAAAAGACTGGACACTATTAACCAAGGAGATATTGAGTGTTAAACTTGACAAGATTGATGCCAAATGTTGAAAATTGGTTATTGAACCCAGATTTATACCTCCCGCTCAAAGCATTTGTTTGTAGCACATTTATTTTACGTAACATTTATTTTATGCATTAGTTAAATTTTAATTGAATTAATTAACATATAATTTCTTAAGTTTTAAGCACTATACTTCAGTACAGTTAGAAATTTAAATCTTTTAGAGTAAGTACTTCTATACCTGCTGTCAAAAACACATTTAAGTTGATGAATCTGCAAGAATTTAATATTAAGTAAGTAGGGGTCTACCCAAAACAGAAAAACCTGCTAGGGGTCTATGAGGTAAAAAGGTTGGGGAACCTCTGCTCTACATTAAAAACGGTATACACCTTTATATATTTACTATTCGCAATACAGTATATATCATGCATGCTATGATAGTATGCATCATATATGCCACATACTCGTAGTATACGCCGTACGCTCTACATTGTACAGTTTTTTTTTAAAATTTGTTTAGGAAGAACTTTTAAAAAAATGTGATCAAGTAAAATCTAGCTGCTTTCTACTGCCTCAAACAGCGTTAATATTAATATTAATATTTTAATAAAAGTAACTGCTTTTCTCTACCTGACGCAAAAAAAAAAAAAAAAAAAATTTAATTTTTTTTTTTTTTTTTAAGCAAATCAGCTTACGTCCTAAACTGTGGAGTCATACCCAAAAAGATACAGTCTGATTTTAGGATACCTTTTGGAACGAGAAGATTGTGTATTTCTTGGTCAGGAAAGAGAGTAATAAATAAAGTTCTTTAAACCGATTGAGAAGAAAAAATAATATTTTCAACCATCCATTTTTCTAAGATACTAATAATAATAAAGACGTCTTCTATCAATATGAATTTATGCGAATTTACTTTTTGAAAAGCTTAAAGTAAGACTTAAAACGATATATAACTTCTTGATTTGAGATTATATTTAGCTTTTTTATTAAATTATTCTATTAATTGAATACTTATATGTTTATTTTTATATCCCAAGATGAAAGAGTATGGAATTATTTTAATAAATAAAAAGAGCTATAATCTAAGACATACACAACCAGAAATTCACTTATCTGAACTATACTTCAAACGATTTAAATATTATCATTAACTAACAGATAATATAAAAATTATATCATATGCATTTATTTCTACAAATTGAAATTATAATTACATATAAAGCTAGTGTACTAATTTTAGAAAAATTCCTGATTATTCGAATTTATATGTATTTGCCATTAACTGATGTAATCTCTTGGTTTGTACATGCGATAATTAATTGGATTCTTCAGTATTTTTAATTGGTTTTAATGTTATCTAATGCATAATTGAAGATCATCTTCATTAGAAATTATTTGCTTTGTCCCCTTCTGTTTTTGATGTGAATTATTGTCAATATAATAGAAAATATGTAGTTTACTGGAATGCTTCATTATATTTTAATCCGTTTTAACAGAATCAAATGAACTAGTTATGAACCACTATGTGTAATTAGTTGTCCTGTCCTATTTTTAATGTGGATATTTTTAATTATAGTAATTAATATTTGTAAAATACAGTGCAGGGTGGGGTAAGTATTCAAAAATATTTCATAAATATATTATATATATATATATATATATATAATTGCTCAACATATAATACTCTTTTGTAATTCATCTGTTATTGGACTATAATAACCGTTATGTATTCTCTTATCCTACATCGCACTTTTTTAAGCAATACAAAAATCTGGGGTTATAGATGATCGTGAACCAGGTTATTATTGTTTTAATTAAGAAATAAAATTTGAAAAGAATTGCAAGAAATGTATTTTATCTGACTCTTAGAAAAATATTTGTTTTTTCTAATAGTCTAAAGAATTTAGAATTGTTATTGCTTAATTGATCAGAGAGTGAGATAAAGTAATTTATTCCGATTGCATTTGAAATATGAGCAGTAAATAGGAATCAAATCCTAACCATGCATTTTGCTAAATATTAGTTTCAATTTAATCTCTTTGAGCTGACTATATATTTATGAACAAATCTCAATCCGAATTTTCCAAAATTTTTCATTAGAAATAACGTGCATACGTAAGAGCAAAAGGTTTTCGTATGCATATGCTACTCATGTGTATTTGGTGAATAGATACGTAGGCTATTCAATAAGTAATAAGTCTAATGTTACTGCCACGGAACCAATAATCGGAATGTTAATTTCTGTGGCATAAGAAAAAATTGTTGTCTGTAGTAAAAAAAAAAAAAAAACTTCAAATAGATGGCGTGTACAGACCCATGTTCTTGAGTATCACGTGCTCGAACTAAAGCTTGTTTGCGGGTGCCTACGAGACGTGGCCAGTTGTCGAAATGGAAGCAAAAATCTGCAAAAATCAGCATCGGAGACCTTTGATATGATACGATATGATTAAAGACTGAAACAAGAAGGCGATAATATCTTAAAACGCTGCGACACAGCAGACAAAACTTGGTTGTATCACTGATCCAACCATAAAACAACAAAGCAGTGAACGGAAACTTTCATCTTCACCTTCTCCCAAGAAAGCAAAAACTGTGAAATTGGTTTATAAAGTTATGATCATAATTTTTATTTTATTATGAAGGAATTGTGTAACGGCACTCTATCGAACCCGGTACTACAGTAAACGGCTCGTAGTACGCGAATGTAATGCGAACAGTGATACAGCACGTTAAAAGGAAACGTCCATTGCTCCGAAATGACTTCCTTTTGCAACATGACAATGCCCGATCACATATCGCTTGTGACGTACTTGATGTTTCGCAGCAGAACAACGTAGAGATTTTACCGCACCCTCCATACGGCTCTGATAGAACTCCATGCGGTTTCTGACTGCTTCCTCAACTTAAGAAACCATTATGCGGCAAATGTTTTGCAAGCAACAAAACATTTGTAAAGGCTGTGGAGGCAATTTTGATAAAGCTCCCACGTAATGGACTTTTACATGTTTTTAAGAAGGGAACAGAACGTTGAGAGATAAATGTATTACGTATCACGGAAGTTATTTTGAAAAATGACCATGTAAATGGTGACGATTAAAGATATTCTTCTTTTTTCTATAATTTTAGTCGTATTACTTATTGAACAGCCCTCGTAGATATAAGTTAGTAGAAATTGACCGAAATTTTCTTGGAAAGGTTATACGCCAGTTTGTATCAAGAAGAGTAAAACAATAAAACACGGCTGCAGATTGAAGACTCAGAAAACACTATTTTTACTTATTCGATGAAAATGTTTCGGGAAACATCTGTCTTTAATACATTTCAGAAATCATATAGAGAATTTTTTATATGAAAAGATACTGATAATGATATAGTAAAATCAAATCCAGGTTATATTTTATACTTAATTTGAAACAGCAAAAAATAAATATTGTTTCTTTTTAAATCAGCAGTTTATTTATTTTCATGATGTTTTATATTAAATTGCATCACATATATTTAAAATATATAAAAAAAAATCATTCAGCAATGACTCAGTTTTGGTAATTATGTATTTTTTTAAAAAATATATTTAATGATTTTTAATATTGATTTATATTTCTTTATAAGTTTTCTGCACAACGGGAATGCGGGAATGTTAAGATCCTATAAAAGGCCCTACTTCACTGCCTTAAGTTAGTGGGTATTGAAAATAAACCCATTTTCTATTTTATCTTATTTACTTTTTACCAAGATTTCGAAACTTACTTTTTCATTCCAGTTCAACTAATATATATAGGTTGAGTTCCGGTTTTCGTTCGGACACGAATAACAGTTTTCGTATCAGTCCCGATTGGTTAATTTTATTTTATGCATATTCTTATCTTAAATCATCTATACTTCTAATTTCTTCAATTGAATTAAATCTGTTTTCTACAAGTAGTTTCAAGTGAAACTGAAAAGTGCTAGTGAAAATCAAAAGAAGAAATCGAGAAGTACATGTAATAATAATTATATGGTTGACGTTAAATTTTAAAATATCGATAAACTGGTTACGGCAACAAAAACGCTGAATATATATTGAACCGAAATAAACCGATATTTTTTTTCGTCTCAGTTCTGACATAGAGAAATGAATTTTTCCGGTTTATAGTTTTGGGTTCAGTTCTGGCTCGAAGCACAGTTTTTTATCGTTATAAATGGTAAATGGTTTTTGGTTCATCTATTTAAAAATTCAGCTCATTCTCTTTTTATGAAATATTTAATCTATGCAAAATGGCTTTGAATTATTATTAATATTGCTATTATAATAGTATGTATATACATATGTTTGTAATTAATAATATTTATATTGCTATAAATCTACCTTAACACAAAATAAGATGTAGAAATTGTCATTGCAGTTTAAGTTAAATACAAATTTTTAATGGTGCGAGTATTTCCATTTATTCTTTAAAAGTCAACTCATGACTGGAATGCCCATGTAAATTTAAATAAAATATATCAAATAAAATAGAAGAAAGCTATATTTATTAAAATTTCTGTGAAATCAATGGTAATATTAAGATATAAATTTATCATATATCATTATTGAATTCCACGTTATTTTTAATTTTGATAAAGTCGACTATTTATTATTTTTTGAAGTTTTTATTATGTCCCATGATCTGTCCTAATTCATGCGTCAGAAGACTAGAGAAATCAGAATTCTTGCGTTTAGAGGTTTTTAATTTCATTTAGTCTATTACAATGCTAAAAGATTAAAAATAGTTCACTTTATTGTCAATAATCCTTTAGAATGCAAATTTATAACATTAAATTTATACTAATCTAAGAATTCCGCTATATAAGACTGTAAAGAGAGAAAAATAATGGATATCATTAAGTTCAACATAAATATCATAAGTAAACAGTGTGATCAAGCAGAATATGTTACATAATTTTTAGGAAAATATATCATAAAAAAAATGTATGTGTTTGTTTCTGACAGAAGAAAAATAAGTAAATACAGCAGCTACATTTTTTTTTATTTCATATTAATTAAATTAAATTAATGGAACTGAATATTTTGTCATTCTTAGTTAGATATTTGCAATAAATAATTTTACGTGATGTGGCAATTATTTTAAAGGAATTTTAGCTATTCTTATAATGCAATATTTTTATCTTTATTAAAAACCAGCTATCGTAGAAATTGAAAGCTAAAAAGAATTAATGATACCTTACAAAAGTTATTTTTAATATTTAATAAATTTGATATCACATGTTAGATGAATATTCTAACTTCATTGAAATACGTTTAACGCAATGCATTCTAATGTATTTTCTTTTCAATTAGCACAAAAACATTTCATTTCTGGAAAGGAACAAAATACAGAAAACATCAGGCATGTGTGCTAAATTTAGGAGAGGTGTAAAATGTAACATAAATCTTTTGAAATTTTTCGCAAAAAGGAGGCTAACTTGGATTTAAAATATCCTTGGAATAGCTTGTGATAGGAGCCAGTTTTGTTTATCTTAAGAGCAGTCAGTAGGGTAAAGAACTTTTGAAAATTGATTTTGAGTTTTTTGATATTTCTAAAATTTCCAAATCAGGACCTTTCCAATAATATAACATACAAGTCATTACATGAATTAGAAGTATTTTAAAATGATTTTTAAAAAATAATCAACTAATGAACCACACCCATTTTGTCAGAAAGAAATGTAAACATTGTCTTATTAAATCTGGAGAAAAGTTGCAATTTATAGTAAAAATTGAATATTCTCAAAAATGATGTTTTTAAAATTGCATGTATTTTTTTTCTTAGAATATAATGTATGATGTACATGATTTTTTTCCACATGTTACTGATATGTAACTATATATATTCATGTGAGATTTTGGGTGATTTTCCCAAAATATTTAACTGGAGTCCATATATCGTTAAAAAAAATGTCAATTTTTCTAAAAATTCATAGTTATATTTTTATGTTACATGTTTTTGAGAAAACTAAGCAATATATTTTAAATAATTCACTTCATTGCAAATATTAATGTTTATTTATTATTAATGTTTATTGTCTAGACAAGTTTTTAAGCTTTAGTAGTCAAAGGTTTTTCAATAATAGGTAACTAAAAATAACTCAGATGTATAATTCTTTTTGTCGTTGCGAGAAGCTTGTTACATACATACAAATACACAAATTCCATGTTTAAAAACATTTTTATTTTTAACTTTTTTAGAAATCTTTTGAACAGCTTAGAGAAAATTTTGAAACTTTTAGAAATTGTGTTTGCATGTGTACACACAAATCCATAATGAAACCTTTCGCAATGTCGTAAAATCATATATTCCCAAATCATTCATTTTACATATTGATACTTGTTTACATTATATTTATGATGTTTTAAGTTCAAGTTTGATATTTGTAATGCATAGAAGCTAAAGATCCTTCACAGACTGATACAGAATTAGAGAAAATTGATGCAAATGGTAAAAAAAAAAATCTCGTTGAACAAAAACTGAAGAATACTATATATATATATTTTCTGAACATTTTAAGACTGTTTTTGTTTCCTATTTTATGCTAAAAATAAGAAGATCCTAATGTTTAATAAAATAGGGCAAATACATGTTGTAATTCATTATTTTTGTGATGCCTTTGTACATTAAAAATGCAATTTTCTCAAAATGATTCTTTTCAAACTGCGTGTACCTTTTTCTCAGAATCTACATGCAATATACATGCAATACATGCATGGATATACATGCAATACATGCAAATAACATAAATAATATGTAACTATATATATAATGCAGCTACTTTTTTGGAGATTTATCCGAAATTTTTTGCCTAAAAGCAGTTGTAACAAAAATGACAATTTTCAAAAATTTCAAAATGATACTTTTACGATGATTTTTTTTTGCAAAAAGTAAACAATATATTTGAAACATTTTAACATTGTTTAAATAAAAAGCCTAATTAATATACCGACAAAGTTTGAAGTTTTTGTATCTAACAGTGTCTGAGAAACAGGTTCCTAAAAATCTATATTTAACATCGTCGGTATAGGGGGTACCGACTAATCTTAATTATTTTCATCTTTTACCCCTACAAACGCCGCACAAAAACATCTAATCTATCATCAGTTGACTTTGGAATTCAGTAACGAATGCATCATAGTGTGAGTAAAAATCAGGGAGTTTTGTTGTCGGATCTTTTTTACCTCTGTATTAGAAGAACTTTTGTACAAGCCCAATGACAAAGAATTTAGGGGAAAAGCAAAACTGCTATCTCGCTTGATATAAAAACTACGCTCATTCTGGCTGTTGATCAAAAGCTGAAGACGAAAACGGAAATATTTTAAGATTTAACTCAACGTTATCAATAATAGTTAGAAAAAGAGAATGTTTGAATGGAGTAAGTTTGAGCTAGAGCAAAAACGGATGAAAACGGCCAATCACGAGGATTTAGAGACTGTGTTACTTGCTTGGTTCAAATCAGCGAAATATCAAAATGCTCCCATATCAGAATCGTTCTTGCTAGAAAGAGGCAATTAATTGTCTAAACAAATGAATATTATCTTTTCTGCAAACAAGTATAAGAAAAATATTTTTCAATAAACTTGAAAAATTTGTATTAAATGGCATTAAGTTTTTGTGATTATTTTTTGTTTTATTGATTTTTATTAAATACATGCATATGTGTGCATATCTATGTAATTAAAATATACTCTACTAAACTTAAATTTTTTTCAATATTTTTTAAGACGAAAAAATATATTAGTCCCCCTCAGTTCCATGTTCAACGATTTTCGCCGTATTTTGTAGGATGTATTACTCACAAATAATTTATATTACGAATAAAATTAATTAATACTCATGAGGTGAAATATTTTGTAGTTAATGTTAGTGTTTGCAATTAGATAATGTAAAACGCGAACAGTTTTTAAAAATCATTTTCTTCTTCTGCCTTTAGGACTTCGTTTTGAACTGGAAAATACTGCTCTGTAATATGTATAATGATTACCTCAGAAAATAACAACATACCAAACTTTAAGTAGGGATATTTTCTAATTTAACAAAACATATTACTTAAACATCAGCATGGGAAAAATGACCCACAGTTAAAGTGTATTTAGTTATTTTCTAAATTATTTATTTAAAATTGAAATTTGTAATAATAGAGATACTTTCGATTATCTTATGGATTAAATTAATAATTATGTTTTAATCTCTTATCGTCAATATATAAGCTCCAAAACAGTTACTATATTCGTGAAATTAATGACTTATGTAGACAAATAAATGTACTTTCTATCGCAGTTGATATATGCATAGTAATATGTATCGAGATTAACAACCGAATGACTTAATTCCCCTTCTCATTTAATTACGATTTAATAAATTACATGATCGAATTGCATTTATTGCTTGGCAGACGATTCATGTAAATGAGAAATTTCCATTGCAATGGGATTATGTTAAATGTTCTTATATTATGTACCAGAAATTAGCATTTAATATTTGAAGATAAGATGGGAAAGTCAAAACAGATACAAAAAGCAATTGTATAAATACGTATACCAGATTAATTGCATTACAAAACTAATTAAATTATATACTATTTTACTTTCAATCCTCTCATGAGATCACGCGTTCCTAGTAAATTTATTCGAACTTATGTTGCAATAAATTTTACATTAATATTAAATTTCAAGTATTAAGTAGAATTTTAGATAAAATATCTTCTATTGTGTTGGTTTATTGGCTGAAAGGTAGCGTTCCCACTTCGTAGGCGGAAGATTGCGGGTTAAACCCCAGCTGGTTTCGACAGATTTTCTAGATGCGAAAATCATTTGCATGCATGATTATGATTATGTATTATATGGCATGTTAAAGATCCGTAAGTCTCATTTTGCTCTAGTTTTCTCAGAAATTAAATCACGGCAATATTAAGCATTCGTCGAGAGTTTAAGTTAAAAATTTATTCAGGCGTCTAAATTTGGTAGAGAATGCCGCCACTAGATGGTGACACCCTAAAATGACTTTCTCAATTGGGGTGTCTACCCTGTCTACAGAGGCTAAGCTTTTACAGTTATTTGTCTGATTTTAAAGGATTTGCTTTAATATAAATGTATTGTTCTAATGTTACAATTATATTCTCAACAATAGAAAACTAAGAAAACAGAGTGTAGATAAATGAAGCTCGACAATTCATGTATTTATTTATTAACAGTGAAACTTTCAAAAGAAATGAAAACTATTTTATATTTGAATGAAAAATGCAAAAACAAGTAACATTCGCTGTCAATTCATAAATTCCTAAGAAACATTTTATGAAAAACTATTTTAAAATAATTACGTTCTAAATTTAATGCATTCATGTAACTGCTTACAATAATGAAAGTGTTTACATTCACTTATAATCCAGATGATACTTAAAATTACCGAAATATATATATCAAGAAACTATACTTTCCCGAATGTATAAATAACTGATTATTGTTCAAAATGTTACTACTTAGTACAATGTTGCATATTAATAAATTTTTCCACCATATTACTTGAACATAATTTAAAGAAAATATATATTTTTTTTATTTCAGATTTCTTCCAATAATCCTTTAAATATCTGGTAATATATACCTGAAATTCTGATTCTGGAGAAATAAAAAAATATATTTTCTCTAAATTATGTTCAAGTAATATGGTGGAAAAATTTATTAATATGCTACATTATAATAAGTAGAAAAATTTTGAACAATAATCAGTTATTTCAAATTTCTTCCAATAATCCTTTAAATATCTGATAATATATACCTGAAATTTTGATTCTGGAGAAATAAAAAAAATATATTTCGTCTAAATTATGTTTAAGTAATATGGTGGAAAAATTTATTAATATGCTACATTGTAATAAGTAGAAAAATTTTGAACAATAATCAGTTATTTCAGATTTCTTCCAATAATCCTATAAATATCCGTTAATATATACAAATCTTACTTTAATTAGCTCTATTTTACTTTGTCACAACTAGTATTAAATGCTTTTCGGTAAGGTAAAGTTAAAATAAACATTAGATAGAAGTATTATACGAGCAGAATTTTATTAATTCTCAATAATATTTTAACTATTAAATAATGAAGTATATGATTTAAGACCCCGAATGAAGTATATTTAAAGTGCATAAGTTATAGTCAACAGCTCCGATTAAGTATAGTTTAAATTTATTTTCAGTAATACTTTGTGTGTGTGTGTGACGTATTCCGTCCCTACTTATGCGAACCTGGGGTTACTCAATTTCCAAATCTTGTCGATATTCGTCTTTTGTTAGAGCGCGACATGACTTGATTGCGTAACTTGTTGATTCCTGTTCATCTAATATAAATGTTCGAACGCAATTTGCGAAACCAATGCTTAGCCATAATGTTTTATTTTGTGTTATTAATAAATTTGGAAAATGGTGGTAGATAGGGACGAGATGATGTTCAAAAACTGATGTATTTCCACAGGAGCATACAATGAATGAACTCATAGAAGTGCTTGCTCGAGAGTAGAACACTGAAGAACTCGAATCTTTGGATCCAGTTCAATTAGATGAGGGAATGACGGTTGAGAATTGGAAAGATGGCATCAGTTTAACCGAAGAAGGTTTATCAATTTTCGAAAATATAGACTCCAATGAAGAGCGTATTTTTTCAACAAAACAAGATGTGTAAAATATATATATTAGCATGCTAGGAGGAAATTTTGCGGGAGAAGTTGGTAGTCACATTTTGTTACATTTTATGAAACCTTCTATTTCAAAATAACTTCCCTTTCCGATTTAGTATTCATGTTATCCAGCATTTTATTTTTTTTTTCTAAATTATTATTTCCTTTCGTCTTCGACCTCGACTAAAAATAAGTTATTTGTATTACTGTGAGAAATAATACCAAGACTTACGGGGTTATGACTGAGTCCAATCTTAAGCGAAAGTTTGGTATTCTGGATTTATAAATACATTTGCAAAATGATTATAAAATTTAGAATATGTTAAATAATGATTATATATATACATTGACTGTTAATAATTGTTATTTAACTTGAAGATAATTTTGCATTATGCCTTTATATCAGTGTTTTTCAAACTTTCAATACTTGCGACCCAATATTCAATCATAATTTTCAACGCGCCCCCCTCCATACAAAAAGAAAGTATTGAATTCGATAACACGATACTTTGATGTTAAAGCTGCAATACGAGTTTAACCTCTCAGCCACTAGCGTATATATACGTCTTGCTTAGCATCTCGTAGTCTCTGCTTAAATTGCTCCGGATGTATATATACGTCTTTCCGAAATACGATCTTTTCTGCTAACTGCTATCCATAAAATTATTCTGAAGGCCTAGGAATGCAAGAATTTACTTATTTCAGAGGATTTTCTTATTTATTCACCTTGACTCTTCTCCTTAAATACAACACATACTCGTGCATACTTGCAAAACGGTGGCCTTGTGGAGCGAACCTTGTAACATTTAATCCGCAGTAAAGGGATTATAAACCGTTCAAATTATCAAGATAAATGTTAATTGCAGCATATAAATCTATATATGACAAGCCCTGTTAATTATTAAACTTGTTCTTAACTTAGTAAAGCTAAATTAATCATAAAATACATGTGGTCAGTACTGATACGTTTATAAGTGTATTATATTCTTATTTATTTTTCATCATTTAGTTTTCATTGTGTTAGAATGTTTTTTGATTGTTTACTTTAAATAAATTAAGAATTTTTTAAATAATCTTTTATTTTCGACTTTTCTATATTCTAGGGCAATCACGCCCCCCCCCCCCCCCTCTTGAGGGGGTGCGCCCCACAGTTTGATTAGCACTCCTTTATATAAGTATGGTATCAAATTATTTGATAAATGTAAAAAAAAAACATGTTATAGTGTTCCAAAATCTTTGAAATTACCTTAAATATTTTTTAAAAATGCATTGATTATAAACAGCGCTTAAGGTATCCGACTACGTTCGGAATCATGATTTTAAAAAAGCGCATAAATGGAATATTTTCATGATATTTAATGTCATTTAGATTAGAATATATGTATAAAATTGTTTTAAGGACTTTTTGTCAAAAATAAATTATTTAAATACAATATTTTGGCAAAAAATTAACTTTTTTTCAAAATGTTCTCCTTTTGTGAAAAATGCTTCTATTATAATAATATTTTGCCTGCATATAGCTCAGACCTCTGTTCAGAGGCTCAACTATGGTTTTTGAAAAATTCACATTAGTTTCAGAGTTACAACCCATTGAAATAATTATCAGCGTTTTTTTCTTAAAATTTCTCCCCTCTGTTGTCGTAAAACATGGATGAACCTACTTCTAATTTATATATTTCAAAAATTCTAGTTCAGCCTCTGTAGAGAGGTCTGAGCTATATACAGGCAAAATATTATTATAATAGAAGTATTTCTTGCAAAAGGAGATTATTTTGAAAATGAGTCATTCTATGTTCATTTTTTGTCAAAATATTGTACTTAAATAATTTTTTTATTGTAATACTATTCTTAGAACGATTGTATATACAGTTTCTAATCTAAGTGACGCTAAATATCATAAATATTCCCCATTTAGACGCTTTTGCAAAATCACGGTTCCGAACGTAGTCGGTTAACTTAAGTCACAATACAAAGATATTAGTGAATAATTATTAGACATGTATTAATTATAAGGTACAGCATGATGCAATATGTAGATAGAATAATTGACAAATATATTGGTTTTATACAATCGTCTAAAATTGTGTGTTTCTGTGCAACTGTATGCAATGCTTTTAATACTCATATATCATTAAGAATCAAGAAAATGTTTACTTTATCTCATCCAAAAATATGCATAGACTTATTTTGATTCATAAGTTTGGATTACCTTCTCATTCAACTACCTCAAATGTAAAAAAGTTTCGGAAATATCGCAAGCGTTTGATTTATGTTCAAACTGAAATCACGACTTGGATTCTGAATACTTTCTCTTTCACGTTAGAGAGAAAAATAAATACGCAAAATATTTCTTGGTATATGTAACTCTCTGCTAAATTCATCAAAATGACCAACCAGCATCTAGGGTTTCGATTTCAGATAATGACCAAGTAGCTTGTTCAAAATTCATGCAGAATAACTTCATGAAAAACTTTTTTGATTTCGTCTGAGAGGCAAGTTTCCAAGAAAGAGTGAAAGCATAAAATATTTCCTATTATTAGTTTTACTTGCAAACACTTTTGAGAACAAACTACCAACCAGTCGAAAGCTGTTTTCATAGAAACCAGAAAAATATTTAAACTAATAGACATGAGAGCAATAATTTTTAAATTAAACCAAGTTGTATCGAAAGTGAGACCTTTAATGGATAATTTATTTATTGAAAATATGTGTTAATATTTCCTAAAAGAATAAGAATATTTTTGTAAAAACATAATATGTTAAAAGACATATTATGAAGCTTTCTGACTGGTAATCTTACAGTTCTTATTGATTGATTGATTATTAACTTCACACTGTTTAGCTACACGAGGGCTTTTGGCGACGGACCATGTAATTTTGAACCATGGGCAAGTGACCAGGACGACACCTGAGCTGGCACCCTCTTCTCCTAACTACCACACCAACGGGAGGACGTTTCAGTTCTCGACAGATTTAACGGACATCGCTGCCCAACTCGGCGGGTCTTTAGTGGTACTGGGCTCCAACTCGTAACAAGGCAAGCCACGGTCCGATACCTATACCACTCGGCTACCACTGCCATAGTTTTGATTGATAAAAATATTCATATTAATAAAGTGGTAGTATCATTTTTAAACTAATTACAAAATAATCCAATTTCTAACTGGTCATGGTAACTTTAAAAGCTATTTGAGCAAATTTAATTTAGGTCCTTCATTTGCCTGTGATTCTACTATTGGTAGTGAGGTAACTATAGAACATATGATCATTATGTGTTCCAAGTTTCTACGAGAAGGAAAGATCCTAACACCGGCTTTCAAGGAACAATTTAAAAAGGCCCCTGAATATTCACCAAATTATTTTTTTCCCTTCTTTTCTTTGTATTGTGCGATTAATACGTACTTCTGTGAGCCGCGTGGGATACGTTGTAATGCACGGGGTTTTAATAACTGTTTTCTATGAATATATATATAGTGGTAGTATTTCTAAGAACCATTTGGCTACTTCGTTATAGTAGGATGCAGTAGCCTAGTAGTCAAGGTCACGGATTCGTGTCCGTGTGTCTTAAGTCCGAACCTAGTACCACAGAAACTCCACCGTGTAGAGAGGCCCGATGTACGTTAAATCTGTCAGGCTGAAAGCCCTTTATTTTGTGTCAAAGTTTCGATAAGGGGTGTTATCTCAGATGACATCGTCGTCACTTGACTATGGTTCAGAATTATAAGGTCCATCACCAATAGTCCTTTGTAACTTTATAGTGCTACTTTAGTTGACTTTACACTCATTAACTCACTCTAGTTATAATAATGCGTCACTTAAAAGTCCTTGAGTTTTCTACTGCTTTAATAATTAAGCACCGTGAACTATCATTGTGCTGAATCAATTACTTCTGACTATTATCTAAGCTAAATTAACATTTGCTTACCATACAAAACAAAAATTCATTGAACTTATTCTTGCCCAAGTATACCAAAATAATTTTAGAGTTAAAAAGGAGGATCTACGTTTTCCAAAAGGTTTTTGTAATTTTAAATACAAAGTATATGATAAAATAATAATTACACACACTCACACACACGTGCACATACTGGATGCGTAGGAAAGACCTTTTAATTTGAATATATTTACAAACAGAGTCACAGTTATGGAAGTTTGGTTGAGGTACTGTAAAGATTCTACGCTGAAACTCAAGTTCGCGACAGCTATGCCCCTAATGGCAAAACTTGGCACATAGTATTGCAAATTAAGTACAAAAAGAGATAGAGCAAAATTTCCAACCGAAAAGTCTTAGAACATCAATTAAGTAGTATGAAGGGGGATATTTGATTCTCGCGAATATGATGAATTCTGGTATATATATGTCCAAAAGCGTCCGAAGTCAATCCCCTACATTTTGTGTAAGCGTTTGAAAGGCATAGTCATTGCTATGATGAAATACCTACAATTTATCATATTGAATACGTACCTTACGTACATCAATACAGTTTGATGACACAGCAAATAAAATATGTATATGCAAAATGTTACTCAGTGATAACAAATTAATGTTGAGTACTGGGATCTGATTTCTATGATGCCTCATTAAATGGACATAGGCCCCTTCAACTATTATAAGGTATCATACTTGATTTTGTAGATGATATATCCTTCTCTGCATTAAAATCTTTGTTATTCCACGACGCTCCATTGACGATGATTCTGCATACAAGATAGCAGGAGTGCGCTTAAAGGTTTCTCAAAGTTTGCTTTGAACAACAAATAACCGGGTTCATTGTTAGTGTTGATTGGCCTCCACGATCACCGTGTATCGCTTTGGTGGATTTTTTCTTGTGGGGTTACGTAAAAGATCAAGCTTGCGCAGCTTTACAAATAATAATAATGGATGTAATTAGTTGTATTAAAGATACATTTTATAGTCTAACACCTAAGTATTGACCTGAGAAATGTGAATGCCAAAATGCTTTTAAGAATACAAATGCATATCGTAAGAAACGGTGAACTCTTCAAATATACACTCAACGTTAACTTGTTATCATTGTATAATATTTTACCTTTGTGTTTTTTTTTTTTGTGTGGTATATCATCAAGCTGTATTGGCATAATTACGTATTTTATGTAATGAATGGCGCGTATTTCATGGAATCTATGACTATCTGTTTGAAATTTTAACACAAAATAGAGTGAATGGATTTCGTATAATTCGGTATAACGTATCCGTGATAACCAAATGTCGTTTTCTACTAATTAATCCATATGATAAATAATTCTTCTTAGAAATTTCTCACTATCGGTTTTAGTTTTAAATTTACAATGTGTATTTACAAAATTTCGACTCTAGAATCAACGTGGACATTTTCAGTAGGTCAGGCGTAGTCGATTAATAAGGCCGTGACCTCAATTGCATAACTGTGTAGCTCTCTCCAATCGCAAATATTTTCACGTTAAAGGGACTTTTTATGCACCTTTTCTCTCTTCCTCTCTATATATATGTGTATGTGTGTGCGCGCGCTCTTGTTTTGTGTGTGGAAATGTGCACTGTGAGACTTAATTGCCTTTATAAAAAAAAAGTGATAAAACTTTTCCAGACAAGCAATAACTAGAATGGAATACAAGGTTGCCTTCCTTTCCGAAAGGTTGAAAAAGAATAAAATTAAAACTAAATTCTGAACTTGCAATCATGTTGAAAAAGCGAAAAAAACAATACCAGAAACTGTACAATTTGATTTATTGTTCACAGAACAAGCAAATACCACTTATATAATTCTGGATCTACCTAAATAAGATATATCCTACAAGATTATTTTACATTTATTGAATACACATTTTAAGTGAGAAAAAAAAAGCATTTGCTGTTAGCTCAGTATAAAGTCAATCACTATAAATTCCTTAAAATGTAACCCGCAGCCTCAACGTTTTAAACTAATACCTTGGTAACATTCAAAACTTTTTGAGAAGTCTATGGTGGACCTTAATTACTGTTTCTTGTATACACCAGCAGATATTTTAAGTGAGCATTTGGTCATTTATCGTTGGTGAGGTATCATTAGCTTTTACATTTTGCCAAACCCTTTGTCTGGTACAACATACTGTATCTTCTTGGAAAAAGTGTTTCTAAGTTTGTTACATATTGTTATGCTCATCTTGCAGAGAGGCATGTGGATTATGCATGATGAAACTTTTGAAACTTACGTAGGCTCTCCTAGAATACGACTTATCCTACACGAAGGGAAGGACTTGGAGGACCTGCAGTTTTACCTTCTTAGTCACCAGACCTAGACCACTTCATTTTTTTTAGGAGCACATGGAAACTTTTATATATGAGACTTCTGGGAAATCGGCAGAAGTTTTATGTAAAAAGTGAATGCTGCGCATTAAAATTCTTTTTTCGTGGTTTTGAAGTAACATATTTTATAATAAAAACAGCAAAGGATTTATTTTTTATTTTTTGCTTATTAGATTTACTTCAGCTTGCTGATTGTTACCCACAATCAAGAGCTTACAATCGATCTCATAGAAACGCACGCGCAAAAGCAAGACATTGAAGAACTTGAGTCTTTAGATCCAGTTCAATCAAAAGAGTAAACTACGGTTGGGAATTTGACAGAGAGCCTCAGTTTAATTGACAAACTTTCGAAAATAAAGACTCCAATAAAAAGGAAAAGGAGGAGAAGTAAACCCTTTATTAAAATATCTGTTACTATTATTATTATTTTTTAAATTTAAGCATGTTGTCAATACGGAATATACTTAATTTCAGTATTGATCCGAACGTAAAATATAATCTAACTTTCATATTCATTAAAAGATTGGATAAGGTGGGCCAAAAAATTACATACAATTTTTGAAACAAATAATAAAATAAATAAATAGCACCCATTACGATAGTAAAATGTACTCCATAAAATATTTTTCAAAGCAGCTCATCTAATTGGCATATCATAAGTGAATGGAAATATGCATGGATTTTAAATATAGCGGATGTGTGTAATAAATCTTTCTACTCAGGATAGCGATTTTGATTCGCCTTGAAATAATCAAGTGCTTTAATTGTAAACAATACATTATTGTTATTAAATACAGAATTATCCAAAAGTAAACACACACTCACACACACCCACACACATATATATATATATATAATGATAATTAAATTAGATTAAAAATTAAATTCCCTATCTGGTACTTAACTTTTATTTTTTGATTACATTTTCAAGTATCACATAAATCACCCATTTATTTCTCCGTAACAGATGCTCTAACCAATAAACATCTCTGATCGCAGATCATTATATTTAATAGCTCTATATGTCAGCATTAATTTTCAAGTACACTCATAAATTTTCACGGTGGCATGCTTTTTCCTCTGTGCTTTTAGCGCAAGAAGATGTCTTAATTTCAACAAAAGAAAAGCCTTTTTAAAATTAAGTCTTATTCTGGTTCCAAAACATATCATATATATATATATATATATAGTTGTGCATGTGTGTGCAAATGTAAATAAAAACATATAGAGTATTAAAACATAAAAAGTCAAGCACAGTTTCTTTTGCACATTTGGCGGGGGATGTATCGTTTAGTGAAAGATATATGTATATTTTTATTTAATTTAATAAATTCTATCATATCAATTGTAAAATTTTAATCTAGAATATCAGTATGAAAATTTTCTCTGTATCTGATTCATTCATTTCAGTAAAATAACAAATAGTAGATTAATAAATTCTTATAACGGTCTAAAATAGTGTAGTAAAAAAAATAATTTTGAAAGTTAGAAAAAAAAAAAAATACTTGAATCGTTACTTCCTTAGTTCAATAAAAATACAGACTGCTAAATTGATTCCAAGATATTTTTTTATAACTCTATGTATTTCTGTGTATACATTCATATAAGAGTTTCGGATATTTATATACACATAGTTCTTGGCTATTTATTGAGAATTATTGAATTGTACATCATCATTTCTAAGTGAAACTAATATTTAAAATCTAAATATTCCTTTTTGTTCTACCTACATTATTAAGTTTTTTTTTTCGAATGTAAATTACAAACGAGAAATACGATGTTATTAAAATTATGAAACATAGAATACGTTTCGGAAATCAAGGCATAGATTTGTATTACATAAGTTTGATTTTAGTATAAAATATCAATTTAATAATATTAAGCAATACAATTACGCTTCAGGCGTATCGCCTTAAAAATTTTATAAATATATACTTAGATGTCAAATTCTTTCAGATATACTCGTGTAGTATTCCTCAACATAGAAATTAATTAAAAGGAAAAATAACTAAGATTTTAATATGAGTCCATTTCACTTATTCTAACAAGAAGAGGGCACGACTAAGGAAATTCATTTGGGTACAAGACTTTGTGTAACAACAGTTCTGCTATAGGGTATTCAAACCCCAATGTGTAATTCCGTCGAATGACCAGTCAGTTCCGAGAAAACAGCGTTCGAAATTCATACTAAGCTTATATACAAGTTATTTTCACCCTGGTACAACGTCACCGTGATGTGATCATCAGCGTATCGGGGTACTATCCAATGGACCGTGGTTCTTTTCCCGCGAGCGCTAACTTCGTTTTTATTTTTTTTTCTCTCCAATTTATTTTATTATTTATTCTCAAAATTAAATAATTTTATTTTTTTAAAAAGAATCATTGGTTTTTAAATGATATTCTATATAACTATAGTAACTATTTTACTTTTTTAAAACACAAATCAATTAATAATTATGATAATAATACTTATAAATAAAAAGTGAAAATAAATTGAATTATAATAAATAAAGTTATATAAATATATATATATATATATATAAGTAAAAAGTTAACTGTGTCTTACATATATATATATATATATATATATATTTATTATATACAAGAACCTGAGTGATAATTATCCTAAAAACATTCAAAACAACTAATTTTTTGACATCTAGCACAGTTAATAAATGAAGAATTACCGCATGAACAATGTTTTTTTAAAAAGTTGATTTGGAAAACACACATCCTTTAGATTTAAGAAAATTTCTCTATGTCCAGAATAAATTAACAAAGTTGTATTGTAAATCAAAGTCCGTTATCGTTATTTCTCCTTTTATTGGAGCATTCTTTGTTTTTAAAAGAATGTTTTGTTCTTAAAAGAATAACATCTGCTCTTTAAAAACAGCTGCCTTTCTCTTGAACAAAATCGTTTTGTTAAAAACGGAAGTAAAATTTTATGCCATTTAGGTATACGGAAAATATAATTTTAAAAATACGATTAATTAGATTTTAATGACAGAAGTAATTGTAGTTATACCATATATTAGTTGTTTTTGAGTTTTTAAAAAGTGAAATAGTTACTATAATTATATAGAATATCATTTAAAAATCAATGTGAGAATCTTTTTTAAAAAATAAAATCATTTAATTTTGTAAATAAACAATAAAATAAATTGGAGAGAAAAGAAAAATGCAGTTGACACTCGGCGGAATAGAACCCCGGTCTATTGGATAGTACTCCAATACGCTGACGATCACGCCACGGCGATGTTGTATCAGGGAGAACTTAACTTGTATATAAGCTTAGTATGAATTTCGAACGCTATTTTCTCGGAATTGACTGGCCATTTGACGGAATTACATTGGAGTTAGAATACCGTATAGCAGTATTACTGTTACACAAAGTCTCGTCCCCAAATGAATTTCCTTGGTCGTGCACTCCCCAAACAATTACAAATTTAATGATTTTTTTCGAAATTGCTCATCAGCTGATCCGTCTTTGTTATGTACTCTTTGCTTACTTGACGGATTACTATTGTCATTTTAAAATGCTTCATAATCCGTTGTTGTTCCTATATTTGACAACCTTAGCATGTAATTACACCTTTCGTCTTTATGTGGATACGTTTTCTGTTCCAATAAGCGTTAAAACATATGGTCTCAACACAACCGTGGGGTAAAAGTATATCAACAGCTTGACAGGAATATTAATTACTGTACCTTCATCCTTTAAATGTGTTACTCTATTTTCGGATTTCTAGTAGAGTGCATTCAAATTTTTCTTAGTAAATTTCGAAGTAACCATGGATAGAACACCGTAGAGAATAACTATTCCTATGTTAGTAATATGATTGTATGATAATTTCACGTAAAAATAGAGCCGGCAATGAATAGTATATTCTGGAAGAGATTAATTCGCCTTCAATAATTTTGAGATATTGATAAATATTTAATTATTAAATTATCATTGATTGAATTCAATACATTTATAATTCGATAAACTGGGATAAAATGATTCATTTAGATGCAAACCTATAGTGGTCGTTTGATCTGATTCCAATTGCGGTTGGAAGTAATGCGTCTACTTAGAAATCTAAATTGTGAATTCTGAATAATTGAAAAAGCTTCCTAGGTGGTAAGTTATGTAAATAAGTTTTGACATCCCAATTTGAAGGTGTGATTAAAATAGATTAACATTAATATTGTATGGTAGATATAATGTTAATGTTATTTAACGATTTCCATACTTCATAACCGAATCACATCCATTCCTTTCGAAATAGTATATAGTTTCCTGTTTTCGTGTTGTTTCAATAACTTCAATTTTCTGATAATGAATAAATCAACAAGATAAAAGGTCTGTTCAAAAAGTATTGCGACCTTGAATTTTCCCTCACACGGTAGAGATACTTAGGTGACAACAATGTTCACAAATGGAAACAAAAGCATAATACGCATACTTGTTTTTTTTTTTTTTTAGTTTTTTTCCAGGATATTAAACTTTTCCAGGAGTAAGTAAGTAAGCAGGTAGTTGAGTGAGGTGTTGTTATACGTGTTCGTCTAATTTCAGTTTCTCTAAAGATGACTGAACGGCATGAAATGAGGTACTGCATCGGGTTTTGTCAAAATCAACAATTCGTAAGATAAACAAGTGTTTGGAGACGATGCTATAGGAATCACACAAATTAAGGAGTTGTTTAAACGGTACAAAAGTGACTGCGTCACTATAGAGTTGTCAGTGTTCTGGGAGTATACAAACCTCTAGA